>VXBW01004351.1:582411-652249 GCA_013400375.1 Thinocorus orbignyianus
CCACCTTTCAAAATAAAAGCTATGCAGGTATGCCTGAAAGCTTGAAAAATAAATAAGAACATATTTAATTCAACACGCTGAAGGACAGACAGCTCGGATGAGAACTCTGTAGAACTGAAGTATTTTGTTTTCTGTTATTGCAACAACGTCATTTCTTACGGCACGCTGGGCACCTCGCAGAGCCACAGGCAGGGTTTTGGAGTACAAGAGGTTGTGCTTGTGCCTGACTCCACTTCTGGGTGCTGCAATTCAAGAGGAGGAAAGAGCCTGGAGGAGACAGGTGAGGACAGCCACCAGCCAAGCAGGGCATAGGCAAGAATTTGGAGAAATTGTAAGCACTGGTCAAAAGAGGAGAAGTGAAGCTACGTGAGCAATCTTCAAACGTGAAAAGGCACTTATAGGAAATAAGGAAACAAACCCTCCTCATTACCAGGAGCTACTGGAACAGCCCACAGAACAGCGTGTGCAATGAGGCACTTGTGCTGATCACAGATTTTGTCATCCCCTTTCTTAAATGTCATTAAAAATATGCCATACAAACACATGTGAATAGCACGCAATTTGTGACCTTGCCTCTGGGCTGGAGAACAACCATTTACGGTGATTATTAGTCCCTTATTCAAAAATCATGGTATTTCTTTCATCTCTGAAGGCCAGACTGTAAGGAATAGGCACTTTCAGGCCCTTCTGATGTGACCGTGTTGTTCCCATCACCATAAATAAGCGTGCCACCATTCCACTCAGCCTGTTTTTAATGCAAACAATATTGCTAAGCTAATTCAGAGATTTATTGTGAAGATTAATGGCTCCACCTCAAAAAGAAAGAAAAAAAAAGAAAAAAAAAAAAAAGAAAAAGAGGCACCAAACACTGCATAGTCCTTTGGCGAGCCAGGAGAAAGCTGTTTCATGTTTGTATAGCACTGCTTTGTAGAAAGTAAAGATTTATTATAACAGCCCAAGGTACAACTCAGGAGGACAAAGATCGAAACGAGAGGCTGCAGATAGTATAAAGCTGGGGTAGATGCCATAAAGGCAGTGCCCACCAGTCCTGCACCGCTGCTTCACCCAGCTCAAACCAGCAGTGGGGCTGGCAAGGCAGCAAGGACGGGGGCACAGCTCAGGTGCACTGCTCTCAGTATGCTACATCAGAGTGGCCTCCGATTTCACTACCAACACATACTTTTTAGGTATCTTTCAAGCTGCTTCAAACGTAAAGATATATAGAAAAATACATAAATATATGAAGTCTTTGATAGTTGAGATCCTGTGTGGTTGGAGAGATACCACACTGAGATTGGGCAGAGTGCCACACAAAAGAAAAAGACCTGCCATTAACATTGATTGACATCTTTCTGTTTTAAAGAGTGAAATGTTTATTCTCCTTAGTTGGCAAAGAGGTAAGCACTTGATAAGTGGTCATTATTCACAAGCACCTAAAGCCTGAACTGCGAAGCTATGTCACTAAGCTGGTTGTTTTCCCCACCCTACCGAGTGCCCAGCAGCCAGCTCAGCAGCGCTGTTTGTCACTCACTATTTCTCTCGTCCCCCATTTTTAGGCAGGAGCCGGTCTGCTGGAGTGTTGAAAGGTGACAGGCACCCGAGATGCTGCAGCAGCAGGAGTGTGACCTCAGAGCTGCTGGCACCTGCCGTGACGGTGACAGAGGTGACGTCGCTTCTCACACCATGTCCTGCTGGAGGGGAACCAGGGTCCTCACCGTCCAGCCAGAGGGGCTGCCACAGGGAAGGGAGCTGATCCCTCTGATCATAGGGGATTAGCTGACTCTCATCCCTGCCTGCGCGCCACAGGGGCACCACGAGCCAGAGGGTATTAGTGAGGGATACAAGAACATGCTCCCCAGCGGGGGTCTGTCAAACAGGTAGGAAACTGTTCCCCAAGCTCTCAGTGCTTTGTGGGAGAGGAACCATGTCAGACAGAGCACAAATGCCTCTTAAAGCCACTGCAGGGAACAGCAGAAAGTTGCATTTCTACAAGTGGTGCTCTCTACAAGCTATACGCAACACCACAATGAGGTTTTTTAAAGGGCATCAAGAGTATGAATGACCTTCCTTACAGAGCAATAGCTCCATGTTTGCAACAGTTGGCTTTGGGTTTGCTCCACTCCCTTTCCCAGCCCCCTCCCTCTCTTCTTTTTAAGTTCTGAGTAAGGAAAACTGCTTTACTCTGGAGATAGCAATCTATTCTTTAGATGGAATGAACACCCACAGAATCCTGCCCAGAAAGCCAATAAATCCTGATTTGTACACAGAAATCAGGCCTCCTCTGCCAGCTCCCCAGGACCAAATTTCAGATTTTGTTTAGAGTGGGCAGGCCCTGAAACACCCTGGGAGAGGCCTGGGGTGTGGAGCTGTGGGCTGATGTCCAAGGTGGGAGAGGACCCTGTCACAGGATGCACCTTTTGCCACAACAGACTGACTGCCCCAATGCCTGAACTGACATTTACTGGTACACAGAGAGCTGAACCCAAGCTGATCAGGGCAATGTTTTTCTCTCTGATTCAGGCCTCTGTGTGGGATGTGAATGTTTGAAGATTTCCTGCAGTGAGTCATGTGTCTGGGGGATTTATAGCTGCGGTAAAGAACAATTGTTATTCCAAATGGTTGGGTTTTTTTCTTCTCTCTTTTTTCCCCAATTATACATACATTCAGTACTATATTGGTTACATTTTTCCTCTGTGTCCAGAGAAACCCAAGCGGCTCTTACGAGGTTTTAAAGGCTTACTTGTATTTTAAAGTACCTGCTTGCATCACTGGTGACCATGACTCGGACAGCGAGAAGGTTGTGCTCGGTCATCTCTTCCTCAGGAATGACCCTCACGGTGGCCCACTCAGGGGAAGGGGGTGAGAACCAGCTCTCCAAGTCACGGTGGTCAGGGATGCTCTTCGCCTTCTTCGGGGAGGTGGGCTCATCAGCCGTGGGCAGGCAGTGGTCTGGGAAAGCACAAAGGTGACAGTGGGGTGTCAGGGTAGGAGGGAGTCTGCAGAGAGGATCTTTCCCCCTCATTCAGGTGGTCCTTGGCCACCACCAGCAGTTTCCACATGCTGTCCCCATGGTATAGGTGAAGCGCATGCACCAACAGTCTGGCATGGCAAGAATATTCCTTTAACCTGGTACAGCCCAGCCAGGGTTTGTCAACTTGAATGCAAGGAAAAGGAAACTCCAGAAGCAGCCTCAGCTTTTGCAGCTGCAAGACCTTGCTCAGCTTGGTGGGACAGCCATCATGCTGGGTTCCTGATGGAAGCAGTAATGAAGACACATTCCAGCCACACACGTAGGGATTTACGGTCTCTTCTCAGGCCCCAGGTGTATGTGTGTGTGTGGTGGGAGGCAGATGGACCAGCCTGGCTTGGGTGGCTAAAACTTCAGCATTTCATTGCAACTTTAGGTCAGTTTAGGACAGTGGGAGTGAACAAAATAAACATAGGCTCTTCAGAAAATTATTTTTGAGTGTGTACAGCAAATACAGACAAGAATCCGGGAGAGGCATCATCATCACAGCAGTTAAATATCACCATCCCTGAACTTTGAATTCAGACAGGTGGAATAAAGAATAAAGCCAAATTTGCCTCGCTCACCCCAAGTGATGCAGACAGAGCCAAAGACAGGACATCATCTCTCCCTGTAAAATGTTTAATATCTGAGCATATCCACAGCCTCCTGCACAAGCAAATACAAGAATGTCAGCCACACAAATTCCCCAAGGGCTCAGTGCAGAAGGGACAAATGACAAGCTCCAGGAGTGTGGCTTTGCTCAGTTCACCTCCCATGTACGGTGCTTTTGCCACATTTAACTCAACACCATTTTTTCTAATTTACACTTAAGTGGAAAAAAAAAATCAGGCCTGGGACATAGCTTGTTTTCTCATCTATTGTAGCAAATTCTGTAGTAAACATCAATTAAACTCCTCTTTAACTTCAGCTCCTCCATATATTGCAGGTGTGCACTCAGCCCTGTCCTTCATTTTGCAAGGGTTTTTAACTCAAATGCCCAGCGCTTGTATGGGTTGAACACAGAAAACAAACCAGCTGGGAGTAAGAGTGCTATGAGCAGATCCTTGTCCCAGGATCATTACAGGATTATAAACATTACAGAGCCTGAGTGTTGACCCATGAGACCCTCCAGAGCCACAGTTCCCTGCCCGGCTGTCACACATGGCTGTTCACTCACACCCAGGAGGCTGTGGCTGCTGGGCATTGCTGCTCCCGCACCAAGATCTAACCCCATCTCAGATACAACTGTCCGTCCATCACTGTCCCCTCCCTCTGGTATCATCTCTGTGGAGCTGTGAAACAAGGTCCTCAAAGCAAGCTGTGCCGGCAGAGCTGCACTGTTATTTTGCATGATTCAGGCAGCTTCCAGTCTTGCCCAGAAAAAGGAAAACTGATATTCTGAGCTTCTGCACCTCTCCCAGATATAGTTTGTGCTCACCCCCTTTCTATGTTTGCGGACAGCCACCACTGAAGAAAGCCTAGCTGCTGGTGGCAGGGATGGCTGCTCTACAGGTACAACTCTTGTGCTGGCCAGGTGAAGCTCCCCTACTGGCACTCACAAACTAACCATGGCTTTGCTGTCACAGAACATTGCACATTTAAAAAGGCTATGGTGAGCTCTGGTTTTTCACATTTCACAAAAAGTCAATGTATTTTCTTGGCTTGAAAACTCCTTAAGACTTCACTGCTAACAAAAAAATTTTTTGTGGGTTTTTCTTTTTTTTTAAAAAATTATTCTACTTCTATGTACAAGAAGCCAAGGAGGAAGGAGGAGCGGCTTCCGGCTTCTTCAGAGCAAGAAGCTCCCATGTGAAAACACGTGCTCAGGCTCTAAGTCCAGCTCACTAGCACCACAGCAGCCGTGTGTTTCTTGACCATAGAGTTTTCATTTCCTTTGGGAGATGGAGGAACTTCATCCCTCTCTGATTTTTATGTTTGACTTCTACTTTGGCCCAGCCAGGCCACTCACCTAAAAGCTGCTCCCAGGCAGTGCGCAGTAAGCCTGGAGGCATCTCGGTGGCCATGTGGGAGTCCACGGGTCAGCAGGGCAGAGCTGCCCTTCCACGTGGGGCATGAAACCCTCCTGGGAATGGTCCCCACTCCTCCAGAGCTGGGCTGGACCACAACATGTCATTTTTACTCTCCAGAAGCAAAATAGAAATCAGTGTTGTCAGCCAGGTTGAAAAAATAACTTCTTTAACTCAACTTTCTCCTTAAAAATGCTGCATTTTATATGAAAAATCAGAGCAAGCAAAACCCTGCAAAATTTTGCCAGCTCAGTGTATAAATTTTGTACCCATGCTGGCAACAAGCACTGCATGTGGCTGCTGAAGGAAGTCAGTTTTGTCATTTGCTTGCATGCTTAGTACATATTCCCTCCGAATCCCACGCCACGCTAACAGGAAAGAGGAGAAAACATGTTTATGACTAACAGACACACACACAGCTGGAGAGCATCAAAACCCACAGACAGACAGACTACCTAAAACAATTCCCAGCATGGTTCCTGAATGCAAACAGATTTCAAGTCAGCAAGTCCCTCTGCAATAGCCCATTACGCATCCATTTTAAAAATCATTACAGAATAATAGTCAGAGCTGGTGAAGGACCTCAGGATGTCATCCAGGCCACTGGATGTCACCTCCCTCTGAAAAGTTATATTCTCATGCTTGCTTTTTTTTATTTATTTATTTATTCTTTTTTTCTTTTTTAAAAAAAAAATCATGTTATCTCCCCTGATTGAATTCTGCACCCAGAAGTTGTGTCTCAGGAACCTGTTAGACAGCTGAGCCCCTCCTCAGCAAGATAGGTTTGCATTCATTCACAGGGATACTAATCAGGTTTGAGGTCAGTCTCCTCTATTAGCATCCACCCCATCTAGTGAAAGGTGTTGGACTAGATGATCTTTAAAGTTCCCTTCCAACCCAAACCACTCTATGATTCTATGACTGGAAAGCAAACCCATTCCTTACTAATGTATTTAATCAATAGTTTTCCTCCAACATACAAAGTTGAATAAACTTTGTAGCACTATGTCCTAGTTTGGGATTTGCTCAGAACCATGACACATTAAAATCCATAAAAACAGAAATAAACTGGACCTCCTCGGTGTTTCAGTGCATAGGACACCCACACGCAGGCATTGACTCAAACACCACATTACAAGTTCTGCAAGACGTTTGAAAAGATTAAAGTTCCTACTGCTGTTTCTCACAGCAGGGCTGCGCCTTGGTAACGGGCTTGAACAAAAGGCAAAGATGTCCCAGATGCCCCAAGTGTCAGGGAGCTTTTTGTAGGCTCTATGACAGCATATGATTTGACTGGTCTCTCCTGAAAACCAGCCCTGGCTGCACCACCAGACTGCAACCCCGACCCCACGTGCAGGCACCGAGTGGTGGGACAGAGCCTGGCAGAGCACTTCAGGCTCCCACGAGAGAGAGATTTCAACCCCCGAGAACAAGAGGGGTACAGACTGAGCACAGAGAGCGGGGATAAGCTGCTGCTGCTGGATTCACGTGAACGCTGCCAAGGAAGAGCGTGGGCAATTCAAACAGAAACCTGGAGGCTCCACAGGGCTGGAGGCTGCCTGGCAATGACCACCTGCCCCTCTACAGCAACACGAACAAATCCAATCGGCCATCAGCTGCAAGACCCCACCGCTGGCCACCACTGCCCTTAATTCTGAAGGGATATTACAAAGGAGAAATCCAAAAATTATCTGATATCAACAAGAAATTTTAAAAGAAAGCTGGAATGTCTTTAAAGCTCTTATTTTTCACAAAAAAAAAGAAGGGCCATCCAAACTAATTTCTCCCGAAGCAGCCCAAAGGCTGAATGCTTACACAAAGTGAGGCGTATATTTGGGCTCCCGAACAGATGCAAGGCTAAATAACAAGCAGCCTTCATACCCCTCCATTCCAGCTGGGAGTCTTGCAGCTCTCGCTGCACCCTGGCCAGCCACCCATTCTTGCAGCACCGGAAGCTTGGTCCTCAGTGAGATGCCTACGCAGCAAGGCTGAGCAGGAGGATACTGATATTTTGTAAGTCTGACTCCAGGATGGAAACCATGCTCTAAGCCTTAGTGCCCTCATTCCCATCACACTGCAGGTTCAGACTTAAACACCTTGAACTGGCATTTCTGGTGACCATTGCAATTAACTCTGGTCACGCACTGAGCTGGCTGATGCGCTGGGCCTTGTGGAAGAGGTTGAGCTGTGCTCAGACACGGGACAAGCTCAGGCTGTTTGATACTTCTGGGTACATGCAGCAGCCCCCCTGCCACCACTGCTCTCTGGGGAAACTCAAACCTCTTGCAGAAGGATAGAGGTGGACATTCAGCTCCTAAATCTAAAGTGACAATTCCCACGTAAGTTCCAAGATATGTTATTTTGCTTGTGCTCAAGTCCTTATGAAAGGACTTGCCTGGTTGTACTTACCATGTTATCCCACTTCTTCAGCAGAAGAAATAAAAATGGCCTTATTGCTGTTCCCAAAGGGAAAGGTGCACGTGGGTGTCCTAAGCCACTCATTTGGGATTACCCAGACAGCCTGTGACACTGCAGGCACCCTGGTGGCCAGCTGGCGCTCTTGCTCTGCATCAGGTTTCCTCCCGAGGACAGGAGTTTTTCTACTTGAAGCTGAGAGGCTGAGTCAGAGGAATTGAACTTTATAAGATAAACACATACAATGTAAAAGCTAAAGAGGCATCCGGCCTTCGGGACAGAAAAGGGCACAGCCCCGTTTCCTGCCGATGCACGCTGGTGCCGTCCCACTGACCTCTGTGGGGCAGGACTAGACATTACCAGAGAAGAACCCAGTCCTTGGGAAACAGTCACTCAAAATAGCATTTGCGTAAGATCTTACTTCATTTCCATCACGCTCATTTCAGATTTCCTACTGCCCATGTCTCAGCATGCTGAAGAGCTCCAGCAGTGAGTACGCCTGCTCCGCAGCAGTTTGGACTGGAGTCCCTATTAATCCTTTGCCAAAATGTTCAAATAATTTATCTGGGGGGGGGAAGGCACAGACAAGCCGTGCAGTGGGAAGGCGTTAATCTTAGGTCAAAGTCAGGGGAGCAGATCTGTCATGTGAGTACAGCTGCAGGGACAAGCAGCACATGCCACAAAGTATCTCACAGCACACTGCTGGCAAGTTAAAGTGGAAATGTCCTAACAAAAAACAACTTTGCATTTTTTAGGTGCCGAAGTTCCCTAAGCTAGTCAGTATGAGTAAGCCAGTGAGCAAACATGCTAATTTCCAAATCCTCCATGTTCTTTGGTGCTTTCCTGTGCTGGGTTGAGGCAGGGCAGCCCTCCCAGCTCAGCTCAGACACGAGCAGCAGGTCCTCCACAGCCTGCACAACCCACTGTTTATGGTGTTTGCTTTATTGACTACACTTACACAACCATAACTTGCTGTCTGAAGGTCTGGTGGGATCAAGAGAATTTAAGTTTTTCATTCCTTAAATTGTTAACTCTATTGTCATCAGCATACGATGATCCTTCCTCTTCCATCACACTGCTCCAGTGCTTTGTTTTGGTCCCACCATTGACTTTTTCATTAATCTCTCAACTTTTGTCTCCCCTGCCAAGCACACTGTGCCTTGCCTAATTTATCCCCTACCTTCTATTTGCCTTTCCCCAGCTGCCTTCTTAGGTTGATGTCCTAGTAGGCTCCTGTGTGCTTCTTTCCCTCCTCTTTCATCTCTCACCCAGTTACAGGCTGGCTCTGCTATTGATCTGGGTAATTTCTGGGGCCAGGGACACCTTTCTGGCCTGAGGCAAGAGCCTGGGGGGGCTCTGCTCATCAAAGCAACAAGAACAGCTCTGACATAGCACAGAACCAGCCTCACACCTTCTGCTCCTAAACTGTGTGTCAAAAACATAGGTCCCTAATCCACACACAAGCCGCCGTCTGTCTCCTCAGTGCAAGCGTCTCTCCTCAGTCTGAGTTCTCCTGATCAGACTCCTTGACTGACTTGCACTGAGATCAGGTAACCTAGCTTTAGGATTTTTTGGTTTGAGATTTTTTTTCTGCAAGCAGTGGAGCTCAGCTGCCTTCAGTTATTTAAACAGCAGCAGTTCAGTAAGTGATTTCAACAGAACAACCCTGTATTCATCTGAGCCTCCCACTCAAACACGATGAAAAATTTGGGTAAACAATTTCTCCTTTGTCTGTAATTCAAAACCCACCTCATCCTCCTCACATGGGGAGAGAAACAACTGTTTTCCTTACAGGGGATGGATTTAGCTAACTTAGCTAATTTAGCATGGTAACTGAGAAGTATTCCTAAAGCTTCATCTGCAGGGCTCCTGTCTGGGTTGGTGTTCACCCAGAAGGTCAAGGCTGTTCAAAACTCAGTGCAACATACAGGCTTGGCCAAACAGCCCCTGCAGACCCCACAGACAGATGGAAACCTCTTTCCAGTAAAACACACTTCTCCATTAAACGTCATGGCCAGTTTTCCCAATTCACTGAAAGTACCAGCTCACCCTTGCACCTGTGAGAGCAACTTTTGTGTCAAGTCTCAAATGAGTCAGAGAGACAGCTGGTGAGGGACAAAGACATTAAACGATCTCTGTAATGCTGAGAGGATTCACAGAAGTTGGAGGTGGACCTTACTGCAGCCACACAGAAATGTTCAAGGATTGCAAATCCTCAATTTTTCCCCATAGTACCAGTAATCCAAACGCCACAGTCATTTACTCATGAAAGGTAAATTAGCAAGACCATTTGGAAGACCATCTCCAACCAGTTTGTGGCTTCTGGGTGAACTTGTGGCATTTCGCCCATCAGAGCCAACAGAGCCCACAGCTGGGCAGACTGGACCGTTCAGGGAAGTTTGTACTGAGGAGCAGAGAAGGCAATAAAGTGACCCAAGCCTTTGGGACAAAACAGTGAGGCTCAGCACAAGACTGCCAGCCTGCACCCAGTGCCCCAGCCCTTCAAAACCCTTCACTCCACTTTAGGGGAGGACAGGCTGTGTGAAGATGCTCCCATCTCAGCGTGGCTGTCAAGCAAGAGCTGGGTAGGGCCGGTACCTCAGCAGGGGACTGTTTCGAGCTGATTATCAAACATGAGAAAAAAACAGCAGTTTGTTTACTGCCCGGCAAAGTAGCAGCCTCTGATTAGGAACATAATTATGGCATATGGAGGTCCCTATATATACAAGTCCAGCAGCAGCCCTCCTATAGGAGATTTTAAGAGATCTTTCCCTTCATCTCTCTGGAGACACTGTCTGTGGCTGAGCACTGGAGAAAGCACACAGGTTCACAGCACATTCATACTTGTAAAAAGCACACAAATTCAGTATGGTTCTTTGACTCACTGAAAGACCATTGCAACTGCGATTCTCTTAATGACAGGCTTGTAAAATTCACACACCTACAGAATAGCATCTAGTGATGATCCACCATAACCTAAAAAGCATTTTCGCCACCTTTTTTTGTTTGTTTGTTTGTTTGTTTGTAATCATTTTTTTCACCAGCATGCTCAGTGGTCTGGATGCATTTCAGCATCTATCAATGCCTTTAAGCAGCACTGCTCCCTGCAAAGTGCCCAACAGGAATGGCCAAGCAGGGAGCACACCAATGCAACTGTGTGTGCAGAGCTGAGACCCAGCTCCACAATGCGAGCAGCCCCACAAGTTGTCCCAAAGGCCAGAAACAAGCATGGAGAAACCTCTCAGCATGTAGGATCAGGGACTTGAGGATCCCGAGTGCTTTTGTGAATAACATGGTTCACCTTTCTCCCTCTGGTAGGAGGGCAGAGCTGACACACCAGCACAGCAGCGGAGATGTCCTTCTTGTCTGTAATATGCTGCATATTACAGACATGAGCTACGTGAATATCCTTAAAGCCCTGCAAGCTTGCAATTAGTCTTGCTAGTCATTTTCTCCTAGAGTGATGTTAAGGTAGTTCATACCCATGGAAATACAGGACAGGTTTCCCCACAGCTACCAGTCATCTGTGCTGGTGTTGCTCAAGCTAGACAGGAGCAGCATGGCTGCAAGGATCCATTTGCCTCGTGCTGGAAGACAGCAAACTTCTCCCTGCGTCACAGGGCGTCACCGGTGGTCCCTGCAGGGACTGAGGAAGCGTTTACATGGGGCATTGAGCTGCACAGACCCAAATCCAGGACTGACATTGTCTCATGGTCTCAGCACCACTGGGCCGTGCCAGCTCTGCTAGGCCACTCTGCCAAAAAAGCTCAAGTTCAGATTTTTAAAAGCTCGAATCTCAAAGCTGTTTACTGCCCCTCCGTGACTGACAAACTGTTAAATGCAGGCTACCAGCAGGCAAGCTCCTTCTGCTACTGCCAAACACAAACGCATCATTGCATCCCTCCCTCCCGGTCCCAAAGGCTTTGCTAACACACCAGCCCCATTTCATGAGGGAAAGGTTCCAAGTTTCAGGCTGGTGTCCCACATGCACCGTGCCAATTCAGCACTGCGCAGAGAAGCACTGAAACCCATTTCTATGTTTTACCATGTTAGTGGAACAATTGCAATGGGCTTTGCTTAACTGATGAAAACATCCCACTCCTGTGCCTGTCCCTGGCGCACGTGCCCTTTAGAAACCTGCTCAGAGCCACAGGGTGCCCAGGAGCATCGTGCCACCACACACATAGCAAAGGAGAGGTCCTTTCCAAAGGGGCTTAGCATCCACCCACCTGGGGCTTCACAGATGGCTCTCGGCACCTTCTATGATTACCATTTATAAGACGTTGATCACTCCTGCATCTAAGAGCCCCTGCCGATAAAGCCAAGGCCAACAAACAGACGTAAGCAGGAAGCGTTATTCATCCTGGTGAGCCCCGCTTGACAAGGCAGCCTGACTTTCTGCATGGGCTGCTGCTCCCGAGTCATCTGCCAAACCAGTGTCAGGCAAATCACATTACTGTGACCTGACAAGGAGATGACAAGGGCTCGGGAGCCAGCCAAATTTGGGCAGAGCCAAGTCCCTGCTGGGGGCAGCTGGGCCAGAGAGGCCATTTCCCCCCCACCTCGGGCAGAGCACATGCTGCCCACAATGGCACAAAGCCTGAACTCTGCCAAAAAACATCCCCCTCCCCAGTGGCAGCAGAGGGCCAAGCGCCTCGGACACCAGCTGGCTGAAGGCAGCTGTGTTTTATCAGCTTTGCTGGGGAGCGGCTGCCCTGAGCGTGCCTCTGCCCGTCTTGGACAAAAATGGTCAAAGATGCTCCACTGAAGAATCCCCAACCAAGGCAGCTGCAGTAAACCGTGTCATAAGCAGCCAGAAGTCCTCCCTCCTCCTCTTTAGCCAGTTTTAAGTCACGAGAGAGGAATTCATTCTTCAGCAACATACAGCAAGAGCTCCTGTGGTACATCTCAGCTAAGGCAAGTCAGACCAATGGCAGCCCCAGACAAGCAGAAAGAGGGAGTGAGCCTTGCCGAGCTAACCAAAGTATGAAAACAAACCAATACAAACCCAGAGAATATCCTTGAGGGCAGATAAAATACAGAAACAGAGCCAGGAAATAACAGATTATAAAACGATATCAAACTTTCTGCTTTGGGTCACGACACACCCAGCGTACTGGTGGTCAGGGAGAAAGCTTCTGCTTGGAAGCTGGTCCAGGAAATGTCCCTAAGAGCACAACGATCCAGCCAGCTTGGGGGTCCCTCAGATGCAAGGTCTGACGGCTGATGGGGTGGAAATCATCTAGCTGGGCCCTTGGCGGAGGTAAGATTCTGTTTGTACTTGCTGCTGGCAGTGAAAGGGGACCCTGGCCCGAGGCCGTGCAGCTTGCACGCACCCCACCGCTCAGGAAAAAGCAGGTAAGAAACGACCAATTTCTTACAGCCCTGCCCACACTGCATATCTCTGTGAGGGCCTTCTTTGAGTGGGTTGATGGGGGAGAAGGAAACCTGCTGGAATTAGGTGTTACAACCTGCATTTGGGATGTGATGCTTTGGCATCTCTGACACATCATGTTTCATTGACTCCCTGATGGCTGCAGAGCGGGAGCAGTACTTACCCACAGCTGCCCATTCAGGACTGGCAAAGGGCTTTCAGGTCCTCAGGTGAAAAGACACCATTGAAATCCCAAGTGTTGCTTTTACCAGCAGGAAGGAGGTGTCTGGGCACCCACAGCTGGCACCCAGATCACTTTCCCTGCTGTGCAACTGTCCCAATAGACCACACTGCCAACGCACAGAGACCCCAGCCTAACTTGCATCCTGCTTTTCCGGCTGGCGATCCTGGGGCTCTCAGGCTGCCATTAAACCGCATCACTCCATAACTCATTCACAGGATGAGTCAACTCTGCCTGCCCTTGTATGGAGCTGCTGAGTACAGCAACAACAAGAGTGAACAATTTTAAAGTGGCATTACTCATAAACGTAGGCAGCTCTGATGGTGAAAGCAAACACCAGTTGGCATCAAAACCTGACATTAAGAAATTCAGTCAGCAGACCATAAATTGATCTGTAGCACACCCAGCACACTTTACTGCCTCTATGACTTCTTACTGTATCATAAAGGACAAAAAAAAAATAATTTAGAAGTCCTGCTTATAGTGCTTTAAGGAAGCTGTGGGGACAGAGGAAGGTGTCTTCACACCAATGCTGTGGAAGCCCCAGCTGAAATGAACCCAGCCAGCACAGAAATGAGATACAGAGCAGAACGCGCTCGCCAGGTAAGTGTAGCCCGTGGGAGACTGAGAGGGGATGGGAGAACTACCACACCTCCACTTTGGTTAGACTTGGGTCTTGCTCCAATACAACCAGTTACCAGCTCACACCGCAGTGAAATCCAAGCTCAAACCTGTTACAGCTTCAGCTGTGCTCTTTGGCCTGAGCTTCAAAACATAAAAGGTTGCGTGGGAGGATCACCTGTGTTTGAGTTTGAAACGGAAGACATGCCATTCAGGTATTTCATAGATCTGCCTTAGGAGGCTAAGGGCATCTAGCAGCATTCCCAAACTGGTGTCCTGTCCAAATTTTCTTTTCATCACACTTGAGAAACCAGTTTGCCTTTGAAAAAGGACTCCCATGAAAGAGATGATGGCTGGTATTTCACAGATTTCAGTTCTTGCCACATTTCTCTTCCTTTTTCCTCATGCTTGTTCCATACATTTAACAGCAGTCATTTGCACGTTATGGTGGCTAACAAACGGCAAAGAATAAAAGCAACCAGCTCTCCCATTTCCACAGGATGGCACAACTGCTCCCTGTGGCAGTGGGGCCAGATTGCCTGCCCGCCTCCAGCCACCGACAGCAAGTGCTTTCCTGCTGCCCCTTCTCCACCCATGGCCCAGTGAAGGGCTCCTCCACGGCCCCCTCCTCCTGCCCTTATGTCAGGTGCCTGTCTTCTCCACCTCCCCCGTGGGCCCACACCAGCATCTACACAAGTTCTTCAGCAGCAAAACACTTTTTCAAAGTGTCCATCACTTACTCAATAAAGACACTTCTGAATTCAGGCACGAAATATGACCAGGTAATTTGAAGCCAAAGGAAGACAAACAAGAGCACACGACTTTTCAATGCGGATATCCGGGATGGTGCACATTAACACTCTAAAACAAACCAAGCAAAAAGTAATAGTAATGAAGGAAAAATCAACTCAGTGAAAACCTACTAGACAGACTGAATGTATATCTTAATGGAAAATTGTATCTCTAAGAAAAACTGCTATGATAACACACCATTTCTATACTTTCAGAGTAAGTAAAAAATATTTTATCAGAGCAATCTGTGTTTGTCTGGTATATTAATGCATACAGTAATTGTGAATTCGGAGTGCGGCAACAGCTGTTTTGGTCTCTAGAGTGATCAGCCTCTGTCAAAATAATATTTTTGCACACTGACTCAAAGGATCAAAAATCTTTAAACAAAGATGTGAATGAATACCTGCAGAATAAGTGCTGAAAGAGCAAATTCAAGACTATAACAAAACGCAAATTTCTTTGTAATTTCACATTTCAAAAAAAAGGTCTCAAACTCCATCCATTTTAAACAAATTTGGAGCCCGCCACCTGATGAGATGAGATCAAACGCTCCCTTCTTTTTATGTTAACAGTTCATGAAAAGAAGGAAAGACTCTTGGGGAAATATTCACATGACTAATAGGTACACTTGGATCAAACACTAACACATAACGTCTTCTGATCTTCAGCGACATAATCTTTCACGAAAAAAATCAAGTCATTTGCAAACATGTCATGCCTTCAAAAACATAAATATTAATGCAGAATTCAGTGCATTTCAGAATTCATTGTTTTGATTGGAATGTGAGGAATGAGCGAGCCAGAAGTGAATTAAAGCCAATTATAGTAACTAATTGCCATAATGTTGTGGGAAAACACAGGCCATAGCCCTTGCTTGAGGTTGGAATACATATAGAAGCAACTTTCATTGGCATTTCATAGCTGTAGCAAGAAACCAAGAGGAACAGAAATTACTCTTCTTGGAAGAGCTAATGAAAGGTTGACATTTGAATTTGAGTTTTGCCTTTACTCTTTTTTTTTTTTAAAATCACATACATTTAAAAACTGTAGGATCTTTTTTATTATAAAGCATTAGGATAATCATAATACAGGAAGGTTACCTTCACAGAATCCCAATATGTCTGATTTTTTTAACAGACATCTAGGCAGGTAATGCTGCCTTGCTTTGAGAATTAAAGATTAGCCTGTCTTTTCCAAAGAAGCCCACCTGTGTACATATTTCCAATCCAAATGGCCCCTGTGGCAACAGACAAATTCAGAACCCATTTGAACCAGCATAGAGGAGGAAAGACGGAGCAAGTCCTGAGCCTGCCAGACACAGTAAACATCATCTCTGCACCTCTACTGCTATAATGGCATCTGTAACATCAAGGAGATTTCAGGTCTCGGAAAACATTAAGTATGTAAAGAGGCGTTAGCATCATCTGCTCTGAAACCATGGTTTTTGGAAGGCACCCAGTTCAGCGGCAGCTCGAGACCGGAGCAGCAGCCGTTTTGCCCTTCAAACATGCCCCGTTGCCAGTTCCAGCCAGGCGAAGGGACAAAGCATCACTGCTCCAGGGTGCATTTACAACAGCGCGTGCTTTCTGCAGACTGGGAGCACTGGGGCTTTTGGAGAGAGCTCAACACAAGAGCAGTAGGAGGATTCAGGCCTCCTATTCACAGGGAGGTCTGCTCGTGTGGCCAGAGGAAGGCAGGAGTCCCAAATTAGGCTTGTTAAATTCACTCAGAATTTAACTCACTGGCCTCTTCCTCTAGTAGCACTACTGGGAGCAAAACGAGGGATATTTAGCTTTATTGTGCAACAATTCTGACTGAGAGTGAGGGAACTAACAAACTCGATCCCCTCACGTTGTTCATTTTGCTGGGTTTATTTCTTATCTGTACACTATGTCTTGTTTTGTTCCAGGGCAGGGACTGTTAACTGCTAGGTATATCCTTCCAGCAAGAGGATTTGCTCGTGACTTGTTTGTTTGGGCCTTCTGCATCACCACAAGCAACACAATTACTACATCACCCCAGTTCCAAGCTATTGTACTAATATTTTAGCAGGAATGAGTGAAACTTTATGAGAACAGCATGGACATCTGATGGCTCTCAAAGCCTCAGTGCCAAACAAATCATCACCTTCTGCAGACACAAAAATTTCTTCTGATGTTTCCATGCCACTGCCTCTGCCTAAAATGATCAAGTAAAGATGGCAAAAAGGAGTCTGCTCCAAAACTGCAAATTGTGCAAAGAGTAAATTTAGTTTTACCCAAAGTGCTTTGTCCAATGCAATTAAGGAAGTGTCAAGCATTGTCTTAAATGGTATTCATCGCCCTATGTTTTCATTATGCAAATCATCTTCCCCTCAGACAGCAAACTTTCTACTGTGCATAGTCGCTTTTTCTTTGGCAGGGAAGATGGAATAGTTCATTGGGAATAACATTTGTTGTTCTTTAGCAATGTTGTCTTTAGCAACACTTCCGAAAAACACATTTCTGTCATTCAATCAGCTCTAGTTTACATCATACAATCTTTCCATTGAATTATTGGGACTATTCTTTCTGGGATTTTTTTTTTTCTTGAAATACAAAGGAAGAAGTCACAGCTTAACAATTGCAGAGCAAGCAAAAGAAAGAAGATGAAGGGGAGGAAGACTCAGGAAAGCTCTTTTGGAAAACCTGATTTTTAAAAAGAATAGCACTCTAGAGGCAGAAGTTATTACCTGCCTTTCCTGTACACAACAGAAGATCCCAAACACATGTAACTTAGCATGACATCTGTTGTTAAAAAAAAAAAATAATACAAAAAGTAAGGAAAAGTAACAGAAGTCAGAGAAGAGGACAAATGCCACGTGTGTGCAATGGAAGCAACCCCCATGCTCACCACCACCAGTTTATCGCTCCCAGGACGGATAAATCCCAACACCAAGAACCTCCTGCTCTGCAGCAGATGGGATAACTTGTCAGGGACCCTGATGTATATCCCTTTCAAAAGGGACACACGTGTGATTATACCACCACAGTAAAACTCTCTGTTCTTTGGGTCAGGCCACCACAAAGATAACATAACAACATACATCAGAAGAGGAATTTGCAAAATGAGTATAAAAAGTCACTATGAAGTCTCTGTTGCCAGGAAATACTTTTAAAAGGAAAAGATGAAACAAGGAGGCTTATAAAGAACTACATTTATTTTTGTTTACAGCAGATATCATAAATAAAGCTAAAACAATTTTCACTGTGTGCAAAATACAGAATTTCCATGTGAAAATTTAAATACAGCATTGAAAACTATTTAATAAAAATACTCAGTTAAGATTATAAAGTAAAATGAAGACAGAAGATTTAGGAGGAGAAGGACAGAATCCTCACTGGCCAGGAAGAGCTAGGAAGACTCTGCAACAGAGGGTAAAAAACACAGCAACGGGAAGTGGTTTGAAATGGCAGACCTTTATATCATGACCTTCATCTCAAAGCATGCTGAGCTTTGTAACAGAACACCATAGCCCTGAAATACATAGGAAGTCATGTCCTAACCATTTGTGCAGGAAGTGACGCTTCAAATACAGAGATGTTTCTGTGTGGGCACAGTGTGGGCACTTTCAAAGCCATCAAGACATCTTAGGATATCCACATAAACGAATACTGTTGCTTTAAGCATGCAAACATACAGGTCAGCGAGATAAGATATGGGGCTCTGACCCCACAGCCCTTCTGCATTCCTGGCCAAGGCGTGTGAAATGGGGCAAGGGGCAGAGGATGTTTGGCCCCTCCTGAAAATTGCTGCTTAGAGCAGTTCCCAAAGGCCCTTCCCTTTGAAAGGGATCCTCAGCAAGGAAGTCTAGGTCATGACCACATCAACCAAAACCTTAGCACGCTTGCTTGTCAGCCTGTGTCCTTGGTTCTTGTTTGGATTCATGTCCCTTTCCAGATTATCAACATGTGATTACACATACTGGAATTTATATTAAAAAGTGCATACAAAATAATCACACACATTTGTCAGGGAGCGTAGTGGCAATATCTCATGCAGCAAGACAAACCCGTTCATCAGAATGGCAAACGAGGCCCAGTTAATCACTTAACAAAACAATTCAAACCAAAACACTCCGGTTACATAAACTTGGCATTTTTATATCACGGACTAATATTAACATGCATATCTACTGCTGTTAGACCTGCCAACTATGTGACTTGGGGTGGAAGACTGGAATTTGCATCGCTTTGGCTACCTTTTCCAACAGAATCCTTATATATCGTACTTTTCCAGTATGGAAGAAAAAATATGCTTAGAAAGAGCCACAATGCTCAAACAATGATTGCTTATTACATATTGGAGTTCAATGGAAATAGGTGTTCATACTGACCAGGAGAAACAGCTGGCTGACCTTATTTTAAATCTTTCCTTCAATACTTTGATAGAAATAAGGCTTTAGCTAGGTCTTTCAAGAAACCATGTACTTGCCTAACTTACCTTAAAGGCACAAGGAAGTGTACATGCACAGACACCAGGAGAAAAACATTCTCTACAGAGAGGGCAGACGTTACCTTTTCTAGAATCATGAACTCAGCAACAGGTTAAATGATCATGCCAAAGCTCGCATCCATTAATATACCAGACACACACACAGTTTGCTCCAAAAGTTTTAAAAAACCCCACACAATGTAATGTGGTCAATGTCAAACAACAGCGTTAGTCACACAATTCTGGAACTGGCAAGCAGAAAAAAATCACCTGAGAGCAGAAAGGCTTCAGCCAGTGAGCGGGTGCAGCACCGGAATGATGAATTGGACTAAAAGCAACGAGGGAGATTGACAGAGAAGACAGCAGGGAAAAAAATACAGATCTTAATTTGGTTATACAGGAAAGCATCAGAAAGATTACACAGGCACAAAGAAGAATTGGCCAAAACAAAACTGCCTTTTTTCATTACATCCTGAATGAGGACAAATAGTTATGAATCTGACTAGCAGAAGTTTACAATGAAGAAGTTAAAACAAAACAAACAAACAAAAAAAATGTCTACCAGTTTTATACCAATAAAGAACTTTCCCAACAGAATCACCTGCAATCTCCCAGTTGAATATGTGTATGATTAAGATTCCTCAGGAAAATGCTTTCATTATACAAGTTCCTGTGAATTCTGTTGAGGGAAGGTTTTTTATTTTATTTTTAAAAATAACTTTCTACCATTAAGATTAGTTCATTTTAAATCCACTGGACACCAGGGACTTCCAAGTTTCTTACTATATCACCATTTCCTGTAAATTATGCTCACTTGCTGCAGAAAACTTCCTGTAGTAAAGAGCAGGAGCAAATGTTTCTGAAGACTGTGCTGTTGACAAATCGAAATCAAAACCGATGGCAAGCCAAATTCTGAAAGTTTACCACTTAGCAGTTTGCTGTGTTGCAGGAATAAAATGGTAAATCTACACTGCAGATTTTTTTTTTTTAGGGTGAAACAATTACTATCTTTAGCAAATAATGAAAAAGTATACAGTGTTCCAAAGTAGTTTTTTTTAAATTCTATAAAAGAGGTACAGATACATTTCTTTACATATATACAGATGCCTGCCATGTTACTGTAATTGTCACTGTGTTGAGTCAATATTCTAGCAAAGTTTTACTGAATACATTTGAGAATCTATGGCAATTTATTTCAAATGAATGCTATCTTATACCTAAACAATTTTATTTAAGCACTTTTTCAAGCACTGTGCATATACTTAACAATTTTTTCCCCCAAAATACATAAGCAATCTAAAATATGAAAAGCTTTGCCCTCATGATTTAACGAATATCAAACTATCTAGCAGAAAAATCCAGTTTGTCATTTATTTTACAGAGAAGACACATTTCCTTTTAATACCATAGAAACAAAACAATTCAAACAATCTTTTCCCACATTATGCTAAAATCAGAAAACTGCCAGCCCATAAGCACTGCAATCACATAAGACCACTGGAAGGATCCTCAGCTTTGGTACTAATCCAATGCAACATTAATTTGCTATTTTTTAAGCCACATTATTTTGGCTAGAAATAAATGCTACAGATGCTTTTAATTTTAGGCTATTCATATTACCATGTTTATGTATTTACCTATTTCCTGGTTAACTTTTGAATTTAAGCATTTCAGTATCTGAAAGGCCAGGAGCATGCTTACCTCACTGGCTAAATAGCCTGGCAGTAGATCAGGATTTGGGATGCTGGCGTCTTCTTGCTGTTAAACAGCTTATTTAACCTGTCTCACACTTTCTGATTAAGATAGATCTTATTGAGAACCACCTGAAATAAACTTACTTAACAGCTCCTCCAGATTACAGAATTTCACTTTTCTACCATCAGCTTTATACGTTGAAATGAAAGAAATACCCAACTAAGAAGTAATCTTCTTAGGATATGTTGGTAGTTGTTCTAAACTTGTATTTTTAAAAAGTTCCGAAGGACAATAGAAGCAGTGCCTACCCAGAGACACAACAGCAGTGATTTCAGTTAGACAAGTGCTCCATGACTTGATATTCCTCATATCAGCCACCTAATGTGGAAGCCTTGACTTGAGGAATGAGTCAACACTACCAGTTTCTTTGACTTACAGTTTCAATCTGCCCTTACTCAACTAAGATTTGCTCTTCAAATTTATTTCAAAACTTCAAATAAATTAGTAGTACAGATTATACCCACTATCAACAAAGGGTATCTATCACATGTAAGAAATGTAAAAGGCATGACTAGGAACAATGTGAATTAAGTATACAATTTTTTTTTTTTTTAACATATTCATGCAAGTTATAAACCTCATAACCCAGAGCAAAGATGAAAGCAAGAAAATAAAAGGTATGCGCCATATTCAGGTTTCAAAACTCAGTCATTTGTCATAAATATTCCACAAACATCTGAAAGAATGCATATTCTTTCTTGGTCTAACAAAAAAACCAAACAAACAAAAAAAGCTGTGAGGAAGAAGGAGGGCCAGGGAGAAGATCCCTCCACTCCCCCAGTGGTCTAGTCACAGGATAAAATGGGGTAGGGAGAGGGAAATCTAAAAAACATCCTTCATTTGTTTCTGTGTTCTGGAAATGTGTCTGGACACTGCCCTTCATGCTTTAACATACAGTACATTTTATATTGAAAATTTCGATTGCACCTCATTTATACCAGAAGGAATCCATTGTTATTTCAGTCACATATTAAATCGCATGAAAAGTAAAAAAAACAACCAAACAAACAAAAAAAAAAAACCCGGGCAAAATTGTGAGGCTGTTAATTTTGAAAATCTGAAAGGCACAACTGAGCAAGACCCCTGGAAGAATTTAAACCCTATAGAATTTTTTCACCCATTCTAGCATATTTTCAAGTGATAGCTCTGCTTCCCGGTACATATGAGTAAGTACCTCTAGAAGAGCACAGAGGAATGGCACACCAAGGCTCAAGAGTTCATACAAGTAGGTATAGTTATATGCATTGTCCCTGAAATGAAGATTGGTAGCGTGCAGAAAACCATGCATCCAGTTAGACAGGCGTCTGGGAATGTCAAGCAGATCCCTTGTCACCCGAAGGGGCCAGCTTAGCGCGCCCCTAAAGAAGGAAGTCAGGATACCTGGGGACCTGTCCTCTGGACTGCTAGCAGCAGACAAAGTGCTTTCTGTGGTGGTCTCTGTGGGTTTGGGTTCCTCTTTCTTCCATGCTTCTGTTGTCTCCTTACACAAAGCATTAAAAACATGTTAAACATACTTATAAAAATTGGAAAGTCTAGTTTCTGTCACTGTTTTCAACTTTTTATGTAATTGTAATTTTCAATTGCTGTTACATTTTACTTCACTATGTATAAGAAAAGTTAGTTTCCACTGACAGCCAGACTATAAATATGTCAGCTTTACACAACCAGGAGGTTGTATTTTAGTATTGATTTTGCAACTTCTGGACATCAAGCAGAAAAATCTTACACAAAGACACAAGTATTGCACTCTGCTCCAGATAAAGCTGCTTTAACATTTCGTGCATTAGTAACACAATCAATACGTACCTTTCCCTGGATCTGTAATGTTGCTCTTCTCTTTCTGTGTTTAGTACTGATTTTGCAGTGAGTAAAATGAGGTTTACAGTAAAATTTACCTACAAGAGAAAAAATAAGTTATATGTTATTTTATCTGTGTGCCTATGGGCTCAAACCCCACCACTACATCTATTAAAAGATGAAATCAGGATAATTAATGGCTGGGCAGCAAGAGGAATGGGAAATTTGCCACTGACACTCAAGAGCTCGCAGTTCTGAATGGGTTTCTTTTACAGAACACAGATTTGCACATTAATTAAATCGTCAAATATAGCAAGGTCATTTATCTACCAGGTTTTAAGATTAATAAATAGCAAAGAAAACAAAATTCTACCAAGTCACAAACATCAAGCAGCAAAAAGTCAAACAATCAGTTAAAAAATGTCTTTGTAGAAGATTCTCTGGACTGCAAAAAAACCACCTTTGGCCTTGAGCCTTATATCCTTTCATAGAAGGAGATCAGGTTAATACTCCAATCTACTCAAGTAATTTGGAAGTGACAAAAGAATTTCAATTCAGTTCAATAATTTCCTTCTACAGTATAAAAAAAAAAAAAAAAGGGCAAAAGATAATTCCTTCAAACTCCAGACTGAGTGCCCAAGATCTGAACCTCCTGTTCTACAGCAGACTGGAATACATTACACTGCTGCTTGACCAGTACTACTGCTTTCAACTCCTGAGCCATTATATCTTGAAAGCACTAACTTGTATTACCCCATCCATGTAAATCTGCCACTATCATGGCTTATCCTTATAGATCATGCTAATTAATGGTCAGTTATAAATGAGAGATGAGAATAATTCTGTATTGTTGGAGAAAAGTCACCCCTCTCTCTGTTTTGACCTGTGATTGGACAAACTGCATTTTGTTCATTCAACTTATTTTCCACTGAGGATTTCTTCATTTAAAGCTCAGGTCTGTCATAACTGGATTCTTCTGAAAGACTAGAACTGCAAGGACTCAAAGATCAGCATAGACGCAAACAACATACTTGGCAGACCTCCTCCTGACCGAGCTTCTCAGCCAGTTCTTTTCCCTAGTTCCATTAAAAGCATCAATACCCAGGCGTTTTAAAATACTCTTAAATAGCCCCTATATTACCTTCTTCAACATCAAAGGCATAAATTCCTAAACGGAGTGTTGTAGAACATATTTCACACTTGAAGCACTCCCTATGAAAGAAGTGGCCTTCTGCACTCAGCCGCTCCATGACATATACCCGTTTTTTGCAGAAATAACAAATGTCACTCCCTCCAATAGACTGAGGAAATTCTTTTCTCAGAGATCCCTGTTAAAAGATAAAAAAAAGAAACACACATAAAGCTGTTGCACTACACCCAGATATAAATTCTTATTAAGTGGGCAGCTGCTTTAGCTGCTTGAAGTTTTACACAGCACCCTCCACACGCAATTAAAATAAGCATCAGTAAGCTTTTTTTATTACTCGTTTGCTGTGATTCTTTATGTTTATGCAGCATTTCATAAATCAGAGGCTACAAGGGCTTTAAGGGGTAAGTTTTCAGTTAGACTTGCATCCAGCTTCCCTCTGGGAGTTCACCAACATTTTGTGTTTACTCAGGTAAAAGAGCAGCATCAGTCCCAAATGCTCGTTTCCAATCCTCCACCGCGCTGGCTCAGGCACATGTATCTCACGGCTGTGGGCATCAGTGTTTCTCAGAATAGGGCAAAGGTAGACCCCACCAGCCTCAAGCAACAGACATATATCTGGAACTAAGATAACAGATACCCTGGAAACTCAGTTCATACACATTCTGGAGGAAAACGTAGGCTTGTGCTTTAATGTCCAAGAAGAAAAACTGACAGTCTTTGATGCTGGTGGCTGAACTACCACTTACATCACTGCAGACATGCTTTCACTCTCAACCACATACCTCCTAAGACTACAGTCCAAGCTGTGGCTTGGTTTATTTAAAAAAAAAATAATTAAAAAAAAATCAATTTCAGTCCTACCACAGACAGTCTGAGTATTTTTAACTCATTGAACTTTAATTATGATGCATACTAAACAAATTGAAACTATTTTGAAAGTTGTTGAATTTGGGCTAGAGTTAACATATTAACTGCAACACTTCCCATCTTCTCTAGATATGCATGCAAAAGGTACAGAAAAAAAAATTATAAATGGATTAGATGCTACTGAGTGTCCCTTTTCTTACTAAAGGCAGGCATGAGGACATTGCTTTGCATTACTGTATTGTGCTTAGTTATAGGTCGGTACAGATGAGCATCCTGTCTCTACCACAGCCTTCACCATCTCCCTCCCCTTCTGCCATCCCTGCTGCCACAGGAGAGGTACCACGCATGGGACAGAAGAGGCGCAGGCCTGGCAGAGTCCAGGTACAGTCAGACAGCAGCAGCACCCAGTCCACACAACTCGTCTTCAACTTGCCAGCAAAAGGCGGCCTTGCAACAGTTTTTTTAATGTTATGTACAAATCAGAATTGTCACTGTCACATTGCCTTGTGCTTAAAAGTTGAGAAGTCTCTTCCAAATCCACCATTAGAAATTCATTTTGCTGTGATGGATTGTTTCAGAGCATGATACTTTCCCAATGATTAGCCATGCAAATGGAAAAACAAATGCATTTTTAAAAAGATGATGTTAATAGAACAGATAGTTACAATGAAGCAGAAACAACTGAATTTAGTATTGGCTAATAAGTAAGTGTCATCACCACAACACACCACCTTACTTCACTTCCCAATACCTGACAGCTCTGAGCAGATGAAGAATGAGGAATGGGATGAGAACCTGTAGCTCTCTCCAGAGACCGCTTCTGAATTCAACACAGAACAGCCAGAGTTTAAAAACAGCTCTCTTCAAAACCAGGCACCGTGATTTGTGTGTTAAAAATAACTGCACAAACATGTACTGTACCAAACTTTCTTTAGAAGCCACCCTGATTAATAAACATCTTCTGCTACTAACTGTACCAGTAATTAAATTTAATAAAAGCCTCCTGAAGTTTTTATATTTTTATAACTTGTCTGTATGAATTAATAGGAGACATGGTGAGCAACATTTCCAGCATATCCTCACATCAGCATATTTTGCCAACATGCACTTGGCTCCTTAGTAAGTGGTAGGCCAAGACCTTCCATAATGCATTAAGTGCTCCACAACTAGGGTCTTGAGTTGCAATGACGTTCTGGAAACGCCGCTCAAGTTATTGCTTCTTTATGGGTTTAGCCTTACCAGTTCAAGGGGTGGCAGCTGTGGCTTGGGTCTGTGATCATTCACATACAGATTGACAAGAACTTCAGCCACAGCTCCAATTGCACGTGAGACCTTCCCTACAGTCATCTAACCAGAAAAGGGAAGAAGATGAAGAACAGAAGGAAGAGCTTTAGTTATTCTGAAAAATTAATTTAATGAGAAAAGGACAAGAATGATTGGAAAACATGCAAACAATAATAAAGAGAAGCTAGGAGAAAGAGCAGAGGTGATGTCTAGGAGAGCACAAGCATGTTCATGCATGATCAGTGTGGTCCAGCTGGTGGCCACAGCAGGCTTCCATGCAGCCCACACACTTCTCCTTGCAGATGATGGAGAAATAGCTGCTGGGAGCAAATGCTGCTCCCACAGCACAAGACCTCCCACCATGCCCATGAAGAGGTTGAGCTGGGAGCTACCGCCTGGCGACCGAGGTTGGACCAGTACAATAGATTAAACCCTCCTATTGTTCACTTTGACTTCTTAGGACTTTGTTGTCATATTTCAGAATAGGGGATGTGGACTGAACCTTGCATTAATGCGTCACAAATCGTGGCATTTCAGGAAACATTCTATGAAAGCATACTAGAAATCCCACACGGCAACGTTTTGTTGATGCTCACAGAGCAACCATTCTGCCTCTCCCCAGTGACTCATCATAATGCCAGGGAAAAATGGAGAAGCTACGCTTGTGAAAGGAAGACATCTCCTTTAATCTGCTTCATCACACTACTGTAGCCATGAATATTAGGCTGTTTCTAACCCAATCTATCCACAGACAGGCCCGCAAGGAGATTGCTGTTCCTTAGGCTGTGGCTCCAAACATTCCACAGCCCGACACAGGACCATGACTGCATGGTTCAGGCTTCCTTGCCAAAACCCATCCCTGGGGACTGGAAAAGAAGAAAGGTGTGTGTGCGTGGGCATGAGTGGCTGAGTGGCAGGCATGTACTCTAGTTCTCTGTTCCTGGAAAAAGGTCTGTGAAGTCTTCACAGATTAACAGTTGTATTTTCTACCCCAAACCAAATTTCTTGTTGTGATTTTAATTTCAGTTTTACAGTCAATATAAGGTCCTACAATCTCTCTGGTGACAAAGGCAGCAAGGGCCATCCTGGTATAGCCAGGGATCTGATACTCTGCTTCTGAAGCCAGGATATATTATTTTTCCCTAGAGAATCCACGATCTCCTATCTTACGCTCCATTTGCCTCCCACAGAGCCCAAGTGTTAAGTCTCAAACTTAATTCTCAGTGAAATGATTTTTCTACTGCCACCACACCAAGTCTTGCTAACGGAAAGGTTTTAAAATATCAGAAAGTTACCACAGAGAATAGGAAAAAAAAAAAAAGCAATGGTATTCATTACACTTTAAAATAATTTAAAAGCATTTTCTATCAAGATTAAAAGCAACTATAATTCATTTCGGGAGTGTTTTCAAAAATTATGATGGATAAAAATATTATTGCTAATAAAAAAAATAATCCCAGTTCAGGAACTTGGGAACATGTCCAGCCCCTTAGAGTTTCCCTTATCTTTTCAGAGTTATCCCACAATTAACTTAATATACAGGCAAATATAAAATATGTATGTTAAGTTGACAAAGGCCATTCAAAGGACAAATTTCTATACTGCTTGGTTTTGTTTAATATGAAAAGACTTCTAAATATTTTTCCATATCTGCAAAACTTGTGGGGTAACAGCAGCCAAGTAAACTGTTAATTACATACTGCAGTGCTGTCTTAAGTGGTACATCAAATTATAAACCAATACTAGAAGTGAGATTACTTGCTACTACAAGAAAATTAAGTTCCTTTGCATTTTTTAAGATCACAGAAGACAAAATTTTCCTCCCCAAATTCTGCACCTCTGAATATGCTGAGCAACTTTTAGGCTGTATCTAACTTATTACCCATGAGCTCCTAACGAAAAGGAAGCATTCAAAGTCAGTTGAAGCAGAAAGTTTACCTTGAACTAGTTAAAGGCTGGAGCAATCAGTTAAACTATAAGGCTATGGTTAAAGTACAAGTAGTTGACTTTCAAGAAAAGTGTCCTTGAGCCTGAACTACACCTTGCAATTCATCAGGTTGGTTGATTTCTGTTCTCCACCCATTGGAGGAATCTGTGTCAACATTAAAGCAGTCAAAACAAGAAAACTGTATGTTTATACATACTTTTAAAAATGTTATTAAAAGGAAGTGTTCTTGTAATGAACCTGAATTCACATTCCTTTGTAAAAGCAAATAGGATTTCAATTTAATCTAGCAACCAGAAGACTGCTGATTGCTCTCATCTCCTAATCAACAACCATCAACACAAACATTGTTGCTGTTCACCAGCAGGGAGGGCAGGAAGCAAGTGGACTTAAGGACTACTTAGATTTCATTTTAGAGAAACTCTTTAATAAGGACCTATTACTGGGGAAAGACGTCTACTGTTTCTTCTTACTGAATCAGGTAGGTAGGTAGTCAAGAGGAGATCCGTTTGCTTCAGACTCAGTACTGCACCTTTCAGATGTCTTCCAGAGGGATCTAGATAGATTGGAACACTGGGAAATGATTAATGGGATGAAATTTAATGGGTCCAGATGCTGAATTCTGCACCTAGGAGAGAGGAACACCAAGTACAGGGGAGAGGAGCGTCTGTAGAGTACCCGCTGCAGAAAGGCATCTGGGGGTGGTGGTCCACAGCAGGCTCAGTACGAGCAGCAGTACCCCTGTTAGCCAAGAAGGCAAACCGAATCCTGGGGTGCAACAAACACAGCAGAACCAGTCAGTCAAAAGAACAACCATCCCACTGTATTCCGTGTTGGTGTGGCCTCACCTTGAGCACTGTGTGAAGTTCTGGGCCCCAACATTTAAGAATGGAAAGGTTCTTGAATGTACCCAGAGGAGAACAACAAAGCTGGTGGAAGGGGTAGAAGGAGTGTCCTGTGAGGAGTGACTAAGAACTTCGGGTTTGTCTAGTTTGGAGAAAAGAAGGCTGAGGGATGACTGCATTGGTCTCTACAGCTTCCTGAGAAGGCAAAGTGGAGAGGGAAGTGCTGAGCTCTTCTCCCTGTATCCATTGATAGGACAAGTGGAAACTGTTCAAAGCTGCACCAGGGAAGGTTCAGACTGGACATTTGGAAGCATTTCTTTACCAAGAGGATGGTCAAACACTGAAACAGGCTTCCTAGAGAGGTGGTTGATGCCCCAAGCCTGTCAGTGTTTAAGAGGCATTTGGACAACACCCTTAATACCCTGCTTTAACTTTTGGTCAGCCCTGAATTGGTCAGGCAGTTGGACTAGATCATTCTAGGTCCCTTTCAAGTTAAATCCTCTATTCTATTCTAATGTCACTGAATCACAAAACAGAAATATCATGGCAGGATGAGTATCCACCAGAGCATCCCCATGAATACCATCCATCATCAGAAACTCGCAGAGAACGGGAAGGACAGGGTGTGCAAGAGCAGTGCTGTGCTGCAAGGCTTGCGACTTCTGCCCACATACAACAGCAGGCACAACCACTCAGCAACCCCTTCTCTGAATCTCACCCTGTTTATGGACAAGGACTTCAGTAACATCCTCCCCCATTTAATCGAGTAAACGTAAAGAACTCCAGTTGCAAGAGTGAGGGTCTGACCCCAAATCTACGCACATTGCTTTAGGGCTCTAAAGTGTTGGTCTATAGCACACAGATCTCCACCTGCCTGATGCTGCTCGTGTACTCCAGAAACTCAGCATACACCTAATAGGTTTTATATTTTGCTCACGCACTTACTACCTTTGAGGCTAACTTTGTAGCGGCGGGGCAACAGGCTACTGCTCACAATTCAGGTAGGTTTATACCAATAGCTTTAAATCCTTTGTTGGAAAGGAATCTTGAAGAATTACCTTACATGGTGAATTTCAGAAAACAACCAAGAAAACACTTTAAAAAAACCTAAGTGTTTGTTTTTTACCATGACTACTGACCTGTCAATGACTTGTTGTTAAAGCTTTGCAGCAGGTTGATCAGGGTGGTTAATGCGGGGAGAGAAAGCTGCCTTCTGTATTTCCCTGTGCTACTGTTTATAACACCGCAGCCAAACAACTAGTAAGCCTCAGCAGTATTTTCATAAAACAAAGGAAATATGCTCTCTACCTCCAAAAGCATACAATGCTTCCCCTTTGTTGTTCCACATCCTTAATGATTTTCCTGATCTTATTTTGCTTTCATGGTGATTTATTTACTTCTGGTACCGGCTGCTACATGTATTTCACTTCTGATATAAACAACATTAGAGTAATAAGTTACTACGTGTAGGAAACACCCACACCCTGCTTACTGCTGCTAATTAGAGTCAGGTCACTGAAGGGGAGTAGTTGGTCCAAACTCTGCAGGCATCAAAGTCTACTGATTACAACATCTTCCTAGTTCTTATGACGAACTGTGTGCATTCATTCATGCAAAGCTCAGGCGAACAGAGTTTTCTGAGGGTCAATCCAACTTGAAACAAAAACCAGGAATAAACAAAGCCCAGCTTATAATGTAATACTTATTAATTCATAATTATACCTATGTGAATTCTGAGATAATTAAAGATAGAAGGTAATTTTGATTATTACTGCCAACTTGCATGTATGTCATATAGAAGTTAATTCTTAATAAGTTGAAATGACTGTATGTCTTTAAAAGAAACAATATGCTTCCACAGCCTTCCTTTCAAGTTCTCCTTTTAGGACTGAGGCTTAATAACAGGTTTCTGCAATAAGACAGCACGATTTCTTAGCCAACATTTTAAAAAAATATGCCACCATAACTAATACTGTTCCAATGAAAATTCAATAGATGTAAAGGATCATTATGTCTGATAACAATCTCAGTACGCACTTGACACTAAAATGGCAGTACTAACTATTTAAAGGATGGGAGGGTGCTGTTATTTGTAGGTCATATCTCATGAAGTCTTACAAAACTTAAAAGACTTCTTTCATCTTCTGGTCTTCTGCTGGGAAAAAGCAGAAACACCAAGAGCAACATAAGGGAGCTCTTTCTGTTGGTTTACCAGTCCTGAAGTCCTTTTCCATACTGAAGTCTAGACTTACCTACTGATATCTCTCAGAACAAAGACCAGAAATACCAATTCTGAGTCCTATAACCTCACCCTCAAGATAACACAAACACAGGCAATTACTGGTACATATTCACAGCAGAAAGGTCCAAACTTATTGTTAAATTATGATGCCCAGTACTTGAAAATGTGCACTGCACAATTGAAATATTATCAAGTTTTATTTATATAGTGCTGCATATGTAGCCAGTGTTTTATAGAGTATGATGAAATTTTCGTGTTCTGAAAAGCGTGCAATCTTAAAAGATAACATGTGGATGGGGACAACAATTTAACCATGGAAGGGCATGCACAGAGTGATTGTTATTAAATCAAGGCTGCAGCAGGTGTTCTGAGAAAATTTAATACTTTTACAGTAAAAACAGCAGTAAGAAATCTGCTTCTTGGAAAATTTTGCTTAAGAAATAACAAAAGCTAAGCCAAACGCGGCTTGAAGAGGAACAGAACTTAAGTTGCCAAAGAGAGGTAAAGCTAGGTAACAGGGGTATCACAGCACTAAATCAACCTCACAGTACTTGCGAACAGAAGTATGGAGAACAGAAGTTCTTGTATATCCATTAACACTTCACCAGCACATCACCAACATAAGTAATGGTCCTGGACATAGATCCAAAAAGCCATTGAGTCCACCCCGTCCCTAGGGCAGCATCCGCTTTACTTGTGTCAAGTAAGTGTAGATTGGCACAACCTGTTCCAAAAAGCATCCGTGCTGTAGACTCCAGGCCTCACCCCAGCACCCTGCTCATTACTGTTCAAGTGTCCCCTGTGCCTATACCCAAGCCTGACCTGAAACTCTGTTGCAATGGCGACTGTCTATAAGCCCGTACTGTGCCTTGTACAGACACTATGGCTGACTGACTGTCTAACCCCTTCATTCCCTCTTAGTTAACCTGTAACAAGGACAGCACCAACAGTGTCACTTGGACTCTTGTACTCACTTGCAACCCTGGAATCAGGGGTTTTGCCCTTTAGTTGTGGTGGTTTGGTTTGTTTTTTTTTTGTTTGGGTCTTTTTTGGTTGTTTTTTTGTTTTGTTTTGGTTTGGTTTTTTTCATCTACTTAATACCTTTTGTGCTGAAATATATACAGTGGTCTATGATCTGCCACAAAGATTCATTATCAGACCTGCTATTTAAAAATTCTCAAACATGCTCCATCAAATGCAACATATTTAGACATATGTAATTCAGACAGCATACAGGAGGAGTATATGGATATAGTATACTGGGCATCAAGATGTTCATGCATGTAGATCTGTCAAAGAATACATGTAGTCCTGCCTAATCAGCCAAACATCTACCAAGTGATATGAACATGTTTCTACTGTCCTGGTGACAGAACAAGATCTTCTCGTCTAAGCTATTGCTACATTCTGTGCCATTACCTCTGCAGAGATCATTTTCAATTAAACTCAACTTAGCCTGAGCGAAATCAAGTCATACAAACTATTGCTACACTGTTTAAATACAATGGCAAACTAACAAAAGGGACTTTAAACAAAAAGCAGTTGAATTTAAACATCCAAAAATGCTTGCTCAGGTGAAATGTTCTCTAAGAAAAAAAACCTGAAATTATCACTCACAGATTTTCCATATGATTATGAGCCTAGTTCTCATATTCTAAAGAGTTGTTCACATAGTTCTTTGGTTTTAACACGTTCTGATATTTTGGAAACTGTTACTTAGCTTAAAACCCATCACATGCTATACTTCCTAGGTCATAAAAAGTAAGAGGTAAATCCAGGCAAAGGAATTATTTTGAAGCTGAAGGGAATTAGAGGATTAACACAGTAAGGCACCTGCTGGGCTTGCAGTGTCCTTGAAAGGCTGTGTAGCCTATATTTTCCTGGGGACAGAGAGGAAGGGAGGTTTTTCAACACAGCTCTCTCAACCAAGGAATGTGCCTCAAAGATGGTACCCATTTTGCCAAACAGCACTTCTTTCATGTGTCAGGCAGCAGAGCTGCCGCCTCCCACAGCACCTGCATTGGGTCAAAGCAATCACCTTCAGTACTTCCAGAAACCTGGTGTTCCCAGCTTTATTTCCCCATCACCCTATTCAATACTGCAGTGTTCCCAGGCTGTCACTATGGAATCTGTGTGTGAAGGAAAGAGAACCCAGGCCTTTACCTGCCCCGAGAAGCTGAAACATATGAAACATTCCTCAATTAAAATCCTTCTAAAACAAGTGAAGTTAGAAGCCAAGGTCATCTTAAATTCCACAGATGAAAGCACAGTGCACTGTAACATCAGCATAAGTAACAAGAGCTGAAAATCTCCAAATCAAGTGTTACCTAATTGCTTTCATTTAAAGTATGCATGTTTCTTCTCTGTAAAGTTTGCTGTTACAAAGAATTGAATTCTAGCAATTAATGTGCAGAAGCAAGTTTAAGGTAGAAATAAGGAAACAAACAACAATAAAATTTGTCTCGACAAGTGCTCATACAATTCTAAGATGTCCTCTAGTTAAAAAAACATTATCGTGCAGATTCTCTCCTGCAGTCCAGATAGATATTCCTATAAACACAAATGACACGCAAGAACAGCTACTTGATCCTGTCACATCCAGTTGGCTGTACAATCTGAAGCTCTTTCTCTGCCAGGCCTGTCTGTGGTATTATCCAACAACAGAACAATTAAAATAAGCAGCAATGTAAAATTTCACGATTGAAGGAAAAATTTTGTTAACTATTTGATTTGTTCTTCAGCTTTATACCTGAACTATTTTGAACAATGCCTTTCCTCTTATAAACACGCAGAATTAACAAGAGTGAACAAAGTACAGTTTGATTCAAATGTGAAACACAACCTATCCAACAGATCTGCTAGCAGCGCCTTCCATCCAAGCCATTTCTCAAGCAGCTTTAGCACAAGTTTGGATTTTACAGGAAAAATGTGTTAATAGTAGTACCTGTCTAGAAGGAACAGCAGGGGAAGCTGAACCAACAGATGATGGAGAAGAGGCAGCAGCTGAATCATGAGGCGGAGGGCAAGAGGGAGTTGGGGGCTGAGAATGGGAAAAGCCTTTAGTAGGTAGTTTATTCTGTGTAGAGCAGAAACAGGAGTTATCCAAGAGACAGTGACATTAGCAAAGGTTAAGAGAATAGTTTCACAGTCATGCATCAAAAAAATAGAAAGATAGTAACTACAATTCTGCTCATTTCTCTATTTCTGCACAGTGAGGAACCATGGAAATCACAGCAAAACCTTCACAGTAAATGATATTATTGTACTCAGTTTTCTTGTAAAAAATATTTACAGTGGGGAGTAAGGTAAGATAATGCTAGGAGTGAACATAATGAAACATAAGAAATTCCATATTGCTCTAGAAGCTATTGCTCACCAATTCACTAGAAATTGTGAGCTATAAGTATAGCTTTATTTATTTAGATTGTGTTTTACCTCAATTAAATTATGCAATAATATTTAAACAAAGTTTTTTACCAGTTTCAGTGGAACTCACGTTACTTTTTAGATCCACCCAGGATGAAAGAAAAGTTGAAAACAAAACCACTGCAATTCACTCCCCCATGAATTCTGATACATCTTCTAATTCAGCACTTCTCCAGGTGCAAAACTTAATATTCACCTTTGGAAACTCCATGTATCCAAACATTGAGGCAAGATGTGCTGCTTTCTCTTTAATGTTCTTTTTATGGAATTCCCTATTTGCTATGTTCTGAGCTCTTTTCTGCATTAAGAGCCAGCGAAGGAAAGCCAAGAAAAGAGAGAGAGAGATTTCAGTTAATGTCACATACATCAGCAGAATTACAGAAGGTTTGTAGAAAGACTTCTTATTGTCTTAATATAACCTAAAGTCAACAGAGAGAAAAAAAACAGCCTATCCAGAGGAAATACAGTATAGAGATTAGCACAGGCAGTTAAGAGACAGAAAGGAAAATAAATTGTTTGTCACCTGTTTCATTTTTTCCTCCAGGTGCTGAAGACGCTCAAGCACTCCAGAAAGTACAAATGCAGCAGAACAGGCAGACGCAAGATTTTCAGAGGTTTCTGACAGACTGGGCTTGGTATCTGTTTTTTGTACAGTCTTTGCTCTCCTGGCCATATGATCAGAACCATTTAAAGACTGTTTGGGTTCCCTGACCTCGTGTTCACTGCTAGCTACCACCTGAAACTGGGAAACACTTCAAGTGAAAAAAAATCTGCTTTCTGCACTACCATGCAGTATATGCAGCTTCTAAGGACAAATGTGAAAGCGCAGCACAGTCATGCACATAACTAGAAATATAATGTTCTCACATCACTCATTGCACACTGTTCACTGCATCTCTCATGCTTGTGTCCATGCACTGAAATAAATCAGTCCTATGAAACTTATGCAGGTCTTGACATCCTTCTCTAGGCTTGTGCCAGTTTTTATGAACAAGTCCAGACTGCATCAGTGCAGAACAACATGACATTACATATCCCTTTAGGGTTTTTAGTAAAGGTTTTAGTGTTGGGGTTTTTTTAGCATCAAATCTGCCTGAAACTAAATTTACCATCAAATTGTATGAATATCAACAGTAGTTCTTGGCATAATTCTAGATCTAATCTGACCCAAGTCAAGTTATAATGTATTCCGTATTTAAAGCTTTTTCTGAGGAGTTAAGAATAGGTCTCTGAATTCAAATCTTCATATAAAATAGGTTTTGAAGTAAATGAAACATTTGAACCTTTATCAAATTCAGTCTTAAAAATTACCTTCCAAGCTGGTCTTTTCACGACAACTTTCTATTTCAACCTGTCCGATTCAAATAAATACACAAACTTTCCAAATTTCTCATAATTAAAATTAAAAAACTAATGCAAATCAACTTCAGTATGTTCCTGATGTTTCAGGATAGAACACCTGCCTTTAGAACGACCATTCTCAACCAGTTTATGAAACTGCATTTTTCATCAGGTTGATCTGCAGATTTCCACAAGCAATGCAGATCTCATTTCACTGCAGACTACTCTTGAAATGCCACTACAGGATATTTACTTCAATTTAAAACTCTCATGTAATGTGAATGTCAGTAGTATTTGATATGAAATTGCTTTCACTGGAAGTACTATGAGAAAAATTTAGACAACAAATGCAAAAACTTTGCCTCATGCATATGATGTTGCAAAAGAGCTTTCAACAGAAATTCTTATCACAAGTTCTGCCTAAAGAAATAAAAAACTCTGGGCATCAATATCAGGTTTTCAATGCTCAGCCTTCTATCTTAAGACATTTTTGCCAGGCTTTTCAGGGTGGAAAACTGCCTTTGCCTTATCGTTACAGCAGCCCAAAGCATCGAGGACATGCACAGACAGATTTTAAGTTATTGCTGTAGTTTTCACACATGTTAAATGTAGCTATGTAATTATATTTATACAATTTAGAGTCTAGATGTGGTAACACAGAAATCAACATCTACGTTTTTAGGGTTTTTTCCCCACAGTTACTAGTTCTTTCAATTAGTTTTCTCATCTGGTCAAGCAGGTGTAAAACAGCCTTAAACTTTAATATGATTTTCACAGTTCTCAGCTAAGTATATCTGGTAACTCCAAATGTTGTGTAGCTACAGAATATATAAAATAACAACACTGAAGAAATGGCATGTTTGTCAGATATTACTCATATGCGTTCCTACCTGCCTTTTTGGCTGAGGTGGCAGAAGACTTGGATCCTTAGGTTTAGCAAAGCGAGGATTAACAGGAGGGTCAGAAGAGAGCAGAGCTGGTCTATCTGTTAGCTCCTTATAAAGCATTTTTAAAATTATAAAGACAGAGTGGGGGAAAAAAAGAAAAGGAAGACAGTAAATAGGATTCAAAGATTTTTTGAGGTAGAAAGAAATAAAAGCTACTTTTAAAGACATAGTACTGTGGAGTTTAACAACACATTCTGCGGATTTTTGTCACCTACCCATTTTATTAACTCCTCCTACCATTACAGATATACTTAAAATTCAGCACATTCAGTATTCTTTAAGAGAGGATATGATCAAAAGGCAACACGTTGAGGATTCCTTCAACATGGCCAAGCAAACCTCTGCACACATATCGCACACAGAAAGCTCAGGGCCTTGACAAGTAGCGAGGCAGAGTACAAACAACAGTGGTTCACAGACTGAGAAAGTCGCTTGACATCTATAAAGCCTATACTTCTGGAGGACTTAAATATGTAAATGAACAAATGGATAAACAAAGAATTAAGAAAGCCGCCACTTTTGATGGAACCTTGAAACTCTGCTTATCCTTCTTTCAGATCTTCTAGGTGACAGATCCAAACTCAGCTGACTCAGCCATCTCACTGGATAAAGTGTGATTTTGACCTTACCATTCCTACTGCAACACTACAGAATTATTTTTAAACATCACTAGTCACACTAACAACAACATTTTGTGGAATGTACAAATATATTCCATTATGCCTACTTTAAGAATGGAAACTGCAGCCAGACTACATCTTGCATGAGACTAGGTTCCCTTCTTACACTTCCTAAATTTTCCACAAAGAAAGATTCCACTGGTTATATAGTGCCCTTTATTCATACAATATAAGATAAAAAAGTCCTTCCATGTGCAGCCAGTTTAGACTTCCAAGCAAAATTTCTACAAGAGATTTCTAGACATTGCAATTCCACTATTTTTTATTAACATAATAAACACCGATACATTATATTAAGATACTTTAGTCAATCTATATTATTCCTATTTGTTTACTAAGTATTGAGAGGAATGCCTTCAATTTCTATAAAGCATTAAAAAAGACAACCCACTTCAAACACATAGCAGATCCATTTTTTCCTGGGAAATCTGTATCACGTCCTCAAGGAGGGACTACAGTTTAATTTCAGAGACTACTTTTATGTTCACCTATGACCTACCTGTCTCCGCAAAATTGTATTTGGAGCATTCTCTTCAAATTTTGCCAACAGTTGAGTTGCCATTGATTTAACTTTGTTCTGGTTTGTTCCTTCTCTGCCGTCACTCTGTTCTTTCCCAGCATTTGTTCCTTGGCTTGAAAGGACTGAAGCCTGGAAAGAAACAATAAACCATGTTTTTCTTGAGTTTACCTACGACAGTCATGAAGAGAGAGAAAGACAGATAACAACCTTATCAGCAAAGGGTGGAAGGAAATGCAGTCTACAGTATATTAAAATTGACACTGTTTCATGTGCAAAAGTCACCAGAAAACATTTTCTTTGGTTCCAGAGTACAGTAAGAAGGGAACACTAATCGGTACTGGTGATGATGAAACCGGGTCACAAAGGTAACTAATCAGAGAGGGGCGAGGAAACAAAATTTGTGAAACAAATTTGTGAAACAAACAAAAATTTGTGAAAATGAGTTGGAAAAAGGGAAAAAACCCAATATCTTAAATGTTCTTGAGTCAGAAAAAACACTAGTGCAATTTAGGTAACACTCTCCTCCATACCAAATGATTTAAGTAAGTTTAGCTCTTCTGCAGTGCACACCACAGTAAAATCAAGCTTATAAGAGGAGAGGCTTTTTGTTCCCACTAAGCACAAGAGGTCACACTGTGGCCCCTCAACTCTCACTAGTCCCTCAGCTCTAGTGCTCATCAAGGAGCCGGATATGCATGAACACCACTGAACACCAACCTCCTCAAAGACACCAAAAAGACCTTTTCGACGTCTTTTGTTAGTCTCATTTTCTTCTGTTTTCCCATCAACCTGAAACGGTAAAGTCAAAACAAGGTCTATAAATTACTGCAGCAGCTCCTAGATTTACCCAGGCAGTTCCACCCACAAAATTAACTTTCCCAACCAGGCAAGTGTGGCCTGGCCTGTGTTAAGGCAAACACACATGAGCAGTACCAGTGTGCGGGGGTCCTCATAGCACTGATGCACCCTGTTAGCATCCTGCCCCGCCCCGTTCAGCAGGGCCACTCCTCACACATGAGAAACCTGGTGGCCCTCATGGAAGTTACCACATAGGCAAAAGCTGCCCTGCAAACCCCTGCCTGGTAGCTCTCACTGGGCTCCGATGGGTGAAAATACACGCTTGTGCACTTTGTTGAATACAGGCCATACAACTTGGTGTTCACTTTTTCCTCTTTCAGTACTGAAAAAGCTTATAATTCAGAAAGTACTAGGACATCTCTGAAGAAAAAGGCATTTCAGCATCAATTAGTCTGTGAATTTTAATTCAGACTACTCTGGTTTACAGATAAATAAAAGAAATCCAGAACCTCCTCACTCTTTCACATTTCTATTAACATAGATATCTGCAAGCAGATCGTATGTTCCCACTGCAGACATATCTCCTTTTTTGGAGCAATTAATGTCTGCTTTAAAGGTCTGCCTCCCTTGTAAGGTTCCTCTCCTGACTATGGCTTTACATTACAGTAAATTTGCCTATTTTGTGCTCAAGCTATGTATATATTTAATTATTTTACTGAACTAGAGATTACACAAATAATACTTGATACTCAGCCCTCACAAACTTGCAAAACAGTCTCTGCTTAAAAATTTGTACCAGTTATTAAACTTAGTCTTGACGTTTGGTACAATGGAGAGATTTTTTTTGTCTAATAAATGTCATGCTACATTATACTTTATGAACAATAAACTACATTCTACTTATTTGCATTTGCCAATGTTGTAACTTAGTGATTCCTCAGACAATTAAAAAAAAAAAAAAGAAAAAAGAATAAAGAGAGAAAGATCAAAGAATACAGGCTTCCTTTTTAAATATACACTGTTTGTAATAAATCATTATGCAATGAATAGAAGTAATCCCAAACAACTTCTGGGCAAAAAAACAAAAGAATCAGATGACAATACTTTGATTACTTCGTATGCTTTGGTACATTGTCTTTCAAGCACCAGCTCTCAGTAATCTAGTTTTACACTACCTATAGTAATTACTTGACCAAGAAGGAGTAAACAACATTACAGAGCGCAGAGCATCCTGTATAATAATCTGTACCACATAAAAGCAGAATTTGCTTAAGTGAACGGAGCAAACAAGATGCTGCCTTTCAAAACTCCTACATAAAGGACTTTCGTTAACATATTTACAAAGAAGAGAAAGACAAAGCAATTTAATTGCCTAGCAAAACTCTGAGAAAGACGACTCTGCCCTTTATTGAGTAAACACCTCCATCCATTTATTAGTCTGGAGCACAGGAAATCTCAGTTCCTCTCCATCCTGGCTGACACTCATGGGAGAATGGAAAACATTATCCAGCCCAGCATATGCTGCCAGAACAGCTACTGCCACACCAGCTCCAGGCCCCTGCCTCCTGGGCTCTCACAACTTGCATGCAGATAAGGGTCCCTCTTCCAGCCAAAGAAAAGGACAAACTAGATGGTACAGAAAGTTTAGTAAGCAACATTCTGAAACCCAGCTGTTTTTTCACTCTGTGGTATGCAGTCATACTTAGATAATGCTCAGCACCACTTTTTGCAGGTGAAAGAACCATAAAACTGAAGCTGCAGCCAAAACTGTAACTCCAGCAGCTGCTTTCCAAGGAACTTAATTTCCCAGCTAGTTTCAGGTAGTTATGGCACTCACAAGCCCCTGTTCTAGCCTGAATACTGTGTTTCTCACTTAGTTTCACACCCTACCTGTGACAGGGCTGCAAAGCCTCAACAAAACAAAGTCTTGACAGTCCCACTCCCCAAGCTGATTTGGAAAATACCACTTCCACTTCTTATTTCAAATGAGCCCCTGTAATGTGAAACCAAAGGGTCCTGTCAAACAAATCACCTCATGCTTTCATGTAGTGCCAAGAACTATATCTCCTGTTATGACAGGAGGCTTATTTCATGACAGGAGGTTAGTCAAAGGGCTATACAGCTTAGTAATGGAAAGCTGTCCCCACTACTAAAAGTCTATTTACGTCTGCAAATAACTCATGGTAAAACAAAAACATTGTGGTCATGAAAAAGGTTTCTCTTCTACAGAAGTCACCCACAAGAAAAAACAATGTTTATTTTGCCTATTTGGTTTCTCGCTGCTCAGTTAGATGGGAAACATGCTACTTGGTTTTGTGTATATGTGGGTGGCAGGGAAAAGTTATTTCCTAACAAGGATCTATGAGGTTACTGGGCAATGGACTGTCCACAGTTTTTGAAAGCCTGTTTGTGAATGGAAAATAGTCAAGACATAAGCCAGTCTAGGAGATATCTGGAAATTCTGAAGTAATTCTTCAGGTGGAAAAATAAAAGAAAGAAAGAAAAACCAAACAAACTCCCCATATTTCTATGAAAACTAAGAAAATAAGATAGCAACAAATTTTAAAATTAAAATACTGAGAAATGCCGTACATACACATGCACCTGGACTTTTATGAAGGATACTGAATTCCAGAAGTAGGAAATCTGTACTTTTGCAGGCAAAATTTAGTGTCTCTCCACAGGTATAAATGAAATGATACTGTTAAGCATTAAGGAGGTCTGCTTAAAAACAAACAAACAAAAAACCCAAATAAACTAAAACCTAGAGGGGAAAAAATAAAAATTAAAAAAAATACAGAAAAGAAAAAAATAAACAACCAAAGAAAGAACTTCAGAATCATAGTAGTAGTTACACAGTTTGTGGCTAGTGCAAGAAACTCAAAACCTGGAACAGTTTCGCAATAAACTGTGTTTCAAAAAAATGCAGAAATTACATTCAATTTGGTGTGGAGTACACACTGCTGCCTAACTTACGCTGGCTAATCTGGCAGCAGATGGGCCTCTGAGCCAGGTTGTGCAGACACTCCCCATTTAAATTGAGGTTAAAATGAAGGTAGGCTGGGCTGTGAAAGCAAAGCCCCTCCTTAAAGTCTCCTTTCAGAAGAGGGCCAAGATAATGAACAGGCAGAAGGTGAAACAGTTTATTATTGAATGATTTCATTGGACTAACTCTTAAATTAAATCCTATAAAACTTTTGAAGTAATAATCCATTCAGAAACACACAGACAATACTTTCGCTGCCCACAGTCCTATGCCAGACAGTATTAACTCAGGTCTCAATAACCCTTCAAGGCCCCACAGTCTTTAATCACAACATGTATGGGCACAGATGGGTTTCATACAGGGACGTAACCAAAGCATGTCAGTAAGTTTTCATTAATAAGTGACTGAGAGAGAAAAGTACATGGGTATGAGGTCATTGTCTCAGAGTCATGCTAGTCATCCTGTTCACTCCTTGTCACTGTTGCAGGCTTTATCCGTCTACAAGCGCTTGAGAACTTCCCTCCAGTGTTCAAATCAATGCTTTCATTAAGAAACAGCACTTCCTCCCAATCAATAAGCACTTCCTCCCAATCATTAACCAATCTAGCATACCAGTGATTACTTGAACTAATATATAATATTATGGCTGTATATTTGACTCCAGGATTACAGAACTACACTGCTATTTTTCTTATAGGTAGTAGCCCAGATAAATTCCAGACTTTTGCATCTCAAAAAAAAAACCCCAACCCCAAAAAAACCCCAACCTTAGCATTCAGCATTGCACAAAGTCCTAAAAAAACTTTTTGAAAAAAATTCCAGAAATATAACATAAAAGACAATACATGTAACAGAGTGAAGATCTCAAAATATTTCAAGTTTGAAACAGCAACTTATAAACACACCGAATAAAACATCCTCCTCCTCCCACTTTTACCTACACTGAAAAAGATGGACATGGCCAATGGCCATGAATTCTCCCCAAGTAAACCCAATTTCTCACTGTGATTTGAAATTTTGAATTTACAGAGAATGTTTAACTGTGATTATTATTAATGTTTTAGGAATTTGACATGCTTCAGTTTTTATCCTTAAAAACATCATTATTGAGTGTGCATGTGTAAGCTTCATTTATCGTGAAGTTTTAATTTTTTAATATGCTCAAAAATCTCCTTCTATACATCTATTCATAGTAGGATATATAAAAAACCACATATATACATATATATACACACACACACACACACACACACACATATATATATATATATATATATATATGAAACCCTTATTTCCTAGCCCAACAGTTTGTTTTCATCCTTTTAAAAGAGAAAGATTTATAGGGCAAGCCTTCCTTCACAACTTACCTTTGGTACTCGTTTTCTTGGTAAAGTTAAATTGATATAATTATTAAAGATGAAGTTTGATGATTTTGCTGAACAAAGATCGTTATTTTCTCCATTTTGCTTGTCACCAGCATCTGTTCAAAAAGACCCAACTGTTTAGGATATTTATTCAAAATACTTTAACTAAGCCAGAACTTTCCAGTTGAGTGCTGGTAGCAATTATCTATACAAAACCCAAGCAAAAGAAAGTGCATACATACAATGTATGGTGACTTTAAAAAAGGAAGAAAAACACCAAGAAATGGATGAATAACATGTAGTCATCCTTACCAGAAAATCATTCTAATGACCTGATACATGAACTTCATGATGTCAAGCAGCAGTTATCCAGCTGCTCCTGTTCTCTGAAACCACCAAGGACCCACAAAACCCTGGTCTTCAATCGTGTTTTTCCCCCTTTCCTTTTTTAAGCACAAGGTAACTATTGCAGACAGATGCAGGCACACTCGCATGCCAGAACAGCTCCTGTGGGAAAGGGCTCTTGGCTCTCAGGCAACTAGAATGAAGTGCTTCTGGTCCCCAAAATTGCAAGAATTAGGAGCAGCCTGGGTTCAGCTTACCTACTGCCTGCAGAGGCGTGCCCCTGAACAGTTCGTAAAACTTGGAGAGGTACATGACCATGCTGAGCTTGTCGGGCTCCCCAGCCGACCCCACCTCCTTCCCTGTGGTCACTGGAGGGATCCCAAACTCCTGCTCAGCAACATCAAACGCCAGCTGGTTGTTTTTGACAACATCCTCTTCATTCAGAGCATCAAAGTCACTGCAGGGACAACAAAGTGCCATCAGTCGTGGTTTGCTCTCTGCTCCCCTCAGAAACACACAGTGCTCCCCTACCTGCTGGAGTGGTGCAGAACAGCACCCTGGATGAGGGCATAGGAATTTCACTGGGTCTACGAAATGGCAAAGGTATTTGTATGGTGTCTCATACAAATCCTGTTATTACAAAGCCTGGCTTTGCCCGAAATATAATTTAAAAACAACTTCACCGAACTGGATTTTGATGTAGTCCCATGATCCCATATTTACAAAGACATGCAATTCATCCTCAGAAGTGCTAAGAAACCTTCTTTGTCTCCAAATAGGTCTGTAGTACTACAGATTTCACCTGTTAGCAATTGACTTGTTTCATTTAGTTCTTTAAATCATCAAAGCTAGGAGAAGTAAATTTAGGCTAGTGTTTTATGAAACAAACATGTTATACACATGCGCATAGAGATGCCCAGGCACTACCTTCCTTTTTAAGGTGTTATGCACACAGTTTGAATGAAGACCTCCTGTCTATGTCATTACTGGATATAGCAGTGCACTAAATAAGTCCATCACACATCTGGAACTGCATTATCCATTCTCTAATCCATTTTCTATGGGACCTATTCTAAGACTGATCCCTTGAACAGCTTCCAAAATTCATGATTAAAATAAACATGTGAATATATTACAAAGGTCCAGGCAGGGTAGTTTGTTTCTCCTCATAAGGAATGAGAGTTTTTCAACCCCCAAAGAATTCCTCTTGCCCCCCCACACACACACTCTGCCTTTTTTCCGGAGCCAGGGGGCTGCCAGCAGCCCTTCACCCCAGCCCTGCCCACAGCCCACAGGCAGCTAACTCTTGCCTGCCCAGCTTTCATCTGGCCAAGTCATTCAGCACTGCCATTTAACATAAAAAAAAAAAGCCAACAAGATCCAAATGCAATGTTAATTAAACAGCAGGAGATCTGTCAGCTCAGGAAGATAAATCTATCAACTTTCTAGAGAGAGCAGTGCATAAGAGATGCTTTCCATAGACAGCAAAAATGACTTAGATCCACAAAGCCAGCCATAATTCTCATTTTTTTTAAACTAGCCTACGGCAAAAAAAAAAAAAAAATCTTATTCTTACAATGTTAGCTTCTTCCTCTGGCAAAGCTGTATGAACAAGCACCCTGGGTATTGCTCCTATGTTTTACAACTTATCACACCTCATAAAAGAGCTCAATCATTTCTTTCATGTATCTATGATAAAAGGAGGCTGACAATAATTCATTCATGACTCCTAAGTCTGTGTAGGAAGGCAAGAGAATGCATCCACTGCTTTTTGGAGACCGCTGCAGAGGACAGAAGAGTCAACCCACCACAGACTGAATCAAGCAGGCCCAGTAACCCAGTGCTAGAAATTGCCATTTCCTGATACCTGTTACACACCCACCCTTCTCGTAGCCAACTGAGGAACCCTACCAAACATTCACCCATAAGAAGTCAGGTCTTGTAGCATTAGGACCCTAGAAACACTGTCAAAAGGGCAGCGCTGGCTTACATTCAATCCCTAAAGCAGTTAATTTTCAAAGGCCAGCCCTTGACACATAGACCCTGTGCAAGGACACTGTACTCTTCTGGATAAAGAGTTGGCCAAATCTATCATCTCCTGTGTACCTCCATGGTTCAATGTTTCCCTCCCTACATTTCTGTCACAGCAACCATGACAAGATACTGAGGATGGCTCATTGAAGGCGTACCCAGGTATTTCTTTAACTCTTAACAATGCCATTATGGCGATAGTTTTAAACATGCACTAAAAACCTGTCTTCAGGGATCTAGGAACACAACTCTCATTCTCCAAGCACTGCAATTTTTGTTCCAAATAGCCATGTGACTCCCACAAACATGACCATAAGTCATAAGGTTCAAAGCCTTCCTAGCTCTTTGAAAGCATATATATTTCATTTTAAATGGCATGCAAGGACATAAAGAGAAAACAAAGCAAAACCAACCCCACCCTCTTCATCCCCTAAACCTAGCAATGGTTTCCACCTCTTTGCAAAAATCAGCAATAAAGCAGGACTGTAGAGTACGACTGTTGTTCTGGTTGGTCTTACACTATACTTTTGGTAAATGCTTAATATATCCTACACTCAACAGTATCTACAGCTGTCACATACATGAGGTCAGGTCTGAAGCGATGGATAATTGCACACAACGCAAGGCCGCTTTTCCAGGAGGTAGTCAGGTCTGTGACATTAACATTACGGTACCCTTCTGTCTGTTTCTGACACCAGGTCAAAAGCTTGTTGGGTCGAATATCTGACTCTGCAGGTACAATGGACAGGAAACATTTTAATCAGTTTTTGTATGCTTAGAAGTCTCCAAATATTAAGCCACAGCAAACATGAGATGTCACATACCATGTCTTGAAAGATTCACTGATCTTCTAATGGAGTTTACTCTTTCAAGAGGACAGTGTTGTAACTCATTGGTAACATATAACTGTCTCACCTACAAGTAAAAGTGATTAGCAGTATAATGTTAGGATTGCTTGGAGAGAAAAAAACGAGTTTTCTTTCAAGGTTAGCTATATCAACAGCTGATTCTAAATTAAGGAGTCTCCTGAAGATTTTGTTTATGCATTACTTGTGGCCCTATTTCTTCTAGACAAAAAGTGAACTGTGATTTCACAAGCGATCCTTTTAAGTACTGACCTGGTGAGGTTGAACACAGCTGGAGTTCAAGTTCGGGTATCTTGTTCCCGGGTCAATGGTATATTGGTCAAAGTTCTTGTTAATATTTTCAGGGGTAGTCTGAGGCAAGAGTCGATAAATGCTCTCTCTTGTAGAGAAAAAAAAGATGTGAGATATATTGATGAAAATAAATATTTATTATATAAAGAACATTGTGAGGTTTTTTGCAGCCACCTGCCTTATTTTGATTCTGCCAGGACAAGTGTTATGCACTAAGTGCAGAATGCATCCACCCCATTTCTTATCCCTGCTCAGCAGGAGAAGGATGCCAGACAGAAAAAGGACATGAAAAAGACAGACTTTTAGAACTTATGCCCATATTTTCCTGAGGCAGGAAGCGACCAAAAAAAAGGAGGAGGGAAAAAAAAAAAGAGGTTACATCATTCAGTCATCTGGTTTTGCTTTAACCTCCACCCAAGGAGTAACTTCTTTGCCACATAACAGCACTAAATCCCATCATTCTGCAATTCCTATAACCACCACAGCCTTTTTTATTATGCTGTTCAATTTTCCATTTGGGACTATGCCGTGTTTGAGTCATCCCACAGGCTTCTATCTTAAAACTTCTCAAAGCACTGTACTTAGTAATGCTTCAACGTGCATTACCACAACCATGATTATTTCTATTATGTATCTGTCCCAAAACAGCCTGGGCAGCTGTAGCAGAGCAGGGCAGTTGCCATCAGGACCAAAGTCAGAAACTTCAACCATCAAACCATGACAACCCCAGGCTTGCTTGGTGTACTTAAAAACAGGTGTTTTGCTCTGGTCAAAAAGACCAGAGAAGCTTATGATGCAGCATTATAGCAATTCTCTTTTGGCAGTCATTTATCAATTTAAATAAAAAGGGCATCAGGGCTACTAGAGCAAAATGCAGAGTTAAAAATCACAGGTACTATGAAAGGTGTTATTGTTGAATTTTTTATTTAGACTTCTTTCAGGAATATGTTTGGGTCTTTTAAAATTAAAAAAAAAAAGCAAGGTGCTGATTTGGTTGGAGGGTTATTCTTTTCACGCAAGCTGTCTATTTCCTTAAGGATGACACTTAATTCTCTATGCATTAGTGATGTAAATTAGCAATTTAAACCCATGTCATGAACATTGCTGGATTTCTGTATTAATGTGCAGAAACTTAGAGAGCAATGGTTTACTACTAAAGTAAATTCTTCACTAACTTTAAGGAAGACTTTTTATTTTTGGATAATTTCAAGCCAATGCCATTGCAGTGGAGAAGAATATTTCTTCTGTTGTCATTATGGATTCCACTGCCTTCTACCAATGTTGCATCTCTTTAAAACAGTAGAAACAATGGAGAAGACCAAAGCAGTACTTACCGTTCAGCAAGGATTTCTAATGGGGGTTTTCCTTGAGCCCAGCTCCGCACCATCCATGCAGTATCAAAAGCAGCTAAGAAACCTCTTGCACAGCCAGTACCCATTGGCCAGAAGGGCTGTAAGAACCGTTTATATTTTAATTTCTTGTATTTCTTAAGTTCTTGTTACAAAAGTAACTTGCAATGTGAATTTGGAGTCTAGGGTTTCATACCGTCTTAGAAAAGTAGCCCAGAAAGAGTTAAAACACAACATAGCCAACTCTTGAAGATTTTAGATGTTTCTGTCCTCCAAGTCTTAGGTAATGAAAAAGACTGCTTTCACTTTTTTTTTTTTTTTAAGTTGTCTATTTAAAAATTTATTTCTTAACCTCAAAAGGTAAACGCTGAGAAAAAAAATAAACAAAAAAAGACTCAATACTCAAGAATTAGTCAAGGAAAAAAGATGCATTCTCATCTCCTAATTTTGCTTTGGGCTGATCTTTTCAAACACTTCAGGTTGTCAGCGTGAGTTAAAAAAAAAAAGCATTAGTTGCAACAGACACTTTTCACTTCAGAAAGAGAATATATTAAGGCAAAGAAGCTGCACTCAAGAAAAAAATTGGGACCAAGTTTTTGTCTGTGATGGAAGTCAGGAAAATTATGCCACGCACCCAAGCTGAGGACACACTGCTCTCAGTTTCCAAACAGAAATACAACTTGCATAAAGTAAAACAGGATCTCACCCAGGGACTGCCAGCCAAGCATTAGTTATGACATAAACTATGGCATAAAAAAGAAAAATTAAAAAAGTCTGTTCCAAAGAAGGTACCATTGTTTCAGGACATGCAAGAGATGGCTTGTTTTGTAGGGTAGACTGAATAGCTGGATTAGACACAAAAAAAAAAAAAGGAGGGGGGGAAAAATAATCAGAAATGACTACTTGGAAGACATTCCAAGATATACCTCAAGCAAACTGTCTCCAACAAGCGCCACCAGGAGCTGATGTCTGTGCCTCTCTCTCACTAGTGCGGCATTTTCTGATGCATACATGGAAGTAAAATCAAACATTGCTACATCTGGCTGCCCATAGTGATTAATTGCAAAATCCAAAGAAGGCAGCTGGTAATTGGTTGCGAAGTCAGCAGCTTCTCTGGCATAGGACAGCAAATTGCTCTGGTTCACATTTTCCCCACAGAGGAGCAACTCAGTGTCAATATAGTCCTGCAAGAAGAGAAACACATAAGATTAGATATTCCAGCCATCCTCTCTGGAGTCTCAGAGCATCAGAGTGGCAACCACACATCTCACAGCATAAAGAACAAAGTGAGATTTGTCATCTCCTCCAAAAAGTTACCACACAAACATAGGTTACTGTACTGCCCCCAAACAGGAACTCTATGCCAACACCCAATTAGCAGCTTTATTTGCACTAGAAGATTATAGTGCCTCCTAGTTCCTCAGTTATGTGTTAATTCTTTCATAACGTTATTTCCCTCCCATCAGATGCTATTGTCATCACTGAAATGCTTTTTTGCATATGTGCACCCCACATCTGAAACCACATAAGAGCAAAAATAGTGAGGTACTGATAGCATGACACATGGGTCTCGGCCTGAAGGTTTGATTCAGCATCTCAGTAACAACACATTCAAATTTGGACTACTGAATCTTTTCTGTTGTTCTGTTTTGGGCTGGTTAATTTTTTTGGCCAGTGTGGTGAAGTACCCTGCCTTTACAGGTCATCCTACTTAAAGCCAGTGATTACTAAGAAGACAGTTTCCATTTACAGGTTAATCATGGATGAGACCCCTAATCACAGGGCTGATGCCACAGAACTGCTATTAGCCCAGTTGTTTTAGACAGACCGAGGTTCCCCCCCTCCCCCCCTCAGACCTGAGCAGGTCAGGAAAACACCTCTGACAGGCAATAGATGTTGTTCCTCTTCTCCAAACTCCCCATAGATCTCCTGGGACTGTCCCCACCTACAACCACCAGCCTCTCAACCCCAGGACCCACCTCCTGCTCCCAAGCCACACTTCTGGGGGATTCCCTTCTTCCCTCCCAGTTAAGCAAGGCCAGCTGCTCTGCTCTGGAACCCCCCACATTTTCCTCCAAGGAAATTGTGGCAGAGAGCTAAGTGGTCCCATCAGAAAGCCGAGAAGCCACCTCTTAGCTCCTCACAAGTACTTCCTTTGGGGAAATTATACTTAACTGTTTTGGCACTGCCTTTCTTCGCAAGAAAAATTGACCTCTCCTGGGTTTCCAGGAAGAGAAATTTAAAAGGTGCAAAAACACTTTCTAGAGACAAGAGAAAAGAAACCTCTACATCTTACAGGAGGATGAAAAAGGTGGGGTAGGGGGTGGGCGGAATAATAGAAAGACATCAAAATCCCAAGTACCTTTGAAAGTTCAGGCCATCATGTTTGTAGCCTTCCCTGTCACGTTTTATGCACTTTATCAAATTTGTAATTTATCCTGGGGTAGGTTTTAAAGCTTCCTTATTTACCTGATAAAACTGGACATAGCTGTGCTAAGTTCACCTTTAAATGAATGCAGTTTTTATTTTCTTGTATGATGACCACACCACATACTTCCAAGGTGAGTCAAGATCCCATTTCAGATCTGTTTAAGGCCTGACAAATTTAGGAAGTATTGTTTTCAGTTCTCTACAGAAACTTTGTGCTGACTGGAGGGAAAAACAAACCAAGTCAGAGTAAGACCTAACTGATCTGAGCTTTAATGAAGTGATCTAGTAAGTTTATAAACACCCTCTGCAACATGCAATGTTTATGCAGATATTCACATTCATTCTGTGCCAAGTAAATAAAAAAGGGTTTTAGCCAGCATTTTTACATACGTTAATAATCACTCCTTTGTCCAGTAGACTCTGCTTTTTTGCTGTCATCACAAAATAATGAGTGTTATCTTTATAGTAAACAATATTCTCCAGGTCAATTCCTAAAAAGAGATAATACAGTTGTTATGAAGTGCAGGGCACTGTCCGCCTCATTTACAGCAACATGTCATCAATCCCCACAGGTGCATTTCGTCCTTGGAATACATTCACTTTCCCAGCTGGGATGAAGCATTAGTGGACAAGATGCTATAATACAAAACTAGATAGGAGATGGGCCTTATCCCACAAGAATTTGCCTCAGCATAATTTAAAGTTATTTAGTATCCTTTTAAGGAACAGCCAGTTACCTACAACCCTGAGAATCTTCTGAGGTAGAAAAGCAGAGCCAAGGGAACAAAGTGCTTTTTAGGTAGCTATGGCTCTGGCAAGATAATAATATTATATAATATCATAATAATAATAATAAAATCAGCTGTAAATCAAGAATGTAATTGTTTGTACTGACAGTGGATACAACTATTCTGAAACACACCCAGTTTATATTTCAAGTATTTATGGCAGATTCCTGTCTAGTTCTTTTCAGTTTATCAGATCTACACATCAAAAAAACAAGAATAAACCCAGTATAAGTAAAAACAAGAATAATCCCAGTAGGGCAGAACCTTTTTCACAGGATTTAAGTTGTTCAGTATGTGAACGGATATAAACAAAACAAACCATGTCTTGAGGGAAATCTCTGGGCACTGAAAGTGCTCTTCTAAATTTGTTCAACATAGCAGACATTTTTACAGTTGACAAAAATTTAAACATTAAAACAAGCCATGATGTGGCAACGCCCAAGCTAAATAAATAAATAAATAATCCCACTGTACCGTAAATGGACACCTCCATCTGCAAGATTCTGACACCAACAGCATTTTATCACTTGGGGTTTTTACACAATATATTTAAATTTATGTTAATAGGAATAGGAGGATGGCCTGGCACATAACGAGTTCCTTGACTGCCTCTTGTATTTGGTTGAGGAAAAAATGAGGATGCACCCACCTGTTTCCTCTTTAAGGTCTTGGAAGAACTTCTGATTAAAGATGAAAGCAACACCACTAATTTCTTCTACCTTGGCTTCTGCAGTTGTATTTCTGTTTATAAAATTGGCAGTGATAGCTATGGCCAACTTTCCACGAAACTCCTTCCTCCTGAAACCTGGTAAGCACAGGAAAGAATTAAAAGCACTGGAAACTTCACCCTGGGCCTTCAGGGAGGGCCAGCTCAAGTCAGCTCAGTCTCTTTCCTACATTTAGTTTATTTTATTTAACATGAAATTTAATATGACAATACCAGCTTCTCAATGTTAATATTCTTCATCTTCAGTGCACCAAACATTCCCATAGATCCTAGTACTATGATAACCATTAACTTCTTAATAGAGATTGCAGCTGAGATAAGAATATTTTCATTTTGTTGATGCCTATTTAAACAGCCTTTTACGGCCGATAGCTGGACAATAGTGTGGGGAAATTTTTAATAGAGCATTGTAAGGAATTAACTGTAAGCATTTTGTAGTTGGCAGATACAAGAATAAGCAAACCAAAAAGCTGAAAAAAAGGAAATAGTGCACTTAGTGAACTCAAACTAACATGGTTATAATTAAAGCTACAAGGGGAACATATCATTAAGTAACAGGTTTGTTCATGTGATACAAGAGCAGCTTAGTTAGTGGCTTGCTAAGGACAGCTCAGGTGGTCTCAGCTCTCAGCAGCGACTCAAGTTCATGAAGCATTCCTCCCGCACGTCCCCTGCACTTAGCATTATTTATTATCTTTCAGTATCATTTCCAAATAACTGCTTCTGAAGTTAAATCATCTCTATAAAAGAGAGATACTTCTGATGCCTTATTAAATACCTGGCAGTCATATTTTGGTCATTAGTTCAAACATACTGTGCAAATTTACAGCGCAATAGCAAAGACTATGCAATTCCTGACATATCTTGTCAGCCTCCTTAAAGCTAAATCCTCATATAATTAATTAACTTTGAAGCGAGCACAATGGCATCATGATGCACTTTGTACGCAATGCAGATACACAGTGCTGAGAATTAGTAATGACAGTAAATGTCTCTATTTTGAGCCACAACTGAACAACAAGAGCAGAAGATAACACATTAAAAAAAAAAAAAGTTTCAACACAGGCTTCAGCGGATTGAAAGGTAGCCTGTTGCTTTGTAAAGGTAGCCTCTGACTTTCAGGCCTTTCAAAATACCCTAAAGACCATTAATAAAGTTAAGAGCACACATTCACCTACCTTCTAATGTGTTCCTGCGGCCATCTGCACCAATAATAACATCAAATTCATACTCCGACAAAGGGTGATCCACAGGAAGAAATTCAGCCCTCCAACCTATCTCTAAAAGCACAAAGAATATTTCTTTATTATTCAGTAACACAATCAAGAAGCAATTTCAGAGTCTGAAGAAAGGGCGTTAAGATAAACAGCCCACTATCCTCATTTAAATGGAACTGAATTCTGCCGTGGTCTAGTGGAAGGAAGTTCTGTTGCAGTCAAAGGCTGTTCAGGCTGTACTAGCAAGGTGCCAAGCTCATAAACTGACAATAAAAAAAAAAGAAGGAAGCCTTCATTTGGTTCATTTAATGCACTAAACTTCCTCTCAGACCCACATCACAACAATATGCTTTAAGCACTTCATTCACCCAGAAAGAGCCCCACAGTGACCTTACATACAGGACAATACCAACACTCAGCAACAGAAGGAAGGGCTGGGTATTAAAAGAAGAAACATAGCATTTCAGAAAGCCGGTGAAAGGCCTGGAGAACAAATCTTATGAAGAGCGATCGAAGGAGCTGGGATTGTTTAGTCTGAGGAAGAGGAGGCTGAGGGGAGACCTCATCACTGCCTACAACTACTTGAAAGGATATCGTAGAGAGGTTAGTGCTGGTCTGTTCTCACAGGTAATTAGCAATAGAACAAGAGGAAATGGCTTCAAGCTGAAACAGGGTAGGTTTAGGCTGAACATTAGGAAAGAATTTTTCACAGAAAGAGTGGTCAGACACTGGAACAGGCTGTCCAGGGAGGTGGCTGAGACACCATCCCTGAATGTGTCTAAGAGTCATTTAGATATGGTGTTGGGGGATATGGTGTAGGGGAGAACTTTGAGTGGGGCTGATGGTTGGACTTGATGATCCCAAGGGTCTTTTCCAACCTGAATGATTCTATGATTCTATGTTTTTATTGTCAATACTTTTAATTGTCTTCTAAACAGAAATTAAACAGAAGCATGCTCACAAAACTAAATTTAATCTTTGCATTAACACAAAGCTAACTATGTGAAAATGTTTGTATTGTCCATATTTAAAAATTGCATACACTTTAACTACTTAAAACAATGCATTTATTCCACTGCCACTTTATGACCATTTAAAGAGAGATAGCATAGTATTTAAAGTAAAATTTTAAAATATTCTATTGCTACTACACCCTAAATACTAATCTTAAAAAAGTAGAGGAAAAAAGAATAAGAAATTCTTCTTTACTTTGTTTAAAAATAATGCCTAAGATGGCTGATAACACTCTGTGAGCCAGCAGGAGTTATATCAAATGTGAAAGCAAAATGAGGCCCAAGGAGCTTAATCCATCCTCAATATTTATATTATCAATCAAAAATTGTTTTTGCAAGAAGATACCAAAAAGCCACACCAGACTCCCTACAAAGCCTCAAACGCATGCCAGAAGGCATAGTGCAAAACCTCAACTTCTCAGACTGGGTCATATTTTAAGAATTATCAGTGCTTTATCACAATGACAGTTATCACGCCTACAACTGCACACAGTAAACTCAGCTGGGTAAGAAGGGGAAAAATGTCCCATTTCTTTAAGCAGAATTCAGCTGTCTTGAATGATTTCACTTAATACCTGACACAAAAAGAAGTTATTGTGAATAGAACTACATTATGATAAACAATACTTTGATTTTCTTGATCTTCAGGAGGTTCCAGGACTTTCACGAATTCTAGATTCACATGGATTTCAACTCCTAGTATAAGTGCAACTTTGAAGAGGATAAGTTGAAGTTGTCGAATACCTGTAGACAGCAAGTAACAAAGATGTATTTAATACGTAAGTAATCACAGCTGCTACTAGCATGTCATCCAACTGATATTCATTATTAACACAAGCAAGAAGCATTATTATTTCCCATACTGTAACAAATGCAAAAGTAGCAATCATCACAGGAGGTTGTTCTCTTCTGGCTCATTTTCCTCTTGCTGCAGAATCTTGTAGGTAATAGAACTCATTTCAGCAAGTTTCCTTTTTTAGAGCTTTCCATCTTAGCAGACCCTTTAAATATCATTAACCAATATGTTGACTGTTTCACAGCAAAATTCCCTTTAAATATCCCACTTTCACATATTTTCTCATTAGATTAAGGGTTATGTCTACCTTCAACATACTAAAATGAATTATCAATATTCTTCATGCTTTGTAAGAAAAATCTAACAGAACAGACTAACAGAACAGCTGCTCCATAAGACTGCCGTTTGTTCAGTTGCATCTTACAACAAGACCATTATTTTTCCTGTGTGTGTGTGTACACATGCATTCACGTTTAAAGTAGATGAGCTTCCTGTGAAATCAAGAAAGTTTCCATTAATCTTCTGACCTCAGTATGCCTCTTACCTGAACGGTGCCCATGCCCTCAGATACTTACTGATGTGATCAATAGACCCTGCGCAGAATTTTCCGTAAAATTTCTTTGCTCCAAGTCCCCGGAGGTCATGGATTGTAAATGGCCAGAGATGCAACACATTGTTTCTTGAAAAAGTGTCCCGCTTCTCTACGACGACAACTTTGGCTCCCAGGAAGGCAAGTTCTATGGCAGTCCGCAAGCCACATGGGCCACCTCCGATAATTAAACACTAGCAGAGAAGAGAAGGAGTCTTATGCAGGGTTTTGTATTGTATTCCACACAGTTTCTAACTTACTTTATTGGTACAACTTGATATTCAACTAGACTTACGCTACTGAGAGTGTACTCAAGTCATCTATTTAAATCAATAAACATTAAAATTTTGCTCGTGTGTGGTATTCAGTCAGTTTATACAAGAAGATAAACCATGCTTTATGCAGATGTAAAAGCATCCGATAAAAGATGCATCAGAAGAAAAGAGCAAAAAGTCAGACACTTTAGAGCATCTGCTTAAACACTTCTAACTTGCATGTAGTGTTTCAGAAGTGCTTGCAGTAAACAGGATTACAGCTACATAAAAGGGAGGGGAAAGGAAGTAAGTGGTCTTGGTGTAGGCTTTTTTTGGTTTAAAGAGGAAATCAGCACACATTTTCTACTAGCTTATCATAGATTTGTCGAACACGTCTAGTCTTACAGTGTTAGTTCCTTCCTCTTTCAAGCAAGGCCATACCCTGAATGTAACAGTCTATTTCACCTATGGCTGTAAAGCAGGGGCATGACAAGGGAAGTCAGGAGACTTGTCCTGCTTCACCACCACTGGGGAACTCCGCCTGTTCCATTTCATTTCATCCAGTGCTCAACATCCTCACCCTTCAGGACAATCAGATTGTAGGAGCTTAAATCTAAGTCTGGGCATCCTCAGGAGAATCACTTCAGAAATTATTAGAGAGCATTCATGCCCAGATTTCAGTTGACAGCTATAAGTTCTCACAGACCAACAAGCAAAATATTTCCAGAAAACAAGCTAATTAAAACCCAAACGTATCTTAACGCTTACATTTTCCTGAATGATTACTAAAAACGGGTGAGAAACAGTCTTAGGGCTGGACAAGGTTGCAGTTCCACAAACCTCCCCAAATCCCACGCAGACTTCCCAAGATCCAGGCCAAGGGTTGGCACAGGCGGCTGGGGCAAGGCAAATGGCGGTGGGCCTGGGCGGTGGGGAGAGCTGCGGCAGTGGGCCTGAGAGCTGCGGCTGCAAGGCTGAGCTGTGCCATGATGTGAATCCAAACCCATTATCTGACACACCAGACACACGCCTGTGCGTCCCGCACGCATAGCCAGACAGTGATTACAGTTTCAAAGCAAGCACAGGCTGTATCTGGCGGCTCGTTGGATACCAGTCTGGTTCCCATTACATTTCAATTTCATAAAATAGAGTCATTTATTTATTTTGGTTTGTCCATCATTTGTTTACAAATTTAACAACTTAAGCAAAAATTATATGGTGTTGACTTTTGTCCAACCCAATCGTAGAAGCGCAAAAAAAAATTTTTTTAATTGAATAAATAATTTGAAAAAGTTCCACTGAAAGAAGAGCTCCTATGAGGTGCTTTTGCTTTGCTTTAGGCAAATGTTTTCTTAACTAGAGATTTTAAATAAGTCAGATGGTTTCACTAGCCACTTGGCTGCCTTCCTCTGAAAAGAACATATTTAATTCATAATTTCAGAAGAACACTCCTCACTGCATGCTACATATTAAGAGAACACCAACAGATGTAATTATACAACGGAATAAAATAGAGTGCAGATGTTACCCTGACTGAAGAGGATCACTGGTGGAGTCTGGGTCAGCTCTCTTCTGCACATGCTTGTTGCGATTAAGATGGGAACTCTGAGCTCCGACAAGTATGCAACCTCCTTCACAGCTACATAGTTTTCCAGTAATGTTTAGCAAGCAGTTAGAAGCATTTTACAAATAAAGACCATACATGGTTTGATAAGGTGGGGTTGATTTTTTGGCTAACAAACTGCATTATATATAAATAAATGCAACTGAAAAAAAACAGTCTTTTGAGATTTAGTCATAGCGGATCCTTGCCAAGTAATAAAACCCACACAGAAGACACTGTTAGTTCCTCCTTATGCTCTGCAACACAGTATGTTACAATTTTAAGGAGGATTCTGCCCTCTCTCCTCCTCCTATTGCCTTTGACAAAATATCTTCCTAATTCCCTAGAGACTCTGTGAAAAATGGTTGTTTATTTGCCATAAGCCATGGTTACCTTCCATAAGCATATTTATCTATGTCTCAGAATCATTTGTTACTTGATTCATTCAGGACACTTCCTGTTGGCGTAGAGCTTACTCTTGGCACTTTGACATCTTTTTTGAAAGTTCTGGAGTCAAAACCAGCACAGAACCCTTGCAAAGGCAATTCTTACTGTGTCTATGTTCCTACCTTCACGAAGTAATACTAATGTCCTGACTCTGCCATCCCCAGCTCTCTGCTTGCAAAGTCGCAGGAGAAACCTTCTCATAGTCAGCCTAGAACAAACCTTAAATGGCTTACTGTTTTCACCTCCTGTTACCCCAGTCTCCTGGCTCATGAGGGCCTGCTTATGAAACTCATTTCTTGCAATTTAACACAGACTGTGACAACTGACATCACATAAGAAGTCTCAAACATTCAGTCCTGAAATGCAACGAACAGGCTTGGACAAATGCCAACGGTTTCTTAACAGCCACATCACCATTCACAGTTTAACTGTCTTAAAACAGTGCCAGATCATCTCCTAAAAAGGTTAAGGGTAACTTGACTTTTCAAAGCATCTTCCACAAATAATTCAAAGTAAGAGGTGCTGAAGAGGACTGACAAGGAGCTTCTGCGTATTTCTTTTTCAGGTTGCACATGAAGGGAGAAAGACTTGTATAGATCACAGGGCAGTTTATTCAAAAATAAGATCATGACTGGACCTCTGTGACCTGCCTGAAGAATCAGCATCATGCTGGATGTTATACGCAGTTTTACTACTAAGAGTATACCATGTTAGTGAAAGACAGCAATACTGAGAGAAGGCATTTTTCCAGAGATAACTTCGTAGTACAAAGGGCTGATCTTCTGCCTGCAAATGTATGTAAATACTTCCTGCCAAATGAGAAGCTTCATTACATTTAATACATTCCCCAAGAACAGCACCTACATTACAACAAGACAGAAGCAGGCAAAAGTACAGAAAGAATAAACAAGGATGGAGGAAACACCACAGTTACGCATTCATGTGGCAGATTAAAGCATGTGATTTTAAAATGCTAAGTTTTCTCCTTTATCCTTTATGACAATAATATATCACATATTTCATCCAAAGATCTTATAAATGCTTAAAATATTGAGAATACATCCTCTAGAAGAGGAAACGCACAGGCTGAGAAAGGGAGCCAGGACAAGGACTCTGACCAGGCTGTTCCCATGCCCTCATCTTCATCACAGCCCAGTGCTGTGCCCACAAGTCCCACAGCCAAGGAGAGAAGAGCCAGGCACTGCCAATGCCCTGTAGCACCCCGACACTGGTTCATCCTGCATGGAGACATCTGTGCTCCATCACCTTCTCAGCAACAGGACCGTGTAAGGGTGTGTACACCACATCTCCTGCACCAAACTGCAGCTTTGGAGTAACTGGCAGTACTGAAGAAACTGCCCACAAACACCAACTCCTACCAGCAGCAGTCACCAAGAGTACTTTTCATGAGAATTTTATGTGATCTAAATTAATCTATTCTTCTGCAATTATCCTAGATATGAATGATACTGATTATGATAAATATAACAATGAAAATTTTACACTTATAATATAAATTATCATGAGTAAATGGACAAGCTGGTTTGAGTTAAAATTTCTGCAAGCACATTTTTAGAATGCCAGTTACAAAAGTCCCATTGAAGAGGACTAATGCAAGTTTACAGGAAAGTAATTGTTGTCCAGTGACAAACCCAAGACTATTTCAGTTTAAAATTATAAATATTAAGTAAAGCATGGAAATTCTTGTACTTCAAAATAAAACAGTAATAAACCCATGCATATTTTATTAAAGTTGTCTACTTAAGCTGCTGAGTAAATACTGTTTCCTACTACACTGTTAGAAAGTACTGTACTTTTCCCTAAAAGATAATTATGTGTTTCTGCATAGACCTCCTCCTACACTATAACCAAGGACATGACCCATTACATTATTTATCTTCAGACTGAAATAAAGCAGAAACTTCATGTATTTTTTTCCTCAGTACAATTAAAAGATATCAGAAAGTTTAACTTGTAATAATATAAACATGCATGGCATTTGGCATGTCTCAAAAGCTTGATTCTATTCAAAGGTCAGTCTGACTGTAAGAGAGGCTAATTTCTCTCTATTGGTATACTTAAGAACGGCAGTGCCTTGAAAATCTCCAGAATACGTTTCTACACTTAGCGCTGAGCTAAATGGCAGCACAAGTTACCTCTCCAAAAGCAGGCCGACTTTTGTGCCAGGCACAGGTTTGCGATATGATCTTCTGTATATAATGTACAACGGTATGACATCCAAAATAAAAGAGAAGGAAAGGCAGGGAGGGATGCGACGTAGGGGTCTCTCCCTCCCATTCCCCCTCTATTAAATCGGCAGCCTGTGAATCCAGACACCTTTATCCCTTTTTGGAAAAACCATATGCAGCTTAACAGCTGAGAATTTGCAGAATGCCTCCATTGGTTTTCACACAGTAAAGTAAGCTTACAGAAACAACTGACGTTTTGAGAGAAAGGAGAGAGAGAGAGAGAGAGAGCGAGATCGAGAATACTAGCACTATGTCTAACAAAAACCAAAATAACTCCACAACAACCTAGTGACAAAAATCTCACCCACTTTAATACCTGAAGGGTAGAATCTACTCATTGACGTTGAAAAATGTAAAAAAAAAATAAATTAGCTCTCAGCATCTACATGCTCCCAAGTCAAGGAATCCACCAGTTGGTAGCAGCATGAGAATGGGTGATGCAGCCAAAAAGCACCTCTTTGCACAGTTTAGAGCAGATAAATCCTGTTGTAGCTCAACACATTATACTGTTACTGTCCAACTCTAAATCCCTCTCTCTTACCCTACCCAAATGTCATGGTTTGAACTCCACCTTTAAATTACTCCTGGAAAATAAAAGCGTGTCCAATTATTATGCACTCCCCCATATTTTCTTGGGATGAAGAAAGAAGCTACAGTAACCCCAAGAATTCAAGATTTTCTCATTTCTGCCTTTCAGTTGTTTTAGAAGCGAAAAAGAAGAAATTAATTTTAGACTCCAGCTCAACAGCAACTGGATGGACACAGGGATACCATTTGTTGTCCTGAGGCATACCAAATCAGAAGCACTATCGTTCAGTGGAAACACACACATATACTAGTGAAAAAAAATACTGAAAACCATCTGCCTAAGTTACTTAGCTTCCTTCAGTCTATATGTAATATTTACCCAAATGACCAGTTGGAAATCAAAACCTACAGGAATGGATTATACTGGTAGAAATGAGCACCTAGGGGTGGGTTTCCACATGCATCTCAAAGCCAATGCCTGGTGTTGCAGGTACCTCCCCACGCAGTGACCGGAGGCTCTGCCCATGCTCAGACAGCCTGCAGGATGCAGGGCAGAATGCTTTGCCTTTCCATGGCAAAACCTCTTCCAGCCTTTGCTCTGGGCCTCAATGTGCGTTCAATTCCCATAGTCTCCAGATCTGGGACTTCACACCAGCCCCAGCCTTCATGCAACATCCAAAGTGACAGGGACGCACCAAGGGATTAATTTGACTGACTCCACAGGATAACATCCTACATGGATTTGGACAAGTGTTTACTCATGATAGAGCTAAATGTGATGCAACACGAGATAGGCACAAAATGTAATGAAACAACACATTTTCTGGATCAGCAATTACTGTTTCCCTGGAAAGGATCCAAAGAGAAACAGCTGCATAAGCAGCTAAGGCAGACAGCTACCAGAAGCTGCAGTAGGAAGCTCTCTCCACCACAATGATTTTCACTTCAGCCCTAGATATGAAAATGCTTCTGGCAAAAATAAGACTGCTCAGTAGGACATTCCTGACTTACAGACTTAAGAGTTCATCTCGCATTTGTAGTCTCAGATGTTATCACAAATTCATAGATAACCACTGGATACAACAGTGCAGTTAAACGTGCCCTGAATCCACCAAATTGTCAATATAGCTTTTAAGTTTTGAAACATTAAAACTGAAGTCACTGAAAAATAAAATTCTATATGACACTTCAGACATCAAAAGACATAAAACTCATTTGCAAAATGAAATGAGTTAAAGTTTTATTTAAAAAAGTGAAAAAGAAATAAAGGGTTAAACTCACAATAGGCATGATGCATTTTGTCAAAGATGTGAGTCTAATCCTGCAACAGCCCTGGTCTACTAAAACACTTCAATATATAGCTGCTCCCCTAAACTCAAGAACCCTATTCGGGTACTTGCTGTTTCTCTAGATGAAACCCTCCATACAAAAAAAAAATAAATGCTCATCATCTCCTTTTCTACAAACCAGCCCAGCCACCGGCACCAAGGAAGGATGTGTTGCTCTAAAATAGCTCAGTTACCAGACAAATTAGAGTTACACGAGTGTAGAACACTCTGACAGTAACTTGCCCTGCACTGCATGAGATGATTGTACTCATCGCCTGTTGCCTGACTTGAATGCTGCCATACCTATACAACTGGTTTTATTGAAATGCAACAGAACATGACCCCGTGAAGAACACTGATAATAACTGTAGCTATATATGACAGTGATTTGGTAGGTGTCCATTTGACTACATACAAACATAGAAAAGGGGTAGTGCTGACCTAAAACAAGGATTCTTCTCTTCATCTTTAGAAAGAGGCCAGATACCAAAACATATACCCAGATTTTGTGGTTGACAGAATTACGTTACATGCATATTAAAAAAAGAAATAAATTAACTCTTCCATTGATGGAAGTGGGAGGAGAAGGTATGGGAGCTAATTAAACTCAACCTACAAAAATTAAGTAATCTTTAAAAGCATATTTTCCTCTATGTTTTATGAACTCCTTATAAAATTAGTAAGGTTAAAAAACGTTTCATTAGACAAAAAGAATATTCATTTAAGTGTATTTTAATGAGAGGTCCCAATTCTCCAAAGGGTTATTTGAATGCTACTTAAACACACTTCAGATAGTTCCAAAATCTACCTTAAAATATTATTAAGACTAGCTGGATCTTGCTGAACAGACATTTTTGTAGAGTGAACACCACATAAATACCACTGCTGGGGAAGTTCAAAGGCAGCTGGAAACATGTGGCTCACGTACCCCTAATTGCCACCAACCGCAGCAGCAAAACCTTGTCCTGCTGCAGGAAGCACAACACAAGTCCATTTCTGCTTTCGATCCCACCAGTATTTTACCCTTTGTAAGCCCAGCTGAGCACCTAAAAAACACAGTTTTACCATCTCCCACCAACAGCACCTGTATCATCAATCAGCAAATACAGGGACATTGCTATTTTTGTTCTTAACGGACTGTACCATGGATTTGAGGCTACCTAATCTAGGCTGATTCTGGACAGAGCTCTCTTCCCAGCACTGTGCCCTGCAGTTGCTGCACATGCAGCTGGACGTGGCACAATCCAGGGATCAGAGGACCTATCTTTATTGCCCTCCTGTTTTATTGGGTCAAAATGCCAGAAGTGAAACATTAGTAGATTTATTGCATTCATCTGGCTCATCTTTACTGGGATTTTTTTCTCTTTTTTGGAAGATAAGCTTCTGCATGGAAAAAACCACGTGCCTTCATTTTTCCTGGATGAACTTGGACACAGTTGTCCATCCATCCTCTCTATGTACTAATATTAGATTTGAGTATAAGGACCTTTCCATAGTTTGAAATTAAAACAATGGTATGAAAGACATCTGAAACTTACAGTCTGCTATGCAGCACATTAAAGAAAGGCTGTATGCATTCAGTGTGCTGGTAGGTCAAGAGTCCCTTTGTTGATGCACCAAAGCTGTCAGAACTTGGTTAGCTGGAGCTTTTCTGAAGACCTCTCTCATCTCAGGTGGCATTAGTCATATTGAAATATGTTGACTTGATCTCAGATCTTTTATAAGAATTAACAACAATAAATTTTTAAAATTGCAATTGGTAGACATAATACAGAAACTTTGCCACAGTCTCAGTTATCTGATGAAAACCTGCACACCATCTGGCAAGAAACGTTATACTATTTTCAATAAACACATTAACCATGAGGCAAGTGCTGTAATCCAAAAATCTCCTCAAATAAAGCACAAAATAAAGCTTCTAAAACCTCCTGGAATTATGAGTGTATTTGCTGTTCTTACCTGTCTTTCAACATAATCAAAAGAAGGGAAAAAAAAAAAAATAAACCACACCCAAAACCCAGAAGAGATTGGTTTCTCTTTTTTTTTTTTCTTTTTCTTTTTTTTTTTCCCAGTTGCTAAACAATTAAAATGAAAACAAGATAAACCTTGCGGAAAGAATGTTGCCCTGGCTATCCCAGTCATGAATATGGTTGGCAACATTTAACTATCTTACCTTTTTTTTTGGTAGGCTTATGCGTGTCATACCGAGATAATGTTTAAGGCTGTCTTTAAAAACTTTGCAAAAAAACCCCCAACAACCCAAATACATGAAACAAACAACGCATCCAGAAACAGAGATCTGGTGACCAGAGATGAAGAAATAAGGACACCAAGAGCCTCACCTTCGAACACAGCAGAGACCAAGCAGAGACCAAGCCCTGAGTCTTGGGAGCCTTGCAAGTACCGACCTCGTGAGATTGCAATTGCAGGAAAATAATTAATCCTCTAAATTGTTTCAGGGTCAGGGGCTGACCAGCCAGTAAAGGACTTGTCCACAGACCCAGAAGAAGGGACTTCTCATGCTTTATGGCATCCAAAGCATGCAGGCAAGTTGGTCAACAATCTTTGCTACAGGAAGAAGCTGGTAACAGGCCTCTTCTTTATAAAGAAAAAACAAAACAAAAAAACCCTAACAAAACACTGTTACTACAGCCCGGTCTGTCTACTGAGATGAAATACTAAACTGAACCTAAAACTTTTAACTAAACAACAATTACAACAATCTAAGAAACCAGATAAATTTCTGCTTAGAAACTGGCTTTTTTGAAGTCGTGAGTCAAGTTATTTCAAGGTCATTTCACAGAATATTTTAAATTATGTTCTAAAATACATTTTTATTTTACATGCATTATTAGCCTATACCCAATTATTCTTTACTGTGAGGGTGGTGAGGCACTGGAACAGGTTGACCAGAGAAGTTGTGGATGCACCATCCCTGGAAGTGTTCAAGGCCAGGCTGGACCGGGCTTTGAGCAACCTGCTCTAATGGGAGGTGTCCCTGCCCATGGCAGGGGGGTTGGAACTCGATGATCTTTAAGGTCCCTTCCAACTCTAACCATTCTATGATTCTATGATTAAGTAAGAATTGGCTTTTAGAAGCCAGTACTGGGTAAATGAGCTCATCCTGAATTAGCCATCATGTCTGAGTCAGAATCCAATTTATTTGTTTATTTATTAAGAGCTGGATCATTTAATCCCATCATTTCTAACTTTTCTAAGAATGCCTGCAGTAGGGTGTGGCAGCTAGAACTGAGCTCAAAATGCAAAGCTGTAAAAGTAGGCACCAGTTCTGGGCTCCTATTTCCTTTCAGGTCATCACGCAATCTCCAAAGGCACTGTATTTTCCAGTGTTAACATTCACTGTCACTTAACCAGTAAAGTCAAATGCAGCTTCAAAGAGCGATAACCTGTATATTTTTTTTTTCCCCCAGCTGATTAAACTGGTGACTTGCACATACCAGATTACCATAGGTAGACAAAGCTTTTACTTTTTACATATTTATTTACAATTTGAAAACACTAGGAATTGACAAACCAATACCTCTTAGCAATATGGTATCTGATAGTGGCAACAAGCAAGATGGACTTGAACAGTTCTAACAACTAGAATTAGAAAATACATATCTTTAGTGTAACATTTTTGAGGAAGACTTTTGACAACAAGGAAAGTTAACAGAATTTATACAGAACCAACAAACCAGGCTGCTGGCAGCATATTGCACAGTGAAAATTAGATTTCAGAACCCCTTCAAAAACCTTTTCGGCTGAAAACAAAGAAGGTATATAACAGCCCTTATTACTGAAGGAAAGAGTCTTGAAAAATAAAAGTAAACATAAAGAAGGTGAAGAAACATGAAAAGGAGCATGCTTCAAAGAGAGGGGCAGAGAGTTGAAGACAAAATTTGGCAGCAAATTGCACATCACAAGCTGTAATAGTCTTTTTTACACCAACATCCGACAGAAGAGAGGTAAACATACACAGAAGATCAGTGTTTATTTACATGACCCCGTATTAATGACTCTGTTTTGACATTCCAGGCAGGGTGAAATTCAGAGGCACCTGCCTGAACAACACCGGCTGCGCTTGTTCTGCCACTATCAGGGCTGTATCTGGGCTTACAGTGAACTTCCTACCCCAGGTGCCTACAGGCAGGCAGGAGACAGAGCAAACCAGCCCAGCCCTTGCAGCCTCACCAACAGGAAGACCCAACGGCAGCCCCACTGGGTCACAACAGCCCTGCCTGTCAGGAAAGGCTTCCTACCTCGCTAAAAAACAAACAAACAAACAAGAGAAAAAATTAAAAAAAAAAAACAAAAAAAAAAAAACAAAAAACAAAAAAAAAAAAAAAAAAAACAAACAAACAAAAAAATCTGAGAGAAATGCCTCCGCCTTCTGAGCACTTGCAGATCAGCATAACTTCTTATTAGTGATCTGGGTGTGTAGTCCTTGGCAGGAAGCTCACTACCCTCTCCTGCAATGTTTTCTAATCTGAGTTGCAATTTACCCTGGGGCAGGTGTTTTATCTGAATTGTAAAACCAGTGTGGATGGCAGAGTACTGGCAGGATAGGGAGGTGGACACCAGACACAGAGAGTATTTGCTGTTGCACAGCTCCTTTTAAAGCTGCTCTTGTAACTCACTGTTGGCAGTGGAAGTAAGCAACACAAGACTAATTCAAAGTGTGGCATAACCACACGGTGCCTTCTAAGTCAATATCTTCCACAAATGAACAAATCCAGAGAGTGATGCAAGACAAGCATGGCAGTATTTCTTCGTTGATTTCTTCAGCAGCCTGACCTTGGGAAATACAAGCTGTTTTTCAGGGCTGGAACAGGAGCAGCAAATGGCCAAGGCAAAATACAAACTTTGAAAAAAGTAATGAGAATTTGATCTAGTGGTGTTAGGATTATTAGAGGGAAGGTGAAATGAAAAACAGTTCTGGTTGTGCTCCAAGTGACTATGTAGTGCTCCTCTTTGAGTCTTTGCTAATGAAGATTAGGTGAAGCTATTTAAGCCTCTCCTACAGGTCATGTTCTCTTAAAGCTGTGACCAGTCTTGCTGATCTGCTCTGGGCTTGCTCTAGTTTATCTGCCTCTTGCCTATAACACGTGCTCCAAACTGGGCACAATATTTAGTTTCACCTGCACCGAAGGGGGTTCCTTCCTGCCTACCCCCAAGTACACCACAGGCCACCTCAGACAGCCTCCCCTGGGTCAGCGATATACCCTACGGACTCAAGCTTGGTGCCTGGTCGCTTATGAACACCAGATCATTTTCTGCAGCATAACCCCAATTTTCTCTGTTTGTTGCACACTCCTTCATTACAAGGGTCATAATTTTCTAGTAGCTCTTAGGAATTTTATCCCTTTGATCACAGACCTTTTCTTTAACTTTTCAAGATTTTTTTTAAATTCTAACCCTATGTTTCAAACAGTTACAGCTTATTCCAGCTTGGTCACAACTGCACCTCCTCAATCCAGCACCCAAATTTTTAATAAGTATGACAAATACCAGTCTACAACAGGAATCACTGAAATCTCACTTAATGCATTTCTCCATTCTGGTAGCAAACTGTCACTAGCACCTCTGTAAGTACAGTTCTTTAGCTGCCCAAGTGACATAATTGAACGTAAACCATATTCACAAGTTTGCTCATTAAAGAAAGGGTTGTATACGGGTCAAGTCAGAATCACAACTACTGCTTCCCTCAGACATGCTGGGCTAATGTCTTTGTAAAGGAGGAAGATACCTATATATCTGGCTACAGCATTCACAATCAGTGCAAGATGTCACTGTTACCCACTTCGTCTCTCAAGCCTCATCTCCCACTGTATAGCATGAGGCCCACAGCTCATATGTATTTCTAATTTAAAACTTCTGTAGATGTGAGGTATACCTCTTAGGTTAGCTGAAATTATATAACGCTTGCCCTTCTCTCTGCCATCACCCAGGGGCCGAAACAAAACCAAGGCCCATTGAGGTACCTCACAGGTCAGAAGATTTGAAGCAAACTGTGACCAGCTGCCAGGACAACAGCTATCATCTGAAAAGGATTTTTCATCATAGAAATATCTGGTTCTCCCCCCTACCAGGTTTGTTTCAAAATACATCTTAAACTCACCCAAATATTCCTGACCTGAGGAAAAGGTTAAAAGACTGAAGAATTAGAAAACGATAACACCACCACATTATGGTATAAACTTAGACTATTTTTCAATAAGCACTCTTCATCAGATATGTAGGTTAAGACACGAATATCCTAGAGACCTGAAATGACAAGCAGGTGTCTACATTAGTTTGCAGAGACCTGACTCTTCACAGACACAAACAGATTTTGTACATAAATATAGAAACGTTGGGAATGTGGGAATTTTGAGAACTGACTGACACAAAATAATCCACCTTTAAACACTGTAGCAGAGAAAGTAAGGTAAATTAATCCAATTTCAAGGGCATTAAAGGGGAAATTTCTACTTTGTCATGACAACAGATCCCAGTTAAATTTTTCTGACCACAACTCCATCACTCTTAAGGCTTTTTAGCATGAAAATACAAATAGAAATTCTATTATTTGCTTAAGACAATCAGCTTCTACTAAAATATTTTACATTTTACTTCTTATACAGCATCTCTTAGAACTGTCACATTTTACATTCTACCAAAAGTGTATTAAAAGAGATCTGCACAAATGCCTAAACCAGAAAATAACATAAAGTTAGAGTCATCAGTAGAAAGAAGAAAGAGAGCAACCGCATCCCCAAAACCCCAGTTCTCAGGACGGACATGGGAACCACGCAAAGGACCCGAACTGTAGGAGACAGGAAATTGCCTTATTGTCTGAAACCTGGTTTTTAGCAGCCAAGTGTTTAATCACTTCTTGGTAGCAAAAGTTCTGTATTTCCTCACTTATCAGTACACAAACATTACCAAAGCGAGGTTGGAACCGTCGCTAACAACAAAGCCCTGACAACCACATCTGGCACCGTGGAGGCCTCTGGAAAAGCCAGGAGAACAGCCCAACCCCAGACACGGGTTGGCAGGGACCATGTGCTGGGGCTGACCAGGCAAGAGTACCCCTCGCCCCGCCTGGTAGATGGACACTGGGTGCAGCCCCAGTCAAACCTCAAAGCACTACAAAGCCACAGCTAGAGCAACACACCCTGTCCTAACCTTTCATTTAATTCAAACTTAATTAAGCCACTTGTGGTGACAATAGTAGCGTTTTGTGTGAAAGTAACTGGGTGTCGCTCCCCATGGGAATCTCTGTAAAACATCTAGGAAGTCAGGTCAGGGTGGGACAGTTCCCTTCTGCCAATTACTTGCAAAACCATTAAGCAAGAGACAGAGAAACAGCACAGTGCCGCTGAAGTACAGATGTAAAGCTACTGTTACTTTGCAAGCCAAAAAAATTTAAAATTCCCAAATGCCTGGAAAAGTCTTATTTAGGCTGTCTGATTATGTTAGTTTGGCTGGATTTACTTGCTTTTCATGACTGATAAAGCTGAAAAATCGTGTGTTTGTGGAAATGTCTGTAGGATAATAAAAATAAAGTGATTTCATTACCAAATCACATGCCAAACATTTGCTTTTGCTGACGTAATTTGGCCCAATCTCAGTTTAAAACACAGCTCAAAGAGTCAAATACTTTGTTTTGTTTTCAAAGAACCCTGTCTGCTGTCATCACCCCAGCTTCTCCCCATCCCCTCTCTGAAAATCCTTAGAGAAACAAATGCATAGGCAGTGTCAACAACCGTGGATACACTGCATATTCATAGGTGATATGCTGCTTCTTCTCAAACAAATCCTCCTTTCACTCGTTCCCATCAGTCCCATATTTTCTACTACTTTGAAAGTACTTTGTAAAGGCTGCTTATTATAATTCTTAAAAATAAATTTACAATGAAAATCCAGTGCAAGGCTTTAGGTGCATATCCCAAAAGGCAAAGAAGCATGGCTACCAAAATAAACTGCTTGTCTTTCAAGTACACCAAACACATCCAGGTGCCACCTATAAAGTCAGTAGAATACATGGCCCTTAAAACCCCCAGAACCTCAATAGCTTCTGGGTTCTGCTATCCAAGCACTGGGCGTTTTGATTTAAAAAAAAA
>VXBW01004351.1:652324-670285 GCA_013400375.1 Thinocorus orbignyianus
ACACAAGCAAAAAACAAGCAACAAACCCAAACCACCAAAAACCCACAAAAAATACCCCCCAAAAGCAGCTGAATGACCTTCTGTGAGAAGTCACAATCTTTAATTCACTAAACTTCCTATAAATATGGCAGTCAACTTCTGGTTTTATGACCTCCACAGGAATACATTTCTATTACAATAAGCAAGGTAGCAATGCTATCTAATACATCTAAGATAAGTTTGGTGTGTTCATTATAAACCCTGATTATCAGGTTTGGAAATCTCCCCATTTCAATTATTATTTTGAAGAGCTTAGTAAATACAGCAAAAGGGACATGCCATCTGGATATTCGCTCTTTACAGAATAAACAGGTTAAAGTTCTCATTATAATAAGAATATTTTTGAGTTGGAGCAAAACTGGTATTCGCTTCTTTCACTTCACAATTCAATTACTGTTTGAAAAAAACAAGTATTTGTCTCGAGGGACACAATCAGTCACGACACTTGAACACACAAACTCACTACTGGCTTCTGTACCAGTACATACAGCACAGGAGAAACCTGGCTGGAAATCCCAGTTGCCTCTGAAGGATCAACCAAGTTAGTGCTTCAGGAGGAAATTTAGCCACACCACCAGCAGGTTTATACATGCTGAATGATTTGCTTAATTAAGAGACAAGTATTTGTTTAGCACTACAGAGGAAGGTGGGGAGAGGGGAAAGGAAGAAATCTAGAACCCAAATGATTGCCTTGTTTACCATGAGGGGCAAGACTGCCGATTAGGATGTTTGTAAACAACTGAGGACTGGTAGGAAGCAAATTTCTACCTAATAACAAGGAGAGAGACCTGGCATCCTCTCCTCATCCTGCTGATTACCCTACAGCTAAGTAATGTAGCAGCACCCGGCAAGATCCTGGAGTTGCTCTCCTTTCTCAACTCTGTGGGAAGGAGAATGCCAGGGAAGTCGGTTTTATTAACTTCCAAAGCATTCATTTGACAGTCTTTGGAAATGAAGACAACATGAAAAGGAGTGTAATGGGTTTGGCAGATAAAGACTGTCCCGTTTTATCATTTGCGGGTACACCACTGTGGTGAGTACAGGGAGACAAGGCTCAGGGCCACTGCTGAGTCAGTCGGGAAACCTCCAGCCTCCATCCCCATTTCTGACCCAGGGCTCTTCTTCAGCTGACTCACACCCTGGCTCCTGTCTCCCCTCTGCTCCTGTCCCCCGTCAAGCTCTCTGTAATGCTACCTCAGCTACAGCAGCATCCCACCAGAGGAGCCTGTGGAACCTTCCCTACAGCAGAGGAGCCAACGTCACCACGTCCAGATAGGACTGACAGCATATGACACTACTGAAAGGAGCCACTCTGTTTTTATGCAAGCTCTGGAAGCGTGGTCATAAATAAATTTTAGAGTCATTCTCTTGCAATAAGTTTCCCAACAGGAGTTTTTGGAAGGGAACCTTATCTATTATAAAACAAGCTGTGAAAGGCTGAGTCCAGGAACAAGGAAAACAAGAGGCCAACAGGGACTGAGTTCAAGTTCACTTCATTTGTTTTTCAGGAATCTGCATGACATATATATATATACACACGTACACACACAAATGCACATATGTATGTATTTATGTACACAGCACTCAAAACTTCTTAGGTCAATTTAATTGACTTGCTTTATGCTAACGTTGTCCAGTTAGGCCTTGAAAATGCCACTCAGACTCTACAAGTCCTGTGCCCTGGAACCATGCCCAAGGTGGGGTTTACAACAGAACTGTGCCCAAGGTGGCATCTACAATAGAGACAATGCTTGGAAGACCAAAGCCGTGCACAGGAGTTTGCCACCACCCTTCCCTTCATATGCAACACCATCACTTGAAACTGGATATATCCAGAGAGAAATGCTGGAGTCTACCAAGGCAACTGATAATTACACATTAGCACTTTAAACAAGTTTCCTTAGGTCTCCTCGAGTGTAAGCATGTGTTTTGAAAAAACAGCATACATGTTTGAGGGGGAAGACAACACTTCATTTGCATCCTTCAGAGAATCAACACCTCCCTTCAGAGTAAGTTGGGGGTGTTTTCCTGTGCTTCAATCTCTGTTCTCCTTTAGCATCCCTCCTACAGTCACGGGAGAGCCAGAATTTCAGGTGCACAGCGTAAGCCAGGTTCTGCCCTCTGATGCATATACATACACATCTCAAACATCAGTGGGAGCCCCATTTATATGCGCATGCACATATCTGCATCATTTACAGAGGTAAACTGCCAGTAAATCAAGTGCAAGTAAAGAATCCACTCCATACAGAGAGGTTCAAATAAAAGTCTAGAGAACACACCTTAAAAAGGCTATGGAAGACACTCTGCAACTACCTGGATGAATTCTTGTTCATCATTGTATTGTGTTTTGCAGGTTCAAAAATTTAGAGAGACATTCAAACCACTAGCGTGCTGAACAACATATGCTAAACCTTTAATCTTCTTCAATTGCCTAGCTACTTTTCATTCCATGAAGAAACAAATACTGAGATTCCAAGTTCGCTACTCTGCACTGATAAGCAAAAGATGGAAAATGAGAGAAACTTTGCCAAGATAATGACACTGTGCTCTTTTTGTAGACATATTTGCAATAATCACAGTATGATTTCTAGAGTTTCGGCTACTTTGGACAGACTTCCGATTGTCTCTAATACTAGCGAACTGTACAAATGCCAGCTCCAGAAACACCTTTTCTGAACAGTACTCATTCCTATTTCACAAGTTTGCGATGGAAGGAAGTGTATGTTTAATACACATTTAACATACATACAGATCAACTCCTGCAGTTTCAAAAAAAAATAAATATCTTGTTTCTGCCCTAATTTTGTGTATGTCTTTCTGCAGCAGTTTGGTTTTGTGTTTTGTTCTTCCACAAAGAATTTAAGGGAAAATAAAGTCCACAGTGAGGCAACTCTGAAATAACACTAATTTTGAACTTCTTGAAAATTGTTCAACTTGTTTTATTCATCCAGCTTAAAATCATATAATTGTAGAAACTTTGAAAGCCATATTTGGCAATGTTCTTCAAGAGAGATTAAGACACAGGATTATTGTTATTTAGTTGGAGTGCAATGTTCTGCAAGTACAAAACTTGTGTATATTGTAATGAGTAACTTAAGTGTGGGTGAAGAGTTTATAAGCACACACACAAAAAAAAATCAACAAGTACAGCATTCAGCTCCTAAATACCGTGAAAAAAAAATGAACAGTTTTGGGGTGAGGCAACAGGCTCACAGTTTAAAACACAAAACCAAACCCCCGTAAGTAGTTTGGATCCTGATTGCATTTCATCTCCTTTATCTCCTCTAAAGACTGGGAAGATTGCAAGAAGCCAGACAGATTGCAAAGCCCTATCTGAGAATGACTCTGAGCTGCAGACTCAGCTACAGAGCTCATGGCCACAACCTCATATAAAGCCTTCAAGTCACATCTTTTTTTCTAAATGATGCCTACTAGCAACCTTGGCTCTGTTTCCAGAACTGCAAATGCAAAAATCTACTTAGCTCATTTTGTAACCCTGCTTTAACAAGTAAGATTTTTACTCCAGGCTGATCTACTTTATCCAGTCCCCAGGCAATTCCACAGAGGTGAGCACTGGGCACCGCTGTCAGGATTTAGCCTGCAAATTCCTGTTTGCCTGCTTCACTACTAAAAATGGTAGCTAGCATAACAAGCGAAAAAGACAGAAATTTAAAATCACCAGTTGCACCAAAGGAAAATGGAGGTATGTGTGTTGTAGCCTAATCTCTCTGCATTGCCAGCATTTCTGAGAATTCCTTATCTGTAAGCGGGGCTGTCAGGGTACACCATGAGAACGATCAGGGAGTCTGCAATCTTTTTGCAAAGTGTCTCCTCTCATTCATGTTGCATAGATAGGCTTTAACAGCAGACTGTGATTCACGCGTGAGGAATGTTTGGTAGATATCCCCACAGAGCCTGCAGACTGTGGTTACTGATTTCATTTGCAGCAATCTGAAGATTCATGCTTCTCTTGTTATATCAGTGATGACACAGTAAAGTGCAGCTCTGGGCATAGTCCAGGTTCATAAGGAACATCTACAAGTATTTCACAGAATATCTATACGCACACTGTTCACATACAGACATTCTATATGGATTTGCAATTTGACGATATGTGCATCGTAGCTATGTCCATTAATTTCTGCAAATACACCATGCCATTAAAAATTAATCTTTATTCTCAAAGAACAGTAATACCATACTTCCAACACTGCAGAAGGTGTCAATTAGCCTCCTGTTTGGCAACCTTTTAAAGCATTACACAGGCTGCATTATGTATCAATTTCCATGAGTCTTCTCACCACGTATAAAAATGAATCAAGTTGCTTAAGAACTTTGCAGAACCAGGCCTTGGCTTTATAATGTCGCACTTGAGAGAGAAGGACTTCATTTTTATATTTCACATGGGTCTTAAAACTGCTTTTTTGTGTTGCAAATATTTCCTCAAACTAACCATGGAAATTTGGACCTGGGGCTGTATATGTAGGTGAGGCACATGTGGAATATCTCCTATAATTTGTTAATCATCAGTCACTTTCTCATTCTGTCCCCTTCCTGTCTTGTTTTCATCACAAAGATGCTCAATGACATATGTTCAAGGCCATTTCAAAAGAACAAAAGAGAGGAAGGAAGCACAGGTCAAAAAGGTAAATGAAGGGAAAAAGGAAAGGAGAAAAACAGAGGCTGTCAGGAAAACAATCCAAAAAGCTGGAACAGCACTCTTCATGTTCTAAAGAAAACTGTAGTATGACATTTATTACGGCAGAAAAAAAAAAAAAAATCATTGGGAACGTATTAAAAACTAATAAATACAAACAGAGGATTCTATATGTACTGAAAGTAACATGGTGCCCTTCTCCCTGGTGTTTTTGAGAAGCTTCAATGCAATGATGCAAATAAGAGACTTTCACGCTGTCTACTGTGTCCATAAAATAACACTTCAGTGATACTTAATTAAAAAGTCCTCCACAATTTCATGCTTAGGTAGCTCCCAGTGTGCCCTTCTTTTCTGTTCTACCTCTATACAGTCAAGTAACTTCTTAAAGCTTACCCTTCTTGGGGCAACTTCTAGCCATCACTTGGCAGTAAGTGAATCACTCTGAAACAAAGCTATTAAAAATATTCTGATAGCTAGATGAAACAAGTGGCATGAACCACAGTATTTTGTACAGTTTTGTCAACAAGTTTTATACCAACATTCAGTCGTTATCTCTATCAAAATATGGTATTGTGTGCTCTGCTGTGAGATAATTTCCTCTCCACAACTGAAGCAGATGATCTCCTTCAGAACGACCACACAGCAATTGTCCACATTGTACTTGTGAAAAAGCAGTTACAGGAATGTATTTAAATCCATCAACAGTGCAGGATTTTCTTTTTGCTGTTGTTTTGCAAGTAGAGCAAATGCCAGGTGACAAAGACAGTTCCCCAGACTTCCAAGTAGCACTTTCCAGTTTAGGAACTGTTGTTGAAACACATTTGGCAAGCCCTGGTTTCATACAGCGCGCACCAAGCAGCAAACTGTGGAGCCTGCTAAACATGCAAATGATTTTAACATTGTAAAACCCTGTTTAATAAAGCGAGTAGTTTTTGTGAGCCTGGAGTGAATGAAGCCTACGGCCCTCATGAGTTTACTTATTATGCCTGACTGACACTGATGTCTAAAGAGGGCAGAAACCTTTCCTGCCATGATTGAAGTGGATTGTAAAACAAGGTGCTTTTAGGATCACTCTTACACACTGTGTTTCCACAAAACTTGCAGGACAAAAATTTGTCAAAATCAGTTGGCAACAACCATAGTTTCCAAAAGTATATTAAAGGGAGGGTTACATGAGTAGACACATTACATGTGACAGTAGAAACCTTGCTTCCGCACAAAAATGAGTTTAAAAGATTCTAAGCTATGAAATCCAAACCTGAGCTCTTCCGCTTACCTTAGTGTTCATACAAGATTTTCCGCGTTTATACTCTTTGTGACTTGCTCTTTTATCAAGCTTGTTCCACAAAGCTTTGGCCTTCCACGTTGTCACTCTTGACTTCAGTTTGGTGTAAAAGTTTCTGTTGTCCAAAGGATCTAATTCAAGTTGACGAGTGAGAATATTAAAGGCCTGAATGGTACCTTTGCACGTTGATGCTTGTACAAAGTTTTCAAATATCTGGCCAGCTTGACTGTATTTTTCATCATCGTTTTCCCCCATGTTCTAAGAGAATTGTTTGAAAAGAATTAAGCTGGAGGTCCTGTGCTGAGGTACAGGTGATCAACACTATCGAGTACTTCCAAGCATGTTATTCCTAGAAAAGACAAACATAGGTCATGTTAAATCAGGTCCTGTCTAATAAAATTAAACCCACAAACTGCATATCCAATGCAAACACAGCATGTAGCGACTGGATAACCAGGTACAAAAAGTTAATAGTGGCATCCAAGATAACGGTTACAAGTAAATATAACATACTTGTGCTGTCATGATATGTACTTCACAAAGACTGTCATAAAAACCCTACAAACTCAAGCCCGCTGTTTCAAAAGCAATCAGCTTCACTGATAGCTTGAGGATTTCTTTAATTTTTGTTTAGCGATAGCCGCTAGATAACAGAGGAAGAAAAACCAAATGTCCAGATGCTTTTCCCAAGCAGAATTTATGTCACAGCAAGTATATCTCTGGTAACACTTTGGTCTTAAGAATTCTTAGAAACATGAAAGTCAACACTATTTGAGGAAATCTTCTCCCACTGCACAAGCTAGGGCCAAGAGTGCAGTTTAGCCAAAGTAATTTAGCAATCTGCCATGAGCAAAACAGGCAAAGCAGAAACATTTTCACAAATCACACTAGAACTGAAGAAACCGAAAACAAGTAACTACAGAGCGCTCCCCTTTTTCTGACTCTCTTGCCAAAACACAAAAGGGTTCAGTACTCTAGTGGATGGAAAGGAATTTTCTCTTCACGTCTCCACATGTTAAATGCTAAAGTTATGTGGTTGGAGCCTTACCTTGTCATGTGCTGATGATATAAAGTAATGATGTTTGGCCGACTGAGCCCCATCGGCTTTTCCTAGTAACATGATCACTGGTATTCCAGATAAATACCCTTATATCCTGTAAGAGCAATGCTGTTCTAAATTAACATAAGTTTGCAAGAACTAGAATACTTTCATTGCAGCACTCCCTTATCCTTCTTTAACCTTTCTGTCAATCTCCAATGGGGAGCATCTCAGAGTCAGCCAAGGTCCACAGAAAATATCCAAGCAACTTTCACATTTTCCAAGAAAATTGTTACGTATAAACTTATCCTCAGAAGAGGGTCTACTTGGACTCAAGTCCAGAGATTTAAGTCATGTATTCTTTTTCTTGCTATTAAAGAATTATCTACCAGTCCAAGAAATCAAAAACTAAATCAATGCTTGCCTAACCTCCCACATAATTAGTTATTTTGCTTGGAACATCATCTGTTGGCTGATAGTTTTAGAATAAATTGTTAAAAAGGCCTTTGAAGTTATACTTTTTAGTCTAACACTGTTCTCAAACTATTCATTCTCTGCTTACACCTCCTTCAAAGAGGAAAAGAGAAAACATAACCAGTGCACTGAAATAAAGAAGAGACCTACCACGTCTATCTTACAATCCTCTAGTACAGAAAAATATTATGCAACTTGTTAAAGAGATCCCATGGGGAACTATAAGGAAGCATTTGGAATACTCACATTCCCTGGCTATGCTCAAAATAAATAACCTTTGTGTGCACATCATCAGTCTGTTGTTGGCTTGTGGGTAAAATAAGTTGGCAATGTTGAGAGTTTGTACATTTTCTTAAACCAAATGTCACGATCAAATATTTGGTGCCGGGAATAAGCCAGAAAATTTGTGTTTTCCATTCGGAATACTTCATTTATAGCATGCTCCATGCCCTTTTCTGAAGAGCTTTGAAGTAAAAGCGCATTTTATATGCCCCAACTTTCAGAAGGTCTAATTTTTCAAGAAACTGGGTGCCATAAACTCCCACTGACTCAAAAGGAGCTGAGGACAATCCAGCACTTTCCAGGCTCAACGATTAATGAGCAAACCCCTCCAACAGTGGCATGCTGGCACGAGGGAGCCCAGCCACCTTGAAAAAAAAGAATTAAAAATAAGGATAAACACTTTACCCAACTTCCATACCTGCCCAAGATATTTTTTAGAATAGAAAAGCCAAAGTATTTTTCTTTTCTCTCAAAATAATTATGAATAGCTTCTTGGAGAGCAGGGGAGTTTCAGTGAAACATTCTACTTTGGACATTTCAGCCTGGGCAGTGGCAGCCAGGTTAGGGTTCCTTAATCACTATCAACTCACATCGCTATTGCCTCAGTGCTACCACAGACTTTGACCAATGTAATAGCTATAAAACATTACTTCCTCTCCATTGTTTTCCTTAGCTCACCACAAGACTGTTATCATGTTCATATAACACAAGGATCTTTAAAAGTTAACTCTGGCATCATTGATAAGTGAGTATGATCACAAGCTCTTTAAATTTAATATATTTCCTGCTCAGAGAGAGGAGATTTTTACAGCCTCAGCTGTTTCCATCCAACAAGGAAGCAAAGAAGCTAAAAGCTTGAAGACTAAAGCCATATCTGAACCAACCAAGGAAGAAAAGTAGCATGTGCCAAGGCCAATAATGATGAGAAGACAGAAGAGACGGTAGGCAGGAGCCATTCCAGGCAAAGGAAGGGGAAGAATTGCCTGATGCAAACCAGTGGAAATAGGTGTTGCACACACAGGAAGACACACAGCAGGCCTGGGTTTCCTTTGCCTTTCCACTGAGGAAGAGAGCAGGTGGGAAGGACACCCAGGACACTTTCCCCAGCATTAAAACTTCCGTCCTCCAACACCACAAAGCCAGGACTGAGACTACTCACAGAATCATGGAATTGGCAGAGTTGGAAGGGACCTCTAGAGATCATCTAGTCCAACTCCCCTGCTAAAGTAGGGTTGCCTGGAGCACATTACTCAGAACGGCATCTAGGGGGTATTGAAGGTCTCCAGAGATGGGGACTCCACAACCTCCCTGGGCAGCCTGTTCCGGGGCTCTGTCACCCTCACCGTGAAGAGGTTTTTCCTCATATTTTAATGGAACTTCCTATGTTCCAGCTTGTACCTGTTGCTCCTCGTCCTGTCAGTGAGAAGAGTCTGGCTCCATCCTCCTTCAACCCACCCTTCAGATACTTGTAAACATTAATAATGTCTCCTCTCAGCCTTCTCTTCTCCAAGCTAAAGAGTCCCAGCTCTCTCGGCCTTTTTCTTAGTCTTCTTAGGCACTAAATTTTCTCCTCATAAACTTCCAAAACACTCCCATCTTCTCCACATCGAAAAGCCACGGAGTGGCATCTTGGCAGAGACATTTGCTCACAAGTGAAGCATTTCTCCTTGCTGTGTCAGGGGTCATGTTCTCTAAAAAAGCCACATTTTGTGGTCAGAAAGGCAGGATGAATCAGGAGACTCTGGTTACTGGGGTTTCTGGCTTGCTAGAAACACCACTTTTTTTTCCCTTTGGCATGAACACTGTGTTGACAGATGACAGAGAGGAAGATGGTGCTCTAAGTAAATCCAGCTCATGGAAAAGTATACATTTTTTTTCTGAGGAGTCACCAACATTTCACTGCAGTATTGTATATAGCTCAGCAGAAACAATGCCATAAGCACAAGAAGTTGAACAGAGTAATTCTTCACTATAATTACAGTTTCCTGTTCTGTAACTCTCTTAAAGACTTCAGAGGTAATGCATAAACTGCTTACTTGTAGTGGGGAAAAAAAGAAATAAAAACTGTTTGGGGAAATACTTGAGTTCTGAGAGTACTATCATTTATCTTTTTAACTCCTTCCTCATATACATCACTCTAGAGATGAAATACAGATCCAAAAGTCTTGTATTGATGCTGCAACTTCAAACTATTCTTTTCAAAGTGCTCACTGAAAAATTTATTTGAAACTTTACTGAAGCATTACAGATCCAAATAAAAATTTGGGCCATAGGAAGGAAGAGATTTAGAGAACATGAAGTAGTCTGGACAAACAGTTCTTTTATGCCAGAACTGAAGCATCCATAGGTGAGATTCTAACAAGCTACCAAGAGCTGCCATTTTAGGTTCCATCCAGCTTCCCCGTGGTATTACAGACACTAGGAAGAAGGAGGGCTGCATTTTGATGATCCCTTCTGCTCTTTTAAGTTCACCCAACCTCCTTTCTGCTCCCTGTCAGTGGCAAATGGGAATGTCAGAGAGACAATCCAAGAAGTGCTGTTGGATGCCTGGTGGATAGCCAAGCAGCATGTGAAGATCTTACTACAACTTAAAGGAAAGCAATGGAAAAGGGACAGAGGGAAGGCAGAAATGAAAGCAGTGGTGCATGTACAGATGCATAGATACGAAAACAAATGCTTCCAGTCTTGGTTGATATTTCTTGTCAGTGAAACAAACTCTGTTACTATAGATGACTTTGAGAATAGTAAAAAAAAAAAATACGGCTCCATTGTTTGGGTAATTCCACTAATTATCGCTAGCTAAATGGATGTATGGAACTGGTTCATGTTTGCACATGAAGCCTTTCAGCATAATATAGCAAGCAATAAAACTGACGTATGAGTCATTAAAGGAAAATAACTTAGATTTTTGACAGCAGTATCATTTGCTTGACAGCAGTGTTTTGAGGTAACATTTAAAAATTAATGTTTTTTTGACTTAGTTGTACCACTGGAGAGAGAGCAACCCTAATTTTAATTCAAGCTTGCAGCACTTAAGTCCTTCCTTAGTCCCTTAATGCTCTGTTTTTAATACTTGAGAACATGTTCCTCAGGGAGATTGGAAGAGAATTAAATTCTTCACATTTCAATACCACTAATCCTGATTCCATTTTCAATATAGCCCTAATTCAGCCATGTTTACTGAAAACAAATTCTTTATTAAGACTTCAGTTTGGCATGTAGGATACAATACAATTATTGTTTGCTTAAGGTTAGAAACATCAACAGAAACAAAAGACTGGATTCTGCAGCATTCATAGTAATCATTTACTTTGGCCTTCCTCATCATCAGTAAAAACTAGATTATTTCTGCTGTCTCCTCCCTGACATAACTGTCTAAAATCTCCATACTATTACAATAAGTGAAATTTGCAAGTGAAACTGGCTGCGTTACAGGACCTTCTAGACCAATTTAGTTTCTAGTCACATTAGGCACTTTGTTGTCATAGTGACTATTTTAAATACAAATTTTTCTATCCGGAGGAAACAGCTTTTTGGTGGTTTGGTTTCTTTGCATGGCTTCCTAGAACTGACATAAAAGGGAAAAAAATATTAAATGTGATTCTGGTAAAAACTGAGGCTCTCCTTTGCTTTGCTTATAAAGCTAGTTAAAAACCACAAAAGTACATTTGCCTAAAATAGTTGTTTTCTGTTGGTGACAAACAGAAAGCACATTTCTTAAGATGTACAATCTTAACAGAAACATCAATGAGCATAAACTGTTCCTGAGCGAAGTCTCACAAACAGTTTTTCTTTATAAACAGCCAGATTACTTTTCTGCATTTTTATAAAAGCTGACTTCCACAGAACTCCTGCAAAATAACTTTTCAGGCCAAGCATGGAATTCAAAACAGTTCCTACTGAGACACTCTGTGCCTATGAACTCACAAGGTTACCGTACACGCTATCAGCCTGTTTTGCCGAAGTTATATGAGACATTTCAAACATAAGTCTTCCAACAAGTGCTATGGTGCCAATTTAACCTGCTACATGTGGAATCATCCCACGATAAAATATAGCTGGAAGCATAAGCACAAGTACACTAACTCTTTGCAGTGCATATTTCAGATAATGTTCACAGGAAGCATAAAATAAAATGACCTATCTGTAGAATTTTATCTGCCACACAGACTAAGTCACATTCCACACATTTTAAAGTTGAAGGCTTTAAAAATAGTCCGGTTTGTTTCTGGCCTGAGCTTTCCAGTTTTTCTGTGGGAATACACTAAGGCACTGACAAATAAAATAAGAGCAACCACATAAGCCAGCAGCTTGCATACGTCTCCAATCATGCAATCATTCAATGCTGGCACGGGTAATGCACGGGACACTGCCCAAGTGGCCACATGTGTAATCCCAGAGAAGGAGGCTCAAACATCATCTGTCCCCGCTGCGCTGCAGCAGCTTTGCCACAGGGCCACTCTTGCCACCCAGATTCAGATAACACAGCGCAGAATACTGACAATCACAGACTTCCCGCCATCCTGCCGCCTGCACGGAGAGTCCTGCCCTGTGAGCATCATTAAAACCCCCAGACGCTCATTTCACAAAGTGCAGGCACAAGTATTTCAAATGAATGACAATATGTAGTTTTCCAGGCTTCTGTACGCAGCATAAACTTAAACTGCTCATAAGAAATACTGACACATTTCTGAGGAGTGAGCTTTAAAATAAAGAAATTTTCTTTTTTAAAGTAACAGTATTGTATGTATGCTACTGGAAATTTTAACTCTAAACTTTTAAGTCCAATGCTTTTGAGGAAGAAAGTCTCTAGCCATTCTTATTCTGCGCAGGTTACAATGAGTACTGAAAAATTATTGTTTGTAACACGGATGCTAAAAGCTCTATTAAAAGTTGGCAGGTTTCCATATAGTCTACATCTTCAAAGTTAACTGTGGATGATTAAGCCATGATCATTAGGGGTTAACACTATGCATAGACAAGATATTAAAACCTAGCTCTTGTTTAGACTGGTTACAAGAAAGAACATCTTTCAGCTCCGTTGTAGTCAGTTAGAAACACAATATAAGCAACAGTAGAAAGTTTATGCCAATGCTTTCCTAGGTTAGGATCACAAGAGCAAAGGGAAAAAGCATACCATAAGGATAACATTAGCCAGCAAGTAAGTGCACCTCTTCAGAAAAGGCACCTGTTATTTAAGTTAGAAAGATGTTATGAAAATAGTCAGTGAAAACAAGTAAAAGGACAAAATTTAAGCTCTTTGAAAATCCTGCCTTTCTCTCCCTAGGGTGAAACTTACAATTTCAAGCTCATGAACTACAACAGCGGAGGTAGAAAAGTTAATCGTGTAACAGTCAGTGGGTTGGTTTACTTTTGATTAGCACAATATTTTCTACTTTCAATAGGATGTTAGGACATTGGGCCAGACTAATTCAGAAAGCAAGTAATATCCAGTTTACCGTCACCAAAATCACATCCAGCAGGGACGCAGCCAGGCCAGATGATATGAAAGGGTGATAGAGAGGGAACTCCGGCACCACTCCTGCCCAGTTGCCAGTGGGAGCTTTGACATCTCACTCCCTCTCACAGCCTTGTGCCCTCATCTCTGCTCCTCACTCCCAAATCACACAGAAAACTCTGATGGCACAACTGTGTCTGTGAGGAGCCCGAAAAAACACATAGCCGCTAGCTGACAGAGCTATGTCAGCAAAATCCTGGTAGAGATGCAGCTATACCAACAAAATTGAGCCACATTTGGCAGCAGCAGTTCCTCTAGTACAGCTTTCCCTTTGTATGCGTGGGGACATAATTATGGAGGTAAATACACCATGAAAAAAGAACAAATGCATGAACCAGGAAAAAACAGACTCTTTCAGTCAGCAATCATAGAAATAACGTTGGTTTGTGTCACTTTGAGAACAGGGATAATCCAAAAGGATGAGGCACCAAGACAGGCTACGAATTCACACAGCATTACAAGACTGCTACCACATTTTGAGGCAGCTGGTGGCTCCCAGCAGGGAGCACCGGGCAAAGGGGGCTGCCCGTCGCAGTGCCTTCCTGCACTCTCCTTTGCCCAGATATAGCCTATTCCCTTACCGTGGTCACTCTTGACCCAAAGAAGCTAAGAGAGCACAGAAAGGTGATCAATGCTGCTGGCATTCAAACTGCCCAAAGACATCAGCTGGAGACAACAGAAAGTGCCTTGCAGTGAGGGACCAGAGAACAGAGGATACCAAAATAAGACTGTCTTTTGAATCCCCTCAGGATTTCTGTAAGAAAGGAAATGAATGTTTGTTCGGTTTTTTTTTTTTTTTAACAAAAATATGAAATTATGGCTGTGCTGAAGCAAACTGCCCAGGATATGTCTTGGGGGAAGAAAAAGAACAGCACCAATGTTAGTTTTTACAGAATACATGCCAAAAGCTCTACAGAGTATGTTTCAGATTGTCTTTTCAAGTGTGGATTTCTGGTTATATGCCTTCTCTCTAGTAGAAGTCTCTCTCATTATTGGGGCTGCAGCAATTACCCAAGAGCTGAACTGGAGGAAGAAATAGTCAGCACAAGGGCTGCAAGACCCCAGGGGCTCCAGGCTGCAATAATTCATTTGGCAGAGCTGTGGATGTCTGTAGACATCAGACTTCCAGATCAGTAACCAGGATTAATCCACTGAAAACACAGACAGTATTGCATTGCCAATGAAAGAAATAAAACATGCTGGGCAATATTTCATATGTACACACACACGCTTTTAGGAATCAACAGATTCAGTTGTTATAATTTTTGTAATGCAAGCTAGCACACAATACTTCCTGTGGCTTATTAGAATCTTAGCGTTATCAGTCACACTGAAATCCATGAAAACCACAAATAAGTTAAAGAAGAAAAATAATAATAATAATAAAACATAACCAAACAACACCCCAAATTAGTTTTAAGATGTGAATGATAGGTTCTTTAGCTAGAGCAATGTCAATTCACCACCAAATACCAGCCACTGAACAGCACTGGAGAATTGGGAAGCCACACCCAGACAAGTCAGCCAAAGGGTGGTGGAAAACCAGAAAATTTAGGTTAGACACCAAACTCTGCTCCAGGGGACATTTACACGAGAAAACAAAAAAGAAGGCAAGCTACTGAGATTCCTTTACATCTGTTTTCTTTTTTTGTCCTTGTAAACTGGACCCATAGTTACCAGAAGACTAGACAAGACGTTGCTTCTGAAAGTAGAAACAGTATTTTTGGAAGAAAATGTGCAGGACAATTTCTACCCTCTTTCAGCCTTGAGTTCTCAAAAAAATAAAGAAAAACAAAGTATAAAAAAACTCAAATAAAGATTCCAAGTGAGTTACAAAAACATTGTCCATTTCTGTTGCAGAAAAATCCTCTCAGTCAAACAACAAAATACATCTCAAAACATTATTTCAGGGAAATCCATCAGAAAAAAATAATCTAACAGTGAGAACAAAATGTTAGGAAGGAGCCCCTTCAAAAAAAAGACTCTGAGGGCAGAACATCATTAACCAATAACAGGAAAGTTGACAAATGCATCACTGTTTTGATATGACAAGCTGAGATACAGTCACAACTAAATTATGACTTATCTTCTTCAGCACAGAAAAGTTTACTAGAAAATGTGAAACACCAAAAAAGCACTTCTTAATAGTAATTGTTCATCACACAGCCTAGTTCCAAAAGGCTGAGGTTTAAATCCTCTATGTTAGTCCTGTGAACAATACTGAAGGTCAGAGGCAAATGCACCTTCTCATATGAAAGTCTTTATGCAACACTGACCATTTGCTTGCAATCACCTACCTAGTAGGAAGGCCTGTGCTTAAATACATAGAAGATGTTATCATCAGGCTCCTCATCAGTCATTCTTTCATTTGGAAAATTTATTTTTTCATGTACCTGTACTTCACTGCATGTAAGCAGGCGGACACTGTAGGAACACAGGCACTTCTAAAGTGCTAAGGCAAAGAACAATGCTATTTTTTTCTATAAAGTTATTTTTCTCACTGTCATCTAGTCCTAACATTCACCTTACTGTACAGATGATCCAAAATTTTGTAATCAAAGAATGCATTTGTAGGAGTTACGGCCAACATCAAAACACACATTTCTGAAAGTCAATGTTAACAGTGCTTTTACAGAGTTCATCATATATAAGTGTAAAAACGTGGTAGGTATGTTAGATACATCCAGAAAGTTTTAAGAGTGTTACCTTTTCATTCCCATATACTAACATGAGGTCACATGCAAGAGGTACAGCTGTTTGGGGATACTGAAATGATGCCACGTGGTAATTACATGTTGCTTATTTGAGAACAATGCATGCAGTACCAGGAATGATTAAAGGCATTGCATTTCTTCCCCTTCCTACAGCTACAGTAAGAGAGAGCTAAAGCTGTTTTGGTACCCCAACTCTTAAACAGACTGTAATTTTCTGAGAGAGAGGATTAACTGGTTCATGGTTTGCACAGCGCCTGGTACACAAGGTCTTGATTAGAGCTGGCTTTGTTAGAGAAAACAACAGTTGAGGAAGGAAAGTGGTTTACAAAAACATCTTGGGTCATTTCAGTTTTGCTTTAACACAGTCCAGCCTCTGCCCACCAGGAGATGCCTGCTGGCCCCCAGGGCCACCCTGGGGAAGGTAGGGGGCAGCCGAACCCTCAGCCCAAGGCCATGAGGCAGCTGTGCCCTAACCTCACTGCCGTGGGTTACCTGTAGTGCCTGCATGGTCCCCAGAGCTGAACAGGGGAATGGGAAATATCAGAAGTTTTTCAAATACTAGGGAAGACTGAAAGCTTTTACTCAGCTTCTGATTAGAAGAAACCCCAAATTTGTTTCTTTCAATGTGCTTACATAAAGCAAACCAACTGAAGACATGAAGATGTATTTTGTTATTACAGTTCCTTCATATATAGTTCAAGCAACCTTAATATCCCCTAACTCATAGAAACCAAGAAGGAGAACGGGGAATTAACTATGAGAAAAAGAATGGAGAGAAAAACTTCTGGATGTAAGCTACCACAAAGAAAATATTGTTAAGTTCTCCACTTTAAAAATATGCTTTTGAAAAAAAGTTTTGTTACTGAGCTTGAGACCTTATATTGTCTTGGACTTCTCTCTGTTTCTACATTAGCACAGATTTCTCTTCTCTTCTCTATACAGGTAAACAATATTGCTTTTATTTCACTGAAATGTGCAACCAGATTTTTATCTACACTACAGTTATCAAGCTTTAGCTTACTGGGAATAAAGAGCTAGCTAATGCCTTAATACAGTGGCTGTATTACCATTGTGATTTAAATACTAACACAACCAGTGCACCAAGAGCCATATGCAGAGAACAGCATAGGCTTTGTTGCAGCATCTACCAAAAGCAGAACATCCTTGGAGCTCACTACACCCACAAAAAACAGCACAGAACTAGCCTTTATTTGCATTGCGCTTCCTCAGCCATTTAATTACAGGCTGTAGCAATCTGCATTTGGCATCTCGCTCTGCCATTGCCACGCTGAGCCTGACTTCTGGCTGAGACATCAGCAGGGAGGTGGCTGGTGATGGACAAGTGCAGAGAGAGGAGGGCAGCTCTGTGTTTGGACTAGACCAAATTCTGCCATTGCCTCCATCACAGCACAGTGATAGACCCTGGTTAGGGATAAGCAGCTGAAGGACCTCCACACAGCACCATTCACTACCCTGCTGCAAAGAAAACCCAAATTGGCAGAAATAACCCTAAAGATCATGAAGTATCTTTCAGCTTTACAAGCACTAGGGTGGAGGCAGGAAAGAAAGAAAAAGAACTTTAGAGGTACTGTTGGATACTTTTTGCTCCTCAGCTTTTCTTTCCAGCTGGGACTTGGACTTTTTATTTTATTTTTTTTTTTAAAAAAAGACACATTAATATTTTTATTTTTTCTCCCCCCAGACAGTTACTTGGAACTGTTACTTGGGTTACCAGAGAGAATGAGCATGCAATAAACTGTATAAAGCAAAGAAAAACAATGATATTTTCTGAAGTAAAAGCTGAACTATAGCGTAGTATTTCCCCTTTCAGTTTTGAACTGAAGTTAAAAACAGGTTCTCCAGTACACACTGCACCCAATAGGCACGTGATCATAATTGAGTTTCAGGTGTTCTGCAGTTATTGCATGGAGAGAAGAAAAAAAAAAAGGA
>VXBW01004351.1:670294-683446 GCA_013400375.1 Thinocorus orbignyianus
AAAAAAAAAAAAAAAAGACATACACTAGAAGTTTTGGACTGCGGGCAGGCCAGGTCCAAACGGACACCATTTACATAATATGAGCTCATCCCCTCAGGGGAAAAAAAAAAAAAAAAAAAAAAAAAAAAAGAAATAAAAGGTGAATCAACATACAATCTAAACCTCAAGTGAAACAATCTGGAGAGGAAGAAGTATGGAACAAGTTTAAAGGGGAACTTACATGAGCTCTGCAAGCAAAATTCTCCAGGAACAGTGCTTCCTTTTGCACTGTCACACTAAAGCTGAATACTACTTAAAACTCTCAAACCAACAGCCAAAGGGAAAAAAAAAAAAACCTAACTAAAAAATATTAAAAAGCACAGCAGCCTGAGAAAAGCTTGTATGGCAGTCAAGAGAGTTCCATAACATATTTCTAAATCAGAAATCCTTATGAAAGGGAGCTGGGAAGCGACTGCAACACTCGCCCTCATTCCTGCTGAGCAAAGATCACTATGAAATACATTAAATTTAAATACTCCAGAACCTCCTCTGTGTGTAGCACAGATTATCATAGCAAAGGCTTTGAACATCAATGTGGTTTTGGTGGTATTTCTGGTGCCTGGTCCAGCTAGGCTGGATTAGAGGGCTATCAGACCTCATGTTTCTATCAAAGCTAGACTGAGCTTTATGTCTCCACTGATGCTATCAACTTCAGGGAATTCCTTTAAAATGAGGTCCATCAGACATACTGCTGTCTGCATCTAGGAAAAACGGGCTTCCTTTCTAGCCAGATTAACCTGCTACCTTAAACTGCCACATTTAAAACCACACACATGCACATCCAAGGATAGATTACAATGATTTGGTTTGTCAGCACATATCCCAGGGATCCCACTGTGGTGTGGGGCCTTTCATGAAAAACTCTTTCATCATATTTCATATGATGATTTATCAGTGCTCCATGATCCAAAGTCCTCCTCACCCCAACACAGTTAGCTGAGGCTCTTCCACCTCTGCCCATTGCTGACCCAAAGTGCCGCCAGAGGCACGACCAGCTTGCTGCCTCTGGGGGAAAAACATGAGCACACAGAAGAAAATTCAAAAACCCTTGAAACTACCTGTTTGCTTACCAGATGCCTTAATGCAGCAAGTCAATGACACCCAAAGCAATTTATTCCTAGCTTTCTATGATTGACACAATAGGATTCTTCAATTTTTAGTTTAATTTCCTCACCGCACCAAAAGGTGCCACGTGTTTGCATAAAAGGAGGAGACTAAAAAAGAATTGTAGAATGTTATAAGTTGCATCTGTTGAGCTACACAAGTGGCCATTACAATCTCTCCTGTTGTTGCCCTTAGGATGTGCACATGAAACACCACTTTAACTATATATATAGGGTTTAAATAATAAATAATACTATAAAAAAAGCACAGAAGCCAGCACCTCATTGGATTCCTAATATCCAGTGTATCAACTAATTACGACTCAACTTTTACAGAGCATATTTCTCTAAGGCATCTTGGCAGGCAGTATACAGCAACGTGTGAACACTTCACCTCGGTATTTTCAAGTCAGACTATATCCTAAATGGGTCAGCGCAACATCAGGCAGAAAGCACCCTTCCTTTCTAAAAACAGAAGCTGACAGCTCTGCACAGGCCCCTCACAGCCTGTCCTCCTGCAGTTGGGGCAGCTGCACTTACTTGATTACACTTTTTACCTCACAGCAAACCATTACCGTCAGGGCCAGTCTGGAGCAACCACGTCTCTCAGTGCTCTGGCAGAGGTCTATTAATCATCAGCAGGTTAAAAGGTCAGATTAGTAAATCTGCTTAAGGCATATGCCAGAGAGGCAGGGGCAAGCATCTCAATCAAGGGCGTGCAGCCACTGCTAACATGACTCCACTTCTCTGCATCTACAAAATGCCCCAACAGCCAGAGGAAGCGCCTGTCCTGGGTTAAAGAGGATGCTGGGAAAATTGCACTTTTAGAAGACTCTAGTGTCTGAATTAATGAAAATATTTACTCTATGGCCAGCCAAGCTCTGTGAGATTCAAGGTCTCAGTGTTTTTGAGCCATGCCAGGTGCAGAGACAAGGATGAGCAAGGCCTGGGCTTTTGACCCAAGCTGGCCAACAGGATTATTTCATACCATGAACGTCACAATCAATATAAATCAGAAAAGTTTGCTGCGTAGCTGGCTCTTCCTTGATGGCAGTTGTCCAGACAACTCCATGTCCCGGTGCCGGACCCCTGAGGTCTTTCTTTCCTCCCGAAGCTGTTGCACTCGCAGTGTCCAACATTTGCTGTCCCTGCTGGGAGGGCACAGCTTCTGCTGATAGAATGGGCTGAGTATAATTCTTGTATATCTTATATCAGTGTCGGGATTAATACTGATTCTTTAGTATTATTGCTAGTTATTTAATCTATTAAATCTATTTACATTTCAACCCTTGTGTTTCTTTGCATTCCTCAATACCCGCTTCTGGGCTGGGGAGGGGTCATCGGGTGATAGAATAATTGTCTGCATGACAATAAATTGTTATGGGTTTTCTCAAACCCTAAGCGCCCCACACTCACAAGTGCTACCTTCATGGTGTAAGGAGTCCATCCAGGCTCTCACAGACTGCTGTCACTTCATCAGCACAGATACTTCATGTGTTGAGAAGAACAATAAATCCAACCCGCTTCTATTTCCCAGACAGAAAACACAGGTTAATAGCGACAGTTACCAACGCAATTACCACAGGAGTTCCTAAATGGATGTCTTTATATTCTTGCTTATCTGCTATTTTTTCTGAACCCTACGAGGTTGCATGGCATTACACCTTACAGCTTGAAGCTGAAAATTTTACTGCTGGAATTTTAATAAAAAGCAACAAGAACCTAGAACATAGGCTTAGAGGAGTGAAAACACAGGTAAAGGCAAAAAAAAAAACCCACCTGAATTAGCAACTGAGATACAATTTCGGTGGAAAAAAAAAAGAACCTTCGGTCCAAGTCTCACTGCAACTTTGACACTTTGTTGCAGAAGTTTATCACATTTTTGAAGGTTTTGGTTACCATGACTTACAAATCACAGTATCTTGAGTGAAATTTCTAAACATGCCATAGCAGCAAAAAGTTCGGCTGTTTCCACCTCCCCTTAGCATCAGCGAGGTTATCAAGACACTGTGTCACTGCTGTAAAACACATCCAGTCATCTGCAATTGCACCAGAGAAGATGGCTCTGCTGAAAACAGGGGAGGGACTGCATCTGCTGGGGTGTGCCAAGTGAAACTCATCAGCATGACAGCACATGACTAAGCATGTATTTGGGTACGTCAATACCCAACCATCAATTTGAAAATAAAGGTAATTTCTTCTTATCTCCTCCCTCCCACCAATCTGTAACTACAGGAAAAGACAGAACATTGCAAATGAAGCCTTAACAAGAGCAAAGCAACACAGCACAAGATGTGAAATAATTATTCATACAAGATAATGACCGTTAATTTTCTATTTAAGTTTAAAATGTACCAGGTAAGTAGTATTAGAAATTAGGATCTTGTTTCTGAAAACAGAAAGGTGACTACAGATACACTTGACAGAGACAACTCAGGTAAATATAAGCCTGCAAGGTAAACAAATAATTAATGTAAATGTTGTCTTTCTTGCTTAATTCTCATTGGGAGAGGTAATATGCATGTTGTCAATACTAGTTTCTAATGACTGGGTCCAGACCAATCAATCATTTTTCATTTTAATTTCCCCAGAACTGGCAGAAAAGGTAAAAGTGCTCTCTCCCCTGGATATCTTTCTCCAAGAAAGCAGAATAATCACTAAAATCATAAAAGAATCATCACACAAAGAAAAAAAATACTGTTTGGCTTCAATCCCTCCCCTGAAACTAAAAAACATATTAATTTCAGAGCTGCATCTGGCATAATATTCCAGCAAAATATCAGACAATGGATGAAACTCATAAAGAAAGTAGAAAATTTGGTTTCAAAACCTGAGCTGCTTCTTGGTATGAAAAGGGTGTATTCTTCTCATTAGAGAAACAGTCATTAAAAATAAATGCAATGAAGACTTCCGTGAACTCATCAGAAGCACTGATCACAACCTTGCAAAGTTCGTTGTTAGCTAGTAGGAAAGCCAGACAATGCAGTGCTTTCTACTTTGTAGAAGTACCAATAATTCCCTCTCATATGCAGATTTTAAATAAACTTTGGAGGCAGGTAACCATATTGGCTACACAACAGCCAATTTAGCAGACAGACGAGGAAAGCCTTGCCATTCTATGCTTGTCTGTCTGCTACTTTAATAGAATAACAGAAAAAGCAGTGTTTTACAATCTCTTTGAGCACTAGAACTATTAGAGTGAAAAACCTGAGTGATATATCCGCACTGATCTTTACTTCTAAATTAAAGCTTGTAGGCAAATGTGGACCTGCTGCACTATATGTGCCATTTCATTATTTATCTTAGAAATCGGTGAACTAAAAGTGACACTTAAATAATTATACAGCTATTTTCCAGAACCCACTGTTTGTAGTTATATTGGCCTGAGATTTCAAACAAGCCAGATCACCTTAGGAACACATATCCTATTCAAGTTCTGGGTCAGTTCCATGCTGTTGAATGTTTTATTTGTCAAAGAACCCACCAAGCTTTACCACAAAGGGCAAAAGAGTTTCATATTGACATTGCTTTGTAGAACTACCTGCTGTACCCGACAATTTGAAGGATGCATACAAATGCTCCGTTAGAAAAAGCTGAGTCAAGAAACTCTGTCAAACACAGTGTTAAGTCATTTGTGTATTTGACTGAACATCAAGTTGAACCTTGGACTTATCTTTGTAAGAGGAAAGCATGAACAACACACAAAAAAAGTCTCACCCTGCTCTGGAATAGCCGCATAATTCCTTTCGTTCTGTATTTATGCATGATAAACATAAAGTAAGTGGTAGACAAACATTCTGACTCCATAACTGAGCTTGAATATGCTTCTACTAAGTTACTAATAACAACAATCCATTCATTAAGTCAGGTAGTAGCTAAAGAAGTAGGCATATACAGGTTTGGTAAATGAATCCATAAAGAACACCTTGAGATATTATCAAGCTTCAGCATTTGTCATGCAATAGCATTAGAAATACTGCTGGAGACCTCTATATGCATACATTCAGGAAACAAACACAATTTCTTCCTCAGCCAAAAAGAAAACAAATAGAAAGAAAATAACCCTGCCTTTTGCATTTTCACATAGGCAGGTGTAAGATAAAGACCTTGTGGGTTTCCTTGCCCACAGAGAAAATAAATACACAGAGAAAAACTCCGAGATTCCCAGATCAGAAGAAAACGCAGACAGAAACCTTCTCCTCCAAGAAGAGGCCAGCATTCACTGCTGCCACCCACACCCAGGTCTCTGCCAAACTCTTAGTGCTCCACACAGCTCCTCCTTCCCATTTCCCAAAGCCATTTCCCTCACAGGGCTGCCCTCTGCCCCAGGACACCTCAACTTTCTGTCGAGGCACAAGGTGTGCTGAACTGCCAGAGGTCGGCATCCTCCTGAGTCCACTTCCAGGGGAGAAGCAGCTCTCCCAAAGGAATGAAGTCATACCCCTCTCCATGCTATTCTGTATTCATCTTAAACATAGATATTCATAAAAATTACTCCACAGAGGATGCTAAAGGCAATTTCCCCACACACACGCACAGCATGCACAAAGCACGTTGGCCTGGTGAATATTAACCTATTTTCCTCTCTACTTACCCGAGTACCTTATTAGTAATAAGATGCAGCTGACCTGTAGCGCTGGTTGGTGTGTTACTGTACTGTACCGAGTAGCTCTCCAGTACGTGCTGGGGAGTATAACATTACTTATCACCCCTCCACTGCAGTTTCAGCTCAGATACCTACTCCCAAATATATACCAGGTACCCAGGACAAGACCCAGCGCTTCATTAAATATTTGGCACATTGTCTCAAATTACCTTTGACACAGAGGGTTATTTATACATCATGGCACACTGCATGCCTCTGCGACAAGATAGCATCACACAATACTGTATGCCAGGAATGCAGGCAACAGATTTAAACCAATCCCCGCTTCAAGACACTTTTACTAGGAAGCAGGTCACAAACTGAGTAATATCCGTTTTATGTACTCAAAAATGTATGCTATTCATTTCCAGGAAATAAAATCAACCACCCTAATCCTTCTCCCCTCTCACATACACCCCCCATTGAAACAACACAAAGACAGTTTCTTGTCTTAACAGATTTGTTGTTGGGATGCATTTAGTTTTCTATGCAAGCCTTATTCTTCCTAATGCACTTGCTGAGACATCTGATGTTGACTTGGTGCAACGGCAGTGTTTCAGAGAGTAATTACATCAAGAGGTATTTGGTTACATCCACTGAAGTCAGTTCTGAGTATGTACCAATAGTTCATATTTATGGAGCTTTTTTCCCAGCCCTAAACATGTGCACATTTCTGATACTCAACCATATTAATGTTCTGAACACAAATACTGTACAGAGGAGCGTCAGCTGTTACTTTCAAAAATCATAGACAGAGATGGGAAGAACCTATATTCTGCATTCATCTTATGAAGCAAAACTCTGAAATGTGAAAAATGGCTCCAGACTTCAACATCCTTCTGTCCCTACAGTCATGCAATTCCTTAAATAATTTTTTGAACTGATAGAAACAGTTGCACAGGTTGCAACCACAGGGGAAAAACAAACACTGGGCAAAAGGATAGGAGTTTGGATCTGAAAGAGAACTCATTCACATAAATTATCCAAACCCAAATATCACATTTCATCAGCAGTTCCTTCAGTCCAGCTAGGATGGAAATGAGACCTGAAGGAGTAACTTCTCTTCTCAAGGTGCTCATTCCTTTACAACCTCTAACAGGAGAAAAGCAACTGGGATGATTCAAGTGTTCAAGTATATACAGTGCCAAATCCACACCTTGAGGGAAGTGACAATGACAAGAAAATTTAAAATAATAAAATAATAAAATCAACATTGACTGTACACTTGCTGCCATAAAGTCAAGCCCAAGTACTTCCTGCAACACAAACCCTGAACATTCTCCTAATCAGTTCAGATTGCTACTTAAAATTATTCCCCACTGCAGCACAAAATGATAGAGTATAAAGAAAATCCATAAGAAACAGCCTGAATACAAGCATATACAATACATGATCCTGTACATAAAGAAGCTGACCTCATGAGTAAGCAGAAAGAAAAACTACCCACTATCTTGTAAAGTTCATTAAGGGTAATGTTTAACCAGAGTTGTTTTTTTTCACCTGGAACATTTTCAGTTTTGTTCAGCAGAGAACATTGCATTGCATTATGAATTTCTACTTTGTTTTCAGCAACTGCCTTTGGAGACTGCAATTGTTTCTCTAAATCCTTCTGTGTGGATAAGTTCAGAGACCAAGGGTATTCCACATTCCTAACACCACTAACAGATGGGACTCACCTCAGGCAATGACACAGATTATAGTTATTGCGATATACTCTTATCTCATACATATTTTCCAGCCACATACAAAAAAGAATTTCACTATCTGTCAAACCCAAGTCTTCTCAAAGAGAGGAGAAAATGCATCTACTGCTCTTTTTTTAAAAAAAGAAAGCAAACCTGTTAATAATTTTTTGCTGGACTCCATCATACATGATTAGCACATGGTAGACTAGGAAAAAATATCCTGGAAGATTTAAAAGCCTTCAAATTGCCTTTGGAGTTGCCTATTCAGGTAAGAAAATGGCAAAATACATCATCTGAACCAAGTATTATTTTGATGTACTCAGTCTTTCAAAAGTAAAACTATATATTTAAAAAAAACAACCACCCAACAACAAACTATAAAATAAGCAGAAGAGTTAAAAGAAGCAATTGAATTACCAAAGACTATTTAAAGTTGATTATAAAACGTCCTTACATATTCCCCCAAAAAATTTCACATGGCTTTGGAAATTCTATTTTGATGCTTGGCTATGGCAGTTACACAGAAGGATAAACTCTAACACCCCCTTGGGCATTACTGCAGTCTACACAGGCAATAAGCTGTAAGCTTAAAAGGTCTGAGAAGGATTTATAGGGAACAGATTCAAAGAACCTGGTTTTTAAGAAGCCAAAACTCCACGACACATATTTAAATGCCAGGCACGGTCATTTTAAAAAATGAATTGGTAACCTCCACCTGGCTGAATGAAGCAAGTGGAGAAACTGCAGACCAACATGGATGAGATGCTGGAGACAGGAATAAAACTTTAAACCTAATTCACATATTCCCATCACACAAATCAAGACATGATCAGCCTGAAGGAGTTAGGCTCCAAATAGGAAGTTTTTGGGGGCCAGCTAATAAAATGTACAAAAATTGTCCAGAAACAGATAGGCAGGTGACCTCTGAAACCATGGGCTGTTCCTCAGAATAATTCCCTCCTCATCAGGTCTTACTATCACAGCTCTAAAAGGAAAGGAGCAAGAAGAAACAAACCCAAGTTCACACTTTCCTCCTAGTTACATCATTGTTATTTGGACATAGAAAAATAACCATAACACAAACTGAATATAAGTTAGGGTAGTAGTGTCTATCATAATTTGTGGTGGTGTAGGGTCTTTCCCAACAAAGAATGGGGCTTCGCTTGCTCCCCTCCCCACACAGCAGACTACCCACAAGAATCTGGAGGAGAGAATAAAGTAAAACAAAATTTCCCAAAACATAACCCCTCACCAGACAGCAGCTCAGAGCAGGAACAGGGCTTGATGCCACACGCAGCTCAGATTTAAGCACAAGTCAGAATTTTTTTCCTTTCATGGAACTAAGAGTCTAAATATGACTAAAGATCATTTTGGGGAAGTTTTTACTTGCTTGTAAATGTAACTATGCACAGATGAAAGAGTTATTCTTAGTCATCTTCTCCATGTCAAAAATAAACCCAGCAATCTCCAGAATGTGTCATAATACAATATTAACTATGTATCTGCACAGTCACTGAATCAGTGGACACTTAATCGCCTTAACTTAGAATATCTGCATTTTATGGAAACAGTCTAATGTACCGTGCTGGAATACCCTGAACTACTAATACCACTTCTCAAGGAGTCAATCTGCAGCATAAACACCTCCAAACCAGGTCCTAGTGATGAGCAAAGCAAGCAGCGTGCCATCCCTTCCCAGCCAGGGTGCCAGACACAGAGCAGAGGCCGCGTTCTTCAAATTAATGGGCTGCTCACACAGAAAGAGCTTGAAAAGAAACGCGCATCAAAGGAACAAATTTGCTCACGTACAAAATGCACATGCTAAATGTATATTACACAGGTACAAATGTATTCTACAGATACGCGCGTGCCAGCCTGCCTGTTCAGCCACACAAAGCAAGCCCTCTGCCTTCCTGTAGCTCCTTGGCTCGGGATACAACATGCAAGCAAGCTGAGAAAACAGAAGGATCGCACGGGGAGGGAGACCTCAGTCTCAGTCATCTGAAATCGTCTTCATTGTAAGGGAATCAAAACACGCTATGCCCCTAAGAAGGAAAGCCTCTTCCACTAGAAAACAGAGATTTTCTGCTGACGCCAGGGGAATCAAACTGAGACGAAGGACTCCTGAGGAACAGATACACGTTACCAAGGACTCACAACAAATGTTACAGCCACGTGGAAGAGTCCCAATGGGAAATATATAGCGTTTGAAAGTTTTCCCTTGTTTTCAAGATGCTAATTATAAAATACCAGAGCAGTGAGGCAGCTGGAGCAGATACAAGGTACGTGCTAGAAGAGGTGAAAGACTTAAAGCATACTCACAGAGAAACCGGATAGCAATCACCTCTCTTGGTTTATGGTTTCTAACACTTAAAGAACATCTCCAGGTGAAAAAATAGGCTCATTCATCTCCACAAGGAACGGGACACTGACACCAGAGAAGAAAACTCTGCTTCAGAATATCTTAGAAAAAAACAAATCTTTTCAGATCATATTTATTTCTAGATTCTAGACAAAACTGAAGGAAACCTGAACTCCTCACAAACAGCAGTGCAACCATCACAATATCAAGGATATTTCACTGCTGTGCATCTTTAGGCACATTAAGGCAACCAAGAGCAAAAAAAAAAAAAAAAAACCCAAACAAATTCCAAGTTTCAAACAGAGATGAATTCTCCTTTCTGTACACCTTACTGGTTTCCTAAGAATTCATCCAGTTTTACAAACAGGTGAGGAAAAGTTATATCACTTGCTGCAGGCAACACAGCAAGAGGAATCTGGATTCAGCATCCTTCAGTTTCCCATTGAAACTTCATTTCTTCACCACACGGGATAAGCTGCATCTTTAATATCTTTTTCTAGTACTATAAAGAGAACAGCACTAACCAATGTCAAGCAGCATTTTAAAGCCTTTACATGTCAGGTATCAACTTGACAGGTCTGTTAAATGCGGCGGATAATACATGTTTTGCAGCAACAATCTTGAAAAGGAGAGCTGAATAAAACGCATGAGTCAAATGTGCTGGTACTTGGCTTGTCAGCCGAGTCAGAAAGAAGCCTTGCGGTATGGAGAAACCGAGACGTAAGAACAGGACTAAGAATTTCTCAACCCAGGACTTCAGCTGAAGACCATTATGTCTGTGCTGTAAGTAGGTGTGTCCACTCGCACCAGTATGTGTACAGAATACTGATGTCTTCTGGTGCACGTTGCTGGTGACCCCATCACCCCAGCCCTGCGCTATTGCCACTCTGGGCTCTGCTATCTGCCCAAGGGGGAAGCAGCAGTGATAAAGAGAAGGTGGCACGAGATCCAAGTCAGGAGAGTAAAGTGGCTAATTACTGCTTTGCACAGCAAGTAAAATGGTTACACAGATAAATGCAGCGCTTGTGTACTGAAGACAACCTGTTCTTTCAAGCAAAGAATTGTAAAACTGTTGTATGTTTTTCAAGTTTCTAAAGAAGTGAAACATGACAAAAATGTCATGTCAAGATTGAAACATGTCAAGTGAAACATGACAAAAATGTCATGTCAAGATTCAGTCTGAGTAAGACTAAGATCAAGGATGTGTTAAACCAACGTAATTTTAATTCTTACAACACGTACTGACCTCATAACACACTGAGAAAAACTATGTAGTATCTCTAGAGTTGGGAGCAGAAGTTTGCTAATGCTTCAACGCAATATTTCAGAAGTGTGTTTTTCAGACGCATCCTCCAGAAAGGATAAAATCCACTGTATTTAGAGAAATACCTACATACTTCAAACTAAACACACACCGACATACACTTATTTAGAGTGCTTGTATAAATGATAACAGACATGAATTCCAGTTTGGTTGTTGGTTAATCTGTTTTCCACCCATGTAATATAATTAGCAACCAATACGGAGTGGTGAAATGAAGGAAGCAAGATGGCCTCTTTTCTCCCAGATCAAGGCACTTCATGAACATCAATTAGATGTTAATATCCCTGGGAGGCAAGCGTGACAAGTCTTATTAAGCCATTTTAAAGATTAGAACACTGACTCACAGAGAGATTAAGAACTTCCTCAAAACCAACAGCAGAGTCAGAGAAGGGGCAGCTACACCCCAACCGAGCCTGGCAGCACGAGACTGCGCTGCTCTGCCTTATTACAAGGTATAGAGTCTCTAAGGCAAAAAAAAACCCAACCTAAATCAACAGCAGAAAAAAACAACCCCAAACCAACACAGAAGTCCAGGCTCTCATATGAGGTTTCCTGGCCATGCCAACACACCCCAGCTTTGACCTGCAGGGACCATCTTTAGATACAAGAATGCAGTTTGGTTTCCACGCTTGGATCGCATTTTGGCTGAAAGAACCAGCAAGGTTGCCAATAGTAAACAGGTTTTTAAGTCGTCAGAGGCCTCCAGATCTTTTCCGATAAGCTTGAGAGAGAACTTAAAACTTTTTGATGCTGGTTCAACCCTATAAGCCTAGGGGCAAATAAATCTACAATCATCCGACTTCAAGCAAACCCACGGCCAACTATCCGAATTCAAGTCACATGCTGAATTTACACGTTAAGAACGTGGTGAACATGACAAGACAATTACTATCACAGGTTAACACATACTTCAAAGCACAAAGCAAAACCCAACAGATGCCATATTCAATTAGCCCAAAAGGTGAGCAGAGAAGGATGTTACGCTGATTAAGACACTCATTAAGACGCGTCCAAACTAATAGCCCACTTCAGTATTGTAACACATTTGGAAAGCATTTCGCCGTCTTAAACGCAGGGTACTTACGAAGCCAAAGATTATTTTTACTTTTCCAGCGTCGCCCTCCGACGCGGCGGCAGAGGAGCGAGCCCAGGGAGTTCCCCTTGGCGGCCACAAACGCTCAGGGAACAGGTACAGCCCTCGGCCCGGACACGGCCACGGCCGGCAAAATCCCAAACCCCGCAAGTCAAGCCCAGGCTAGTGGGCTCAGCGACCCGCGGCTCGCCCGCACCCCGGTCGCCACCCGGGCAACCCCAGCGCTCCGGGCGCTCGGCTCCCTGCAGCACCACGGGACGGCGCGGACCCGGGCTCCGCCACCCGCGGAAGGGACAGCCCGGCCCCGTGTGCCTCAGCCTGCGGTGAGGAAACCCCCGCCCGCCGCACCTGCTCCGCGCCCCCGGCCCGCCNGGGCCGGGCTCAAGAAGCCGCCGGGCGCCCTTGCGCTGCCAGCAAGGTGCAACTCCCTCGCCGCCAATTTTGTTGGGGATTTTTTGGTGGGTTGGTTTTTTTGCCCCACGCCCCCTCGTAGCTTGTCGCCACCGGTACCGGAGTGGGTGCCCACCCCTGGCTGGAGGCAGGGGCTCACCTGTGGCCCCGGTCCCCCGCCTCGACACCGGCGAAGCGACAGCGAAGATGCCACCTGTGCTCTGGGGAAGCGGGGAGGGCGTCAGCCCATCCGGCAGAGCGGGAACTCGGGGACGATTTCTTCTGCTTAGGTTCTATAGTCGAGGAAGTTTAAAGGTTGTCGTATATTCAGGAGATTTAAGAAGATGGAGCAAACTAAAAACTGCTGGAAAGAAAGTTCAAGATAGGCAGCTAGTATAGCTAACAGCACCTACGATACAAGTCTTTGCCTTTTATCTGTAATAACACCACCTTGCTGACAGTAGCAGTGAAGTTTTATGAAAAAAACAACAACAACAACAAAACAAAAAAA
>VXBW01004351.1:683469-719528 GCA_013400375.1 Thinocorus orbignyianus
AAAAAAAAAAACTGCTACAACACAAAGAGTGAAACGCTCTGCAGCTAAGGTTTGTATCTGCTAACCTAAAGGTTTGATAAAAACCTCAGCAGGCCTACATTTAGGTAACTTAAAACATTCAGAAACATTTTGACATTTGCCACACAGACAGCGTGCCTTAAGTGACCTTGAAGGAGGCTGCAGCAGAAGAAGGGAGCAGGACCCTCATCTGCCATGACATGAGCTACCTGACCTTTTTCACACTTGCCTGCTCTGAGCCAAATTTAAAGTTGCTTTGGAAAACAGAGAGCGAAAACAAGTGTGAATGTGGCCCTATTTATCCACACACAGCTGAATGTAATACAATCTCTAATGAGCCAAGCATTTAACTAACTCAAAAATAATTTGTCAACCTCAAGGTAAGCATTTTATTGTGGAAAATACTGCTCATTTGGGTTGAAATTTTTCTTCTAGCTTCTCGTATTGTGCTTGGCTGAACCCAGCTTTTACTCAATCATTAACTTTTGAATTGCAGTATGTTCCTCTGCTAATTTAACTTTGGGAGATTAAACATACTTTTTTTCTCAAAGTGATAAAAGCTAGAATATAGAAATAATGGTGCATACCATTTCCCTGTTATCTAAAAGACTATCTTGTTTAGCAGCCTTGAGGAAGGCAAGAACAAGGAATGAGAAAATGCTCTTGGCAAACTTACAGCAAATGTGTAGTTAGCAAAGGGGGGATGTGTGTATGAAAAAAATAATAATCTCTATGATTTGTACAAAGTCTTCATACTTTCACTCAAGCATTGAGAGTCATATGAAAACAAGATTCCTCCACAGAGAACCCAGAAAATACAGAGTAAAAAAGTATTTAACCCTTCCTGGAAAAGAGACCATAACTTCCTTCTTTAGGAAAGATGTTCCTTCTTGGTTAGGAAGGGTGCTTGCACCACTGACCTCCCAAATATCTCTTCACCTTTACCAGCTGTCCTCTTCCCTCCACTCCTCTCAGAAAAGGTTAGTAAGCCCATAAAAAGATAACCCTCTCCTGCCAAGTCCTTCCAAAATTTTTATGCACTCCATAATGAGATATGTTAGGGACTGCATGAAGGCCACCAAGGACCTTGGTATTCTAATAGCCATAATTAGGACATTTACATATCATCCTTAAATATTTGTGCTTTGAAAATGGCCAAAAGATTAATATGTAGTTCATACTCACTGATCTTAACTGTTTCCATAGCCATCTTTTAAAATAATTGTTACTTAATGATACTGCTTGACCAGAATTAAATTCTTTATTCACAGTCACACCTACCTCTCTCCAAAGGAAAACACAACTAAGATACAGTCTAATCACTCTGAGCTAAGATGAACACACTACAGTAAAGATTAGATTAATAAACACTAATCAAGAACCACAAATTTGGCATTACATGTGGCTCTGTTGGCTACCCTAGCCCACCCTCCCTTATGTGAAGTGTGGGACATAACCATGAAGGGAAATAACGACTTCCCTGGGTGCTGCGCAACCTCCCCTTCCAGCGAGGCCAAGTTCTTAGCCCATTATTTTTAACAGTGCAGCTGCTTTGTAAATTTTTTCTGTTCAGTCCCAGCCCGTTCTCCCCCATTGAAAGGGTAAGAAAAAGGAGTAAGAATAGCCCTTATGAAAAACAACCCAGCCTTATCAAGTGTGTAAGGCCATGCCTGCTAACTCCACTGTAGGATGTCCATCCCCTCACTGGCTCATTGTGTAAAGCACTCTCTTTCCTGACATGTGCAAGCCTATCTATTCAAATTCTTGTAAATGTAATACTAACTACATATACAACACAATAAAAGCCCTTCTTGTGGTATTTAAACAACCTGTCTGATCTTTTCTGATTAATTGTGGGTTTCTTCAAAGTTAACTGAACGTTTTTATACAAAAGAGATGGTCTGGTTGTTATGTTGCAGACTAGGACTCAGGACACCAGGCTGGACTCCCTTCTCCAGCATTCATCTCCTTTATGACTTTGAGAATTCAAGTACACATGGTGTGTATCAGTTCATGATCTATAGGGTGAAGGTGGTAAGACTGCCTTACGTTATGGGGGCTTATGAGGATGACACCTCATATGAGGATAAAACCTTGACATTCTACTACATCACATGAAAGACCCTTGGGTGTATTGCATTTTCTTGCTCTCAGTTTGAAGTTTGTCGTCCTATTTAGCTCCAGTGAGAATCAGTAGTTAAATACAAATTCTCATATTCTCTTCCTGCAGTAATGCTTTTTGGTTTAAATTAACATATAAAGCCGTTGGAGTGCTTCTTTTAAAGGAATTTTACTTTATAGATTGAGGGAAAGAAAACAGATCTAAAGAAAGGAAGCTGAATTCTTTATGTGGGAGCATATAATTTTCCTAGAGCCTGGAATAGCTGGATTTTCATACCACATGTGCAGGAAATAACCCTTCCTACCCGATCCTGAATGTATCACATAATACCCTTAGCATTCAATGGAGCTATTGTAGTGTAAGACACCTTCGAAGCAACATTTCTATTTGAGTTTCTAAACACATTAACAGATTTACACATGTTTATCAAAGAACAGTTCAAACCACTTTGGTTCATTGGTAAATAATGAATATTTAAACTACTCTACAGGATCCTTTTTTCTTAATTAAAAACCTAGGCAGAAGTACAAACAAAACACACCTAGTTCATTTTCTAGCCCTCTTCCCACAGATGACTACAAGTTCATTTGTTAGGGAAGTTTGGGGATGGGTCCTTCATCACCCTACCTTCCTCATATTAGCAGTTTCTCACACACTTACTGCTTCTGCTGCAGTAACAGTAGTAGGGCTCTCCCACACTGGCACACAACTGCCAGCATTTGATTTTGCCCTGTGTTTCCTCTATCTTTTAAGAGGGCAAGCTCTAACAAACTATCCCACAGCACACCTGGCCAGCAGCACATCCCCAGGCTGATAACGTTAGTCCTTTCTTCAATACAGATCTTCTTTTGCTTGGTTTTTGGGGATGGCTGGNTGTCTGATGCAGATTACTGCCACAAATGTAGGAAATTTTCACTCTTTGGATCACATGTCTTTGCTGGTTAAATCTCCCTGAAGCTTATTTTACTGATATGAAATTTCTAATAACACACCAAATCTGAGCACAGGATGATCTCTTACTCCCAGTATCATTCAATATTAACTGGTTCATTTCATAAGACACTTTGATAACTTCAATCTCATAGAGAGAGTACCCAGCTAGCCAGCCCCAGCTTCTTCAAAATTTTCTTACACTCTCTACGATAAGTCTGTCTATAGCAAGGCATAAAATAGTAATTCAGCGTAAATCACATCTCTATGACATTTCACTTTGTATAAGGGATAATGTCAGCTTTGGTGATGTTGTAATTACAGATCATGGAAACATATTTTGAGTTCTTAAAAGCAACAACTAGAAACTTAAGAAGTTTGAAACTTCTCCTGGGGCACATGTTGCTTTGTAAGGTATATTTGAATTCCGAGAAGATTTGTCAGATAATCAAAGAAGGTGGACATTATGAAAGGTAGAATAATTCATTATTATAAATGGTTGCATCTTCTTTTTTTTTTTTTTTTTTTACCCTGTCCTTGCTGTAGCAAGTCTTTTAGTCAGCTGTTAAAAGATTTAGTCTTCCACAGGGGTATATTTGGATGTTTTCCTTAAGGAATAGCACAATTATTACACTTAAAAGTCTTGATTTTATTAGTGCTGAGTCATCAATCTCCTAAGGGCTTTATTCCACAGATATTTTATATTTTAATTTCTGACATTTGGGTTTATGTGCTCAGATACAGTTTTGATTCTGCTTTGATTTGTAGGAGTCATTACTCTGTGAAATACTTACAAGAGAATATCAAAGGCATAGAGCTACTTGGTGAAATAAATATCAGCATCTCACTGACTTCAGAGAGAAAAGGATCAAGTAATTAAACTTTGTTTTGCATGGATTCCAATAGGCTTTGGATCAGGCCTCATTTTCCTAGCTAGTACTTGCAGCTTTGCTGCTTTGGATTCTGCTGACAAACGACTCTCTGTAAAACTAACCCACTGAGCTCAACAAAGCTGATAAGATTTCCTTCCTGCACTGCTGTGCTAACACCTTCCCTGAAAACGTACCGTGACTTTGGTCATACTTGATTTCAGATTAAGACTTTGCAGAGCAAAGTGAAACCTAAATGTCAGCTAAAGTGATAAAGAAATTTAAGTTAACATGCAGTCTTTCAAAGCAAATTATTCCAGGCTATGTGCAGCTGGTAAAGAGATTCTACTTTGTTGGGTGCTAAAACATCTGCACGAACCAGTAACCATCAGCTGCTTAAAGGATTTCACATTGCAAAATGGCCAGCTAATTTGCTTCAGATTACACCGGGGGGAAAATATAGTAATCTGTTATAGAGATGCTGGGGAAATTTTCGGGGGGGAGGAAGGGGGGGAAGAGAAGAAAAAACGACAACAAAAACAACACAAAAGACTTAGGCATTTAGCACACACACCTGCATTAAAATAGATCCTAGAATGTGACTGTCAGTGAAAAAAGGGAATCTTCTGTAAATACAAATTAGCCATTCTGTATGTGTTGTCAGCAAGAATGTGAGATTATTTCTTGTCTGTGGGAAACTTTCTGTCAGAGACAAAGATCACTTTCCTGATGCTTTGATGTTAGCATATTAAATCTCAGCAGAGACTTTATTTAATTAAATGTTATTTATGTTTTGTGGGTGTTCCTGAACAAAGTCTTCCCTGAGCATCATTAATGGAAGAATGACAGATAGTTTGAACCAGTGAGGACCATCACGATAAATGTGAATGCAGAGATGGTCTCTGGTGATATTTTAGGGAAATTACTATTTCTCAAGACAGCTGAACACTCAGACATACTTGCTTAGCTCAAGGATGAAACCACAACACTTCTAATTGCCATGCTTTCAGTTTCACAGATTCTCATTCTTCATTTTTAAGTTAAACGCTTCTGGTTAGTCTATGCTATTGTAATTGTTAATAATGAGTATGACTCCATATGCATGAGCAAACCCATGATTGAAGTTTAGTGCTAAGTTTCTTTTCTTATTCTCAGGGAAGGAGGTACTTTCTTTGGCAAATCCAGAGTTTGCTTTGGGAGATTCTAGTGACTGACCGTTTATTGTACTGTGTTATGCTGTATTTAGAGAAGAGATGACCTCACTTCCCATGCTTAGCCAGGAAGGAATGGCTACGAAGAAGACATAGTCTTTTTTGAGGTTATTTAACACAAATGTTTCTAACTTGCTCTATGGAGATAACAGAAAACAATCAGCAACTGCGGGGTACCAGTTCTGTCTGTTATACATTATTGTCTGTCTTGACAGCATAAAATGAATAAATTATACGTATTCAACCACCCTTTGTTTAAAAAATAAGGTTGCTAAGAAACAAGAGTTAAACATGTCTAATGCCATTTGCAATCAGCTTTTATATAAAAACATGAAACGTAGGCATGATGCACTTGGAGACTATTATGGTACCACTACAATGCAAACTCGTGTCCTGGGCAAAGAAGAAGAAATGTGACTTTTATTGTCATGTCATAATCAGGACTCTGGCCAATGTAAAATGACAACTTCTAAAGTTCCTTTCCATATTCTGGATTCTGTAGGAAACATCAACTAATGTCACTGACATTTTTTATACTAATTTTTACTCTCTTCAAGGTACCATTAATACAGATTTCCGAAGGATACTTAACATGAGTGGGATAACTAAGGATCTCTAGAATCCCACAGAAATTATGCATATTGTGGTTGTATATGGTTGAGCAAGAAAAGTGTTAATACAGATAAAAATTTGGTTTACCTGTAGGCTTGCATTTCAATCTGATTTATGTGTTAAAAATATTTGCATATGAAAACTTTGTTCAAAATTACTCAATCATCATTGTTCAGGAGGTAAATGGTTATGTTCAACAAAATACACGTATTGACATTTTCCACAATTATGCTTATTGGTAAGAAAGAAAATTTTATCCCATCTCCTACTTTTCACTGGAGTCAATTCCACGCTAATTTAAACCCATCACCAACTTTTCTTTTGACCTCACTCAACTACAAAAGCAGAAAAAAGAAAAAAAAAAAAAAAGAAAAAAGAAAAAAAGACCAAGAGATCTGTTAAAAGCAAGGATTCTACAGTTCTCACTGGAGGCCAAACATCAGCACAGCAACGCAACTGCTAAATCTAGGGATATTAAATATAAAGACATATAAAGGCATTGATAGCTACCCACCATACAGACACAAGAGAGACTTTTCCTAAACATGGTGCTATAAAGTTGAAAGTTATAGGTCTCCAATCACTACAATCACTAGGGAAATTATCCTCAAAAGATTTTAATTCTTTCTGGAGAAAAATTACAACAGTGTTCTCAAACTGCTACTCAGGAATGTGTTCTTGAAAGTTTAATTGCTTTTTAACTACCCACTGCCACTTCAGTTTTTTATTTTACATCCAGCTACAGCAGCACTGAAGATTTCTCTCTTATCTGATCACAGAAAAAAAGCAGCTTATTCCTGTTTCCACCCTTTCATCCCTGGTTTCTTAAATGGGGCCTAAAGCCATTTACCTCTTTAACCTTATGTGATAATTATGTTGTTCAGGCTTAGTCAACTTCAGTATTCCAGTTAAACTGGCTCCCTTCCAGCATTGTCAGTTTTCCATAAAACTATCAGGAAGAGCTCAGCCTTACGTAATGCCTCCACTCCCCGAGGAGCTCAGCATTCCCACACGGACGTAGGCCATGTGCAGGCACCAGTGCTACCAAAACCAATCTGCCTAATTCAAAGGGGCTCAGGAGGACACAACCCTCTTCAACACCGCTTATGAGGGGGGAGACAAGTGCTTGTAGCCCGCCTGGAAGGGCAGAAGAGGTTTTATAGCAAGTGTGTGACATTCTAAGACCCCGTGTGGAAAAAGGCCATAGTTGTTCTCCTCCCTGCCATAAGCTTTGGAGATTTCAAAGACATGGCAGGTGATTCAGCCCCAGTGCCACTTTCCCCCGAGATGGCAGGCTCTGCAGCACCACATTTCCTACCACCACTTGGCTATTGGCTTGGTTCTTGACAGAGAGGTGCCACCTCATGGATTGCCACCAGCTCCCAGGGTAGCACTAAGGCTTGTCATACAACCTCCTTTCTGTTGCTTGGGTTTTCTTACTTCATATGATCTCACTGGATCACAGCACAAGCAAAATTGCTCCTGACAACCTGTAAAATATTTTTATGAACTCCATAATAGTATTTAAACATACCATGTTAGCAACTTTAAACAAACAAGTATAGCTTAAAAAGAAATCTTTTCAGAGTTACACCAACTGCCAATAGCTTTCCAACTTTCTCAGTGATAGCATAAAAAAAAGGGTATTATTCAATTAAATTTTTTTTTAAAAAAAAAAAAAAAAAAAAAGGTCCTATGCATTTGCAAGTTTGTCAACAGAGCAGCTGGTGTTTTTCCACCCCTTCCTGCCCATGCATACCCAGAGTCTGAAATATCAAATTTCAGCTGGTGAAGGAGGAGCCTGAACACACAGAGCAAAATCACTTTTGACTCTCTGGAACAGTAACAGCAGCACTTGGGGAGAAAATAAAGCCACGGCACAAGTGCATTTTCACAACAGCTGAAATAAAGACATCGAACAACTGCCACATTCCCAGAGGAAATCCTGTTGAGCAGAAACTTAGTCCACCAGCCTGTTGTACGATTGTTCCATGTTGTCCACAGAACTGGCATTTCAGTGCCCTTCATAGGTTATTTAGAATTCATACATGAGATTGGCTTGTGAAACTCAGTACAACTGAAAACTCTTCTTTTGCCACTCAGCCTTCCTGATTTGGAAACACTTCTTTCTGCATGCGAAGTGCTTCTTTTAGCTATATTGCATCTTTGCAATTTCTTAATGAGCAGCAATTATGCTGCTCTTCCAAGATATGCATCTGGCATCACCCATTTACAAACGTACTGTTTATCAATGTATAAGCTGAAGACTGAAAGGTATATTCAGTATTAAAAAGAGTCTATTTGAAATAACTTCACAGGATTCAAATGCTTTGTCTGTTAACAGTAGTGCAATATTTCCTGGTGATCTAGACATCACTGTCTAGCCTTTCACGGATACCCACATAGCCAAGTATTTCTTCTCAGATAGTAAACAGAAGTTTACATATTCATGGGTAACTCCTACTAAAAGTCAATAAAATATAATCTCTGTCTAGCATACTGTTTTGGAGCATGGTTTACTGACAAACTTTACAGATGAAAATTCCTTGTTAAACAAAATGTTCTGCATTTCAATCAAACTTCCATCTTTAATTAATTGAATTAAATAGCTGGTTTCTTTTGTGAGCCCTGCCACTTCTCTTATCATTTACTCTAGGCAGTGATAGAGTAGGATTTTTTCTTTTAAGTGTAAAGTTGTAGGATATTTATCCAAAACATACATTTCACTCTGTGCTCATGGAGAGAAAGCTTATATGTATTTATTTTTTTTTTACTTCACAATATACCCAGATGTTGGAAACTTGCCCACTCTTGCCTTTTGTTTTGCTTAAAACATTAGTCTACAAAGCATCAATAAGCATCTTAAACTAAACTAATGTCTGTATATCATTGTTTATAAATGTGTAGGTGTTTGCCTGGAGGAAAAAGAACCCATTATGCTGTTACCATTTACTGTTATTTATATTTAGCTTTTTCTTTTTTAGTGAGAGTTTTCCTGCAGAAATTTTTTCTTTCAGGTTTTAGTTCAGCCTGCCCACAGCACCATTTTCACCCTGGCAGCTCTGCACACTGGCCAGAGAAGGTCAGCTGAGAACAAGGGGTTAGAACATGTCCCAGGGCCTGGCTGGGATGTATTACCAACACTTCTGTTTAATGAAGTCAGTGTAAGGAGTACCTGGCTTTGGCAAGCTTTGGATCTGGCTATAAAGTAGGAAAGTTTGATTTTAGTACCATTACTTGTCCACAATATTTTTTTTCCTGTGTTACCAACATAGCTCCTCTTTAAACAATGACAGAACTGCTCTTTTCAGTCATATGGTCAGTTTGTTGGTAAGTTGCACTGAAATATGACCACAGAAGGATTCTAAGATTGCTGCTAACTGGAGAGTGGAAAAAAGATTCCCTTTCTGGTTTTGTGGACAAAGCTATTGATATCGAGGGAACCATACGGTATCCTATTTTGCTTTGTATTCAGCACATGGTAAAATACCATTCTGAAATGCGGGAGTAGTTGTTATCCCACTTCTCCAGAAGAACAAAGTGAAGAAAAACCACAGTCCTAGGAAAAACTAGGGAAATTATAGGAAAACTTGTCTCAGGTGACTCACTAATTTAACAATGGCAGAAGCAGTATTAACACAGAAATTCCTAACTACCATGTCCCATTCCTTGCATCCTCTGTATATATGACATATGACATATGACATATTCCTACTGTTTCACATAAGAAAGCACAAAGGAAGTACACAGTAAATCAGGAATTTGTCAGTTTAACAAGGCTAAGTTGAAAGAAATCTATATCGTTGGAGTCAAAAGAATTTAGGCTCTAGAAACAAGAGGGCAGCTGTTACAGCAGTTTATTTGGAAGTTTAAAAGTGATTACTGTTCCTACAAATTCATGTGAGTAAGATAAAGATGTACAGAATATTAAGCCACAAAGTTGTTTTTTTTTTTATAAAGAAATAGAATTTTGCATTTAAAAATACAGGTCTCATACAACAGACATCTGCGCAGTCATGAATCAATAGAATCTGCTTCCTGAGTAATGATCTTCCCTCGAACATTTTCTATTTATAAACCCCCTCAAGGCTTTTGCAGTATGTTTCCGGTTCAGACATACCACTGAATCACCAGAAAATTACTCAGCCAATCAGTCAAGGCACTCCCCAAACACAGAATTTAGAACTAGTGAGAAAATTATGAACATGCTCAAAACTTGACTGAGAAGGCAAAATACTGTTTAGACTGATTCTTTTTTTCTAGGTAAGGAATACATTAAAAATCATTCACCTTGTCATTGGAAGCACCCAGGCACTTGTTCAGCAAGAATAAGAATATTTTACTAATTCCTTTATTCTGAAATGTTTTCTATTTCTGTAATTACTGTACCACAATATTCTATTTCACAAGCAAACAAACAGACTTATGACTGAGATTTGAAACATGGATAACTCTCCTGCTGCTCTTCTTTGGTGTGGGATGGGCATTGCTATGAAGAAATGCTTTGCCTTTTTAGCTTGCATAAAAGGCAGTCTTGGAAACACAAAGACATAAACAACCAGAAACATCACCCAGCAAATTCATCTGAAAAAAGAACCTTAGAGATGGAACTGGAATACAGAGCACAAGCAACCTAAATTCTCCTTTCAAGAGCAGAAGCATTATCAAAACCTAAGAATGGAGTTTCATCATAAAACATGAACTACTGCATAACTACTATCTGCATGATTCATCATGGAAACAACCACAGAATTTCTTCCACAGTGTAAAGGAAGAGCAGTAGAAGTTTTTCTTTTGGTCCAGTTTTAAAAGCACTGAATTTCTGGCATTTCAACCATTTAGCTTAAAGACAGCCACACCTAAACTGTTGTCCTAATCTGTGTGCGCCAACAAAACCTCAAAATATTCCTGACCCTTTGGAAGATCCCAAGGGACACAATCTGCAAATAAATCTCAGATCTGCAGTATTTTATAAGTAGTACCACAGAAATAATAGTATTTTGCATTACAAAGGACAGTTTTTTTATCTTGAGACTCAAATCTCATCCTGTTTTGTAGCTGTGGATGTTGTGGCTTAAGGAAATAAATGCTCAAAGCGCAAATCGACAGCCAGGCTGAGAATGGAATTGACATATTTTTACACAGTCACACCTTTCACCCTTGTAGTCTACCCACCAAACACTTGCCTCCATTATTTTCAGTTGCAGTTAGGGAGAGGGAAACTACAGAGTTTACACCCAAATAACAATTTATTCAAAATCTATCTTCTAGATAACAGCTTCTTTTCTGTTATTGTTTCAGATACTTCCAAAATCTGAAGCAGGAAAGAATAGCTACTTACAGTTTACGAGACCTTGGTCTATTAAATAGCAGAATACTCATGATTCACAGCAAAAAAATTATCCTCATTAGATATTTCTTTCTTTTATATTCCCCCCAACTCCACCCCCCCGAGGGAATAATCAGGCTTTCTGTAATCCCGGAGGTTTCTTTCAAGCAGACTTTTAAAACAGTTTAGAGGTGACAGAGGAGCATGTTAAATATCTACACATGTAGAGGACTTTTGAAATTAAACTTATTCCTTATTAACAATGTTAACTTCATATTAAGAGTCTTAATATGCTTTTTATGGGTATGTGCATGGTGTGGCAATATATGTCCTCATCCTGAAATGACCTGATTCCATGCCAAAAGTGGTCGGAAAAATAAGAATGCCATATCATCTGACAGACAATGTCATTCTGATAAATGTCCGAGGTCACATTCCAGTGCTATCATTGCTGTTCTTTCAGCTGCAGAAGCTGTTCTCTTGCTTTCACAGCCAGCAGTACAGCAAAGTGACTCAAAAGCAGCAGAAAATCATACAAGGATAACTACCATAGAAACACCAGGGTAAAAAATCAAAATACTAGATTGTATTCTGCTACAAATGCAGCTTCAAATGTGTTAACATATACTTCTATTCCAAGTTTTGTCAGTGTCTACCTTTCTGCATCACTGTATGCTTACTGTGGGTTCAGTATGGAAAACTGACAGAAGGTGTGAACAGTGAACCAGTGCTTACAATAGTTTGTATATCTCAGAATCTGCAAAATGCCACAATTCCTCCCATCTCTGAATGGCATTTCAGGTTCCACATTTCAAGTGATATTATTATGGTAATAATGAAGATGTTTGTCAACACTTCAAAGTATATACACGCTTTGCTAAGGTGTTGCTGTTAATGAGAAAAAAAAATAAGGTTCTTAGGTAAGACATGGCTACCTTCCCTCTTTTTTCTGAGCCAAAGTTCTTTCTGCTGGTCCTATATGGGACAAGGTAATCTTGACTTCTCCTGAAAAATAAACATTTTTATAGATCTACATTATGCATGTATTTACTAGAATGAATAGGAAAGAGAGATGGGTCTGCAATGTCATCACAAGTTTTCCTGCTGACCCAGAGGGAGTACGTGTGACCCTCGCCCTATAGCTGCAAGAAGCTTTGATTTAAAAATTTGTTTTAAAATAGATTTGGACAACTGCCTAAGTCTGAATGCCTGTGCCTGTGTTCTGCAACAGAGGGGAAAGAGAGAAAGAAAAAGGAAAGAAGAGGGAAAAAGAGAGGAAATTTGATTAAAACCTCCACACCTAAATGTAGGTGAAATAATTAAACAGAGACCTTGGCAAACCCCACGTCCTATAAAGTTATTAGGAAATAAGGATTTGAAAATACATGCAAGTCAGCCAAAGTATGATTAAACAGCTCAACAGTGTACCTTTTATTTAACCAAAACTCATTATGCAAGTGCAGTTCTTAGATTAGATTAAGTGAAGTAAGACATATACAGTACCAAACAAAAAGTAAACTAATACTGGGCAAAGGCCTCTGTTCACATCATGTTCTTAAACAACTCCTTCACCCTCTTCTGCGGAGAGCAACTTGCTTAGTTTCTCCTTTCCCCCTTTCCCCTACTCTTATACGGCAAATTCAGAAGTAGATGCAAAGAACAAACCAGCCAGAGTTCGGGTTGGTCTCATCCATAGGTAATTCAGTGTACCTTTCCAGTGAGGTCACAAAAGCAAGCTTCATCAAGACAAGGCAAATTTAGAAACAAAACTGCTCTTGATATATATCCAGTTAGATAGAAAAATAAACACAAACACTCACCAAGGGGTAATATATCACTTTGCCTTAGGTTAAGAAATGCTCAATAAGCAAGAATCTGTCAATTATGCCAGAAATAGTTCCAAAAGAAGCACCAACACCATGTACTCAGAGTGTCTTCCTTAAGTAATAAATGAGGAAACTTGTCACCATAGGCTGCTCAGGACAGAGAGAAGAATTCCTCAAACAAGTCAGATTAAAGCTTCTTCCCTAACTTGGCCCTGAAAAAGTCTTTCCAACTTCAGAGGGAACCCTGTATCCTAACCTGAAGGGATGCAGCATCAGTACATTTTTGCACATACGAAAAGTTCACATGACTAACACCTATTTATCTTTGTCCCACTTCCAATTATTTCAGTGGTGCAGGATCGGATCTGCATTTGAGTGATAAGAAAATAACTTAATTTCTTACAACAAATTCTTACAACTATATTCTCCGATGCTCTTTCAGGAAGTGCTCACATATGACAAAAACGTAAGGCTGGAGATAGCACACAATTAGTGATTTCTAAATGCAGTTAAGTCCTGTTGGTTAGGAGTTAGTACTCCCCCAGATGCAGCACCTCAGCTGACAATAATGTCACTATAATGCAAAGTAAATTGCTAATCTTAAGTCACTCTTTTTACCAAAACTGAACATTAAAGCATTCAAAGTATTGGCTTATTTTAAAATCATTCACTACCTTCGCTGGTTCTGATAAACTTCTTCCAAAATTTTTGCATGTGTACACGGAAAATGAAAATAACAGGAACGAGGCCGTGTCTTCTACTGTTTCAACACACGTTGAATATACCCTTGATAGCAGAGGTTACTAATAATCAGAGGGAAAACAGGATTCAGAGGAAGATATATACATAGATTAAGATCTGAGGAACTTTACCATCATTTAACTTGACTTCCCATCTAACATGGGCTGTTAATTTTAAACCATATATTTTTACTTGCATTATAGTGCCCATTTTAGAAATACTCTAGTCTTTATTAAAAAGGCTCAAGTATTAAAGAAGCTTCTGCGTACCAAATTAGATTGCGCCAAGAACTAGTTTGCCTTAGAATTAAAAAATGGCCGCTGCAGGTTATTTGTGGCTTTAACATATCTAGTTTCTGCTTCCAAATTTAGGGTGTTTCCTCTGCTTGATTACAGAACTGACAGGCACCTTGCCTTTACTAGCAGGCTGTGATAAATGCTAACTCTTGGATTAAACAAATAAATCAGCCTTTGTTGCACTCTTCCGCCATAAGCACTAGCTGTTAATACTCAAACACACATTATGCAAGTGATCATTGATTCAGCTCAGGTTTTATAAGTGACTTGGAGTCATCAGCATTTTCTGTGTTGACTGATAAAAACATGGCATTTCACCAGAACACAAACAAACTATTGGGAGTAACAGAAATAATTCAAGCTAACTACTCTTCTGTTATAACCCTTTTCTGAGACTATCAATTAACTAGCTATTTAATATTGCATTTTTCTTTTTCTTTTTCTTTTTTTTCTAAATCAGAATGCCAAATGTCCTTAGGTTGACTGATGTTAGATCAACATAGGTATATTTATTAACCACACTTACAAATGCACAGTCAATGTCCCTTGCCAAATCCTATCACCCATACAGCTATTTCAATTGGTATTAATTATGTTACGATCAATTATTCATTTTCTTATTGAAACCCATCTCAGATTTTGTCTGATTTTGCCTCTAGCAATCTTAGAGTAGTTACTCTAAAGTTCATGATCCATATGTTTTTCCAGTTTTAATATTGGTACATCATCTGCTCTTAGTCCATTGTATCTTATAATTTGGTCAAAAATTCTTTAACCACCCCAGGTATATCCTGTGAAATATCGGACTACAATCAAAGCTGTAAACATGACTTTGTACACAATGAATTAAAAGCAGGAATCAAGAGGGACACATGTCATCACACAACGCAAAGCATCAATAATTAAACTAACATGACTTGAAAGTTAAAAAGATTATAAAGTTCTGCTCTCAATATCCTGACCTAAGAAGACCTTATTGCAGCCTTCCACTGTCTGAAGGGAGCCTACAGGAGAGCTGGAGAGGGACTCTTGGTCAGGAAGGCTAGTGATAGGACAAGGGGTAACGCTTCTAAATTGGAAGAGGGGAGATTTAGGTTAGATATTAGGGAGAAATTCTTTCCTGTGAGGGTGGTGAGGCACTGGAACAGGTTGCCCAGAGAAGCTGTGGATGCGCCATCCCTGGAAGTGTTCAAGGCCAGATTGGATGGGGCTTTGAGCAACCTGCTCTAGTGGGAGGTGTCCCTGCCCATGGCAGGGGGTTGGAACTTTATGATCTTTAAGGTCCCTTCCAACTCTAACCATTCTATGATTCTATGATTCTTTTAATAACAGTGGCTGGACAGGAAGTTTGGCAGGAATCACAGTAATTCAGTCTGCAGTAAACAATGTTTTAGGCATGTTTCAAAACACCTCGTGGTGACAGGGTCAAAATCTAGTGCTCTTCTACAAATGGTAAAAAGAATAATGTTCAAATGCTTGAAATACTATTCTTGAATGGGAAGATTCAAAAATAACACAACAATCTGAATCCAAAATGATACAGTAGCTGAAAAGTAATTCCATATAAAAAAATATATAAAATCAGTAAATTCAGTAAGTGGTTATATTTAGAAGGTCTTAGGGCCAACTTTTTTTCTGGTAATGAGTTGTTGCCAACCCTCCTCTTTCTAAAGATAAATAACATCAAACAGGCATCTTTTTGATTGTAAGAAACAAGCACAAAGATGGCCAAGACTTAGCAGAAAAAAATAGTGAAAGGCTGCACTGGATCATACATGCTAGCTATGCAAGGGATCAAAACCTGATATCATGGATTTCTATGGCAGAGTTAGATCAATCAGAAGAAACAATTTCATTCACAGTGTTGAACCTGACTCTTGGACAGTAAGTCCAGGTTTATACTGGCTCTAAGCCCATTCACCCTAGAACAAACAAATATGACCCTAAAACAAAACCAGGGCAAAATCGGACCACAAAGCATGACAAATAACATTTGACTTTGAAAAGTTGCAGCAATATTTTGTCTTCTATGAAGAAGTTAAACCTGGAAGCTTTTTCTGGGTTAAGCTGTGCTCTAGTCTCACTGATAGATTTCGTTTCTATACTTTCTTTATGTAGAGTAATCAGGTAGATTAGAAGTCATTACGGTTATTCACACAGGAGAAGACTTCATCTGGGTAAGTGTTCTTCTTGTCCCAAACACAGCTGACCAATACACCAAAATTGGTAATGCATATTGAACAAAATCCAGCTTGTGAAGAAAGCCATTTGTAAAACAAACAAAACAGCTGTGATTACATGCATGACAGGACAGATTTTTATTTTTTTTCTCTATGAAGCAACAGAACAAACCTGCGTCAGCTGGAGATCCTAAATTTAAACCTAGGAGCATCAGATTTCAGAAATGCACCAAAACCGCCTATATCTCAATATTTATTTAGACTATTGGATCTGTAGCTGCACTTGAAGGGAAAAGAGATGCTTACAGAGAGCAGATGTACTGAGTTTTAGTCCCAGTTCCTGTCTGGGTGAACTTGGCTTCTCCTCTCACCTTCAACAGGACATGAAAGTATTTAGAAATGTGTCTTCAGTGTGAGGAACACCTTACTCATGTGATTGCTGCGTTAAGAGGTACAGATTAATGATTGTAAACTGCTTTGAAATCCTGAGATGAAAGGTATTATGCAAGAATGATGATTTTATTTCATTTAATATCAGTTTGTCCGTGATGGTGTCACGTAATGAGAAAGGAAGTACTCTCAAGCTCGGCGCTCAGATCTGGCAAGGGAACCTGTATCCTGTCTGCAACAAATTTTCCATGTCCATGTGGCATAGCTACATCGTAGACCCTTACCTTCCTCACCACAAAACAGAAGTGATAATATTTTTTTTCTTTTCTTTTTTTTCCCTCTGATGTTTGTGACAGGTGAAAAGCTGCTTGGATGGAATGGCCATATAGCACAGGGTAGCAGGACTATCATCATATTGGAAAAGACAACATAATTTCTGTAGTCCTGACATAAATTGCAAACCAAGTAGGGAAAAAAGAAATAATTTTTTTTTAATATATATACATAAGTCTTTCATATAAAGTCTTACAGCCTAGCACATTGCCTGCTTTTACTGGGCCTCCAACCTTTCTGGCTCATCAGCAGATTTCTCACATGCAGAAAAAAGACTCACCACAATATTTTTTGTTTGGTTTTGCCTGTTCTTCAGTTACCTGGTTCACATTTCAGTAATACTCCACAGGCTACATCTCCTGGCATCTGGTGAAAGAACAAAGTGCCAAATCTCTCCTTGTATTGTTTCCCCAGTCCTACTTATCACACTTGTGAAATAAAGGGAAGACAGAGATGTAAAATGAAACATACATCTGGATGAAGGAAAGAAGACCCCAGAATATTTCTGTAACAGCAGTGGGAAAAGAGTTCTAATGTTTTCTTCCTTTACTTTTTACAAAAGCCTAATATATACAGGCTGCCAAAGAGCTATAAAGCATAATTCTACTTCTACAATGCTGCCTTCTCTGAAGAAAGGCTTAGTCTCATGGAGAGCTCTGGGCATGGTGGAGTCGCTGGGCCAGGGCCATGGCAGGCTGCCTAACCCCTCCACGTTGCTGTAGCAGGTAACCCACTCATCTCAGACAAACACTAGTAAAAACTGCATGTTTCTCCATGACACAGCCTCACACATTATATAAGTAAATATATCTCTTTGTGTATAGCCGCACAGAGGAAATATTTACACTGCTAAGCATTTGGATTATGAAAATATAAAGAAAGTGAAGGCTACAGGAGCCGCTGTAAACCATCAGCCTAAGTACAGTGAGATACACTTTATAATATGTATTGTTGTATCACATGCTATGGATGTGTCAAGACTAGAATACTGAACTGTAATTTTAGGAAAACTGTATCTTCAGTAAGCGTCGGCAGCATCTTAATCCCCTTAGTATGGTTCTGATACGCTGATCACCAAAATCTAGGGCAGTCCTCTGAAGTAGCTGGATCAGGCTCTAATACGCCTTTAGATCATAATCCTGCAAAGATTTAACATTTACAAATAACTTTATCATGTGAGTCATTAAATGGGATGTTGGAAAATCAGGGTCAGAACTGGAACATTCATCAGATTCCAGCTTTGGTTATATCTATCTAGTACATAACAGAAACAAGAAGAATGTTAGGGTAGCTTCTGGTAGATACTCATTCTTAGGAATATGCAGCATTTAAGGCCATATACATCAGCTTGAATTCAGCCATGACTATTCAGTCCTATCACCTTCAAAGGGTTTTAATCATCATGCAAAGCTAAGTACATCTGCAAAAGATAGGGACTGTGTCATAGTCTTTCTTCTGACACAAATATTCTGCCTCCACTGTGACCCAATGCCTATTTAAATGTTTTCCCCCTCTACTTCTAATCCTCCTTTTTTTATTTTAACCTTCACCCTCCAAATCATCAAACAGGATACCTACCTGGATACCTCAGAGTACAAACTCTATGAGGCTTTTACCTGTAACAACAACAACCAAGATAAGGTTGGAAATAGGAAAAGCGATAGAGAGAAGCTACTCTTTAACAACTAAGAAACGAGTGTTTATAGCCCTTAGCTGAACTAGACTACCCTGCCCTTCCCAGCTCTAAAATTTTGGCTGTGGATTTGGCCTCTTATGCATTAACCACTAAGAGTTTAATTTGAGGGAAAACAGTTGCATTTCTTCAACAAGTTTTGTATGGTTTTGCAGGGGGGAGAAGAAACTGAGCAGAATAAGAGGTGTCCAAACAAAATATGTTCTAAAATATCAGTCAGACTATAGATGTGTCAGGTGAAAAGTATTTTCTTGGGCAGTGCTGGGTTTGATATTGGATAATTTTAAAAGATTGTCTAATTCTCCATGAGCATTTCTACCTGGAGATCTGCTACAGCCCTGTTGTGTTTAGTCTTGCATTTGTCATTAGAAAATCTCTGCCCTGTTGCTTATGAACTCTCACAGAGATAAAATCATATAATATTTTAGGAATAAACACCCTCAGAGAAATGAAAAATGTTCTGGAAATAGAAGAGGAGTAAAACAACTACATGGACATATCATCTCATTTATCCAGTTTATACATGAAGAATTAATGCCAGTTATTGCATATATTTTTTACTTTTTCATTATAAAGAAAATAAGACCAGAAAAAAAAAAACCTAACAGTGATTACTGCTGGTTTTGTAGACCACTGCACAATTAGGATTCAGATACTATTGGAAGAAAAACTGGGCAAGATCAGAGTATGAATGATAAGCTCAGAAATTCCTGCCTATCTAAAAATTATGTATAAGTATTCACGTACTGACCAGTACAAGTATTACTTGTATAAGACAACAATCTTTAGCATGTCACCAAAATCTAATTTTGTGCAGAATCTGTCCTTTATTTATAAAATAAATCCATCTAATTTCTAAACACATTTAAAAATATTTTCAGTGGTAACAGAAACTTTTGGTATGAGTGCTTATTTAGAAGTTATCACTTCTTATTATCCTTTCTAGTTCATGTCTAACAGTTACAAAAATACTCTTTTTTTTTTCTTTTTTATAGGCTGCAGTGATACGATGCTTGTAAAACTGAGGTTATGAAGTGCAAACTATTTTACGACAGCATGTCCCTGCTATCAGAGAGAAGCTTCCACAGCAAATTCACAGCTAAATATGTCTTCTGTGCTTGTATATTAATTTCACTCCTGATAAACAAATAAAAGTCCCGTGTCTGTTCCCCCCCCCCCATCATTACAGGATGTCTGCTGCACAATTCAAGGTTTTGAACAAAACTTTGCTTGAAAGTGATACATTACAAGTATTAATCTTAAGGTCTTGAAATGCTAAAAGAATTGTCATTTCTAAATGACCTTGTTAGAGTTCATCAAGATCCCATATGTCCTTAAATCCCTGCAGATTGAAGGTCTATATAAGTCTTTTCCCAATATTTTAAACAAGTTTCTAGAATTTAGTTTAGACAAGAAATCAAGCTACTCATTAAAGTCTCTTTCTATACTTTCTGACTGAAGAGTCAAAGGAGGTGCTACCATTATTTACAAAAGAAAACACTACGATGTTGGATTGGGATAGGAAAATTGGATGCTAATTTATTTGTTTAGAAAGAAAGTGACAGGGTAGAAAAATAGGTTGCTGCTTCCAAACCACACAACAGTCTAAAAAGAAAAACCAAACCCAACCCCCGGAAGTTGGAATTTTTTTTACAATTCTATATCTAATAAAAGATTTTCTCTTAGGAAAGTTTTACAAATTACATTTTTTCCAGTCTTTCCTTCCAATACAATGTCCAATGTAGGGGTTTCTCAGCAGCTAAAGGCCATACCTGTTAAGCAGCACAGATATTCCTTGTTTAGAAAAACTCCCAAGCATGAGATTATCTGACCAGCCCACAAAAACACATTTCATTTTTATAAAAATTGGCTAAATTATTGGTTACATTTCTAGATCTGTTGAAAACTACCATATGCCTAAGGCAGCACAGACTGTAAGAGTGACTAAATAGTCATTAAATTCCTGGTCCAAAATCCTCCAGTACAGAAACCCAGTCCTGTTGTTTATCTGTTAATAAACAGCAAACAGCTGTGTATGAAATATCATCAGTCCCAAACATTCTAAAATCATGACTCAGGGCCCCCAATCAGAAGGTTTTTTTCACAATAAATACACTTTTAATTTGCTTTTCACATACAGCTGAGCAGTGCTTCTCTGCAACTACAGGAGCTTGATATGTAAGCTATTTTTATGTTATGAAAAAAAATCCAGAAGCTGGTGCTCAACAAAACCCACCAAAAATCATGACACTCATGGTATTGTGAAATCCAGTGATGACACATATGGAAAAATGAAGTGACACATGACATTAAAAAAGCTGCTTATTTAGTTCCATCACGGCATGTCAAATAGAGCCATCCAACAATTTTAGCATGCATGATAAAAGGGCTCTATTATCAAAAGGAATTAAAGGCAGGCAGGCTAAAAAAGCTGAGTCCTGAGAGATCAAAAGGAAAAAGAAAACAATTGCTTGCCTGCAGGAAAGGGAAAACCTCATTTAACTAAACACCCAAGGAGAAAAGGCAGCACATACATAGTTGGAGAAATTCCATCAATGGTACAATTTACCCTCTTGATTTCTTCAAATGGCAAATGACTGTACATATACATAAGGACAATCAGCTAAATTCTGTTCTTAATTTAGTCATGCAACCCAGGTGTGAGCAACTAGAGCTTAAGCAGGGATTGCTCTTTTACCTCTCTGTGCTCAAACATGTTCAGTGTTTATGTGGATGTAAAAGAAGGCAGAATTAGACCCGTATTTCCTGCTACATCTCAAACCATTCTTGTAACACAGATTCAAGGTACTGTGAAGACAACAACAACTGATATCATGGGGACTTTAAACAGGCTCTCTGCTTCCCCAAAGAAACTCCGTAACGTACCTGCAACTGCTCAGCCGGTACTGACAGGGTGTAGTTCAGCCCTGTCCTCACACGTAGCCTCCATTCACTATAGCAGGATTTCACAAGAGCAACTGGGGACAGAGTGCAGCTGTTGTGTTTCGAAACATCTGCACAATGATTGGATATAATTCTTTGAAGAGTTTTTAATTTTCTTAATGAGTCTGAGTAAATCATTAGCCTCCACAGTTGCAAGGGGAATACTCCAGGAGATTTCATGAGCTATACTTTAGCAGAGCAAAACAACACAAAGTCATACACAAGGTCTCAGAGCAGAGTGAGTTGTTCCTCTAATATCTCTACTAATAGTTCTAGTGTATTTATAAAATACTGAACAAATCAATCACAGTGATTAATTTTGCTGTACAGAGACTGTACATAAATTTTTTTCCTGACGATGTAATTAATATTCCTTCTCATATCATCATGATTTTAACATAAACATGCATATTGAAGTGCCTTCATCCTTGAGACCAAATTAAGGAATGATTTTGATAAATGGAAACATGGAAAAATGGAAATCTTAAGCAGATGCCTCTGGAGCCAGGTCCTTTCAGCATTCACTCTAGCACAGAACACAGACTTGCTCTCTTTCAGTGACCAGCAATCTGAGTATTATGCTCTGGAAAACGACTGCCCCAGTGCCTTGGATGAATTGCGTTGGTCACAAGTCCACCAGTTCTGCAGCCCAAGTGAAGGAAGCATGAGTCGTGCCATTCTCCACGTGCCTCTGCCTGACTCACCTTTCTGCTGCTTTCCCCGCCCCGGCCGGTCACACTGCCGTCTGCTCAGCCTATCTCAGCAGAAGCCAGGGCTTGTGCAAGCAGCAGCCTGTTGCAATCTTTCAGTGGGAAACAGGAGGCCCATGTGGGCAGAGGGTACCCTCCAGACCAGGGCAAAATGATTCCCAAAGTAACCATATCTATGACCATTGTAAAAACTGGCTTTCCTGGAGTTTATTCCTCTCTGCCTCCCACCTGCCAGCAAAGAACTCGACCTTTTCAAATCAGCACTGACTTAACATGGCAGGGAGCCACAGGAAAGCTAGCCCTTCAGGTTAGCACTCCCTTTCCCCTGCTTTAACCTTTATAATCAAATATCAAAAAGAATGAAAACAAACCGTGGCTGCAGTCATTGGTGCCTTACATTTTCTGTTCTCACCAGCACATTTTATAGGTCACTGTTAGGCCAATGAAACATAACACGGTGTCCCTTTACCACTTCCCCCTTGCCCCCCTTCTTAAATTTGAAAACAGGTATCTTCTTCCAAGCTAAATATTTCTAACCACTGAACCTCACAGAAAAAGAAGGTCACAAGCTGACTCATCAACAGCCATAATAAATGTGTTAAAGATCTGGACAAGACATCAGATCATAGGAGTTATATAAATGCCAGGTACAGAGATACTCACTACCCAAGAAAACAGGTGTGTGTGTTCTTAAGGTTTACTATGATTTATGAAGTAAACACATTACTCCAGCCAAAATATCCTGGGCCTGATCCTCCACTGCTTGTCATCCATGTACATCTATATACAACTTCTACACCCCATGCACAGGTTGAGCTTCGAAATAAATCAGAGCGGAAGGGGGTTACATCCCTTTGTGTGAGGCATAAACACACAACAGCCATTTTTAATAGCTGATCTGCTGAGTTCACTGAGAAAGAGGACTATTGTTTAAAAGAGACTAAGAAACAAGTGTAAATATGCTTTTATCCAAACAATTTATATTTCAAGCATTCAAAATACAGGAAAAAATATCCTTTCCAGTTACTATTTGGCACCACCATCTGGATGCTGTAAGGAACTAAGATACAGATTTTTACTGCTTAAAACTGGAAATACTGGCAAGATGATCTTACGACTTATGGCCCTGTACGCTATTTCGTCTTGCTGGTAAAGTGTAAATACCTGGCACCTTCTGCGTAAGAGGATGGCCCTGCTGAATTTTATTAATTGTGTTGAGGAGTGGTCAAGTGAAATCTGGGAAATACCAAAGGATGCTCATCTGTATGCTGAGTGTCCCTGGTGAGATCTCATGCCAGTGGATACAATATGCTAGGGTCCCGCATGGAAAGGGATTGCCCACCTCAGCTGCCCCCTCACCCCTGAGGGTGCAAATGCTGGTGCCAAAGGAGCTTGGTCTCACTGGTCCCAGCTGTATGGGTATGTTCTGGGCAAGTGGCAGAGACCTGTGTGTCAGGGAAGATGTTCCAGTGTCAAGAACATTTAACTTGCACGGATTGCTGTAGCAATTGCTGTAGATTGTTGTTTCCTACAGGGCTTTTTCTTGCATCTGAGCTAGCAGAGGGTGCTAACAGTGACACAAGGGAAGCAATGGAAAAAGTTTTAGAACTCTAGATATCACCTCACAGGATTTTTTTTTTTTTTTTTTGCAAAGCGCATTCTAGTCCAGTTGGAGTCTATGACAAACTTGAACTTTGTTATAGTCATAAGCACTTGGCATGTGTCACTCCTTAGGAGGAATACATGACATGAACTAAGTAGGAGCAAACCATATTATTTCATTTTGCTTGCTGGCAGAAAAATCCTGAAAGGATTAAGTTGTGGGTAACAGAATACACTAGAAGTGTGTAATCTAAGTGACACAAAAACATTACTTCTTAATACAGAGCAACACAAACATGTCAGTCTCTCAGCAGGGTTCTGCCGTCCTTATCCCTTTGCCAGGGATGATGAATAGCATGAAAGAAAATAAAAATGAGCTCCTGTCGATTCAGAATAGGTGTGGTGGTGGCAGGAGACTGTATCTCAACTCCCAATCCTGGAGGCGAAACTCCTGTGTACAAACATCCATTTTGTCTGAAACTGGATACTCCTCTCTACTTGAAGACAAAGTAGCTCTGCTGCAAGCACAGGCAGAGAAGGGTGAGTTTTATGTCCAGTGAGCTCAGAGGCATCATTCTGTTCCCTCAACACCTTTTGGGCTGAGCAGAGTTGGCCCCTAAAGCTTTGCAAAAATCATTTCCCCTTCCCAGACCGGATTCCTGTGCAATGCATGGTGGAGGTACATAGTCCAGCCCTGAGGAAGCAGGTCAAGTGGCACAGTGACAAGGACTGAGGATAGAAAAGGATTAGAGAGGCTGAGTCAGTCATAGGAAGCAATGATTAACTTCGGGGTTCCTTGCTTTTGACATTCAGATCATGTAAAATCATGGGAGTACTTCAGTGCCAGTCAGCCACATGTCTGGGCCCTTCCTTTCATAACAGGCTCCATGGACAAGGCAAATCATACCAGCAGAGTAAAAAGCAAAAGCTGAAAATAAGTAAAAGGTATTCACAATAACATCCACTTAAATGGAAGCATTGCTATACCTATCAGCAAATAAACTACAAAATTTGGCACAAGGGGTGCCCGGGAATGTAGTAGCAGGAATGTTGCAGATCAAGATTAATGTGCATTGGCAGAACTACACTGAGAAACATGCACAGCACCTGTCTCCACAGTGCCTGCCGCCTTCTAATGACGTTAATCTCCTGGTTTCATAACCACAATATTCAAACACACATTTTAAAACAATACCTTGTGCATTGCAATGTAAAATATTTTTAGGGAAAATTTGCTGAGAACTAAAAACATGCATATATGTAACAAGGCACCTGAATAAGAAAGTAATAGACATCTATAAATGTAATGTAGGATCTATAAATGTATATATCTATAAATGTATATATATCTATAAATATCTATAAATATCTATAAATGTAAGGTAACTGATATCTATAAATCATAAAGGATCTTACCTATTCTTAGGAATATGTACGTGTGTGTGCAAAACTATGTATGTCCTATACATGTTGATAATAGGATAAGCATTTAGAAGTGTGACAAGAGAGATGAGGACATTTTACAAACCCAGTCACATGAGGTGCTGCAGAGCTCCTCTCAGAAACCCTTCTCACTTTCCACCTTAAATACCAGAATGTCCTGCAACCTGGATTTTAGACAGAAATTCCTACCCTGGATGAGTTGCTGGAGAATCTGGAGCTTTGCTTACAAATATCATCAATAGACATCTGATTCGTTAGATGCCATTATGCTATTCAACCATCCTTAAATAGCTGTTACACTATTTCAGCCACTAATCCTTTCTGAGAAAGACAAGTAAGAAGCATTAATTAGGTGACCATTACATGAGTACTACACTTTCTTTAGGACTGAATGTACTACAGGTTTTGCTGTGTTGTATTCCTTCCTGATATATTCATCACTAAGGCCTAACTTTATTAATGTCAAAATTCCTACTAATTTTAGTAGGTCTAGGAATAAACTTTCTTTTTTCATCAGCTAAGAACAATTCCCTCAAAAAGACAGGGGAGAGAGTAGATACAGGATTCTGTAGCCATGTCTCAAGTCAGGATAATACTGTATTTTTACATTGCTCTTGCATGTTTTGTCTTGAAGACAATAATGAATATTTACAAACATACCAGCTCTCAAATTCCACTGAACTCCTTCTCCTTATATAAAATATGCTCGTAGATAAGCAGTACCTTTAACTTTTGGAAGGGTATGTCAAGCCTTAAAACTTTTCAGTGTCTTTCATTTCTTTTAAAACTAATCCAGAAAATTCCTGGACAAACAATCAGTGGCAATTCAGCCTATTTAGGCATAATGCAGTATACATTGCAATAAGGAAAGCAGAACAGTCTGTCATTGAAAGACCATATTAAATATTGTACGTATTTTTAGAATAAAAATGTAAAATCTGAAATAATTTTACAGATAGTAGGAAGTTCCTAGTTTTGCTCTTTTCTCTCAGAAAAACAACAGATATGCAACTGCGTTAAAAACAGTAGACAGGCAGTGTACTGGAATGCCAGAGGAGTGTCCTCAGCCCAGTGACACCCACTAGATGGGGATATTTCCATAGGACACTCCTGGATGGCACCAGCCTCCCCAGCAGTGTTCATCCAGTGCGCCCCAACTGTACCAACACCAGCTCGTATTCACATTTCAGATTCTCAGGTTTTGGATAGGATCAGAGCTAACTTGTTATAAATATCAATTTAGAGCGGTAACATGCAGTTTGGAACAGCCTGAGGAGACTCTCTTTAAAGAGCAACTGATCCAAATAAGTTTTTTACATTAGAAAGAAGACATGCACACGTGCCTGTGCGCACACACACACAAACACATACATAATTGCCTAACTCCACAGGTCCTATCGCTTCTTAGTTGGAGTAAGTCTTTAACAGTTAGGCAACTCAGACCTGCAAGACTCTGGGCACAGACTAGTTTTGAAACGGCCCTTATGTGTTTGGTGCAAGTTAAAGTCAGATACAATTTTTAAAAAAAAACATTTCAGGTATGCTTGAAAATCAGACATTTTGACCTCATACTTATCGTATGTGGTGTACAGAAGACTGCACAATGAATAAGAGACATCTAGCTTGCTAAATGGTCATCAAATATGGTGGAAAAGGCACCAGAATGCATTAATGCTGTTTGCTTTTGGTAATTTCAGTGCTGATTTTCCAGAACTCCTTAATACAAGCTACAGAGATCAACTAACCACGGTGATTAAACAGCCACAAGAAGCAAGGCTTTTCCTATCTGACACTCCTAGTTTGTTGATAAGCAATACTCACCCCTAGTTTAAATCTTCCACGGCTCACTTTTTCCTGTGTGTGTTCAGCCAAGGCTGATTTGACTATGTTTAAAATCCTTTTTGGCAGCCCAGTTTTTTGTTCAGTCTGTAAGAGTCTGGCCAGTACTTCCTTATACAATGGAGTCCATAAAAAATAAGGAGTAACAAAGATGTCAAGATTTATGAGGCCCTATTTTACGTATAGGTGTTAACTTTGGAACTGGAAATACCCCTTATTTTCACCATACATTGCACAGGTTTGGGGAGCTTTAGGGATCTGCTAGATATACTCACTTTCTGTTTGCAAGAACACCACATGGGCATGATTTGGAATCATAGAATCGTATCATGGGTTGGGTTGGAAAAGACCTTAAAAATCATCAAATTCCAACCCCCCTGCCATGGGCAGGGACACCTCCCACTAGACCAGGCTGCTCAAAGCTCCATCCACCCTGGCCTTGAACACTCCCACAGGGCATCCACAACTTCCCTGGGCAACCATTTCCTCACCACCCTTACAGTAAATAATTTTTTTTCCTAAGATCTGCCCTCTTTCAGTTTAAAACCATCACAGTTGGCTTTCTGGGCTGCAAGTGCACATTGCCAGCTCATGTTGAGCTTTTCACCCACAAACACCCCCAAGTCCTTCTCCTCAGGGCTGCTCTCAATCCATTCTCCACCCAGCCTGTGTTTGTGCTTGGGATTCCTATGTTCTTCTATCATTTAACCTGTGCTCTCTCTACCTCTCAACCCATATCATATACAAGACAATTGAAGAACTAGTTTGAATTTTTTTAAAATCACTTACAGTTAAAATGGTCTGTCTGTGAACCACAGGGAAACCACATCCTACATAAACTCCACAGGTGCTGTATGAACTTTTTATACTCCACAGCACAAAACAGATTCCAGAGACCTAGGAAATTATCACACATACCTCTGAGCTGAATCACTGTATAAATGTTATCTTTGTTAATTATTTGTTCTCTTACCCCTACGAACTGGATAAGAACACAGGAACCCACACCTCACTGTCAACAGGGCCACACTGCTCTTTTTTTTATCTCACTCCTTTTCCATTGAAGTGATAACTGTGGATTTTTGCCAGCAGCAAGTAGTTCTTGGCTAGCATTTGAGAAATAACTCTGATGGTGGCTGGGAAAAGAATGTAGGGATGATCCACTAGAACAGATTAAATCCTTGGCCTCTGATACATTTCTTTGACATGGCTAGCTTTCCTTTAAGTATTTGGTGCTACTCAAATGCTATGAAGTGCCTTTCTTCCTCCTCCTAATTTGTTTGTTTAGAAACATTTCAAATGGCAAGTTAGAGGCATGCATTAAACCACCATGTATAATATATGGGGAAAAAAAGCTTCCAGCCCCATCTCATTACTTATATAAACAATGAGTAAGGAAACTGGCAATTTATCCACAGCCTGCAGTTTTCCTGAAATAAACATTCAGTAGTAAATGCAAGCTTAATTCTGAACAACTTTCCAACATCAGCAATATAACCCAGTGGAATTGCCAGAAAGAGTTGTCTAAGACAAGCTAAATCAAATTTTTATTCTAAGGCAGGATGCTCTTTGTAAAATCTTGTTTTCCGAGAAGCATTTGCCCAGTTTTCCTTTTTATTAGTCAACAGATACTTCTTCAAATTGTAACATCGCACTAACTCAAAAAAATAGTAGTGTATTCAAACTGTTGTGAGAAATAACTTATATCTCAATTTCAGTACACACCATTGCAAGAAAACAATCAGAACTTCATTTAAGAAGTTGTTCTTGATACTTACATGGCATTGCATGTGCTAAAAAAAAAGCCTAAACTAACTTCTTTCATGTGCAATGTTGAGATCCTTTTTCAAGTATGTAGTGAAAGCCTTCCAAAGACAGAAATACCCCTGGTGAAAGCTTGCTATGAAGTAGGTAGACAGTATTAGACACAGAATCATAGAATTGTCTAGGTTGGAATGGACCTTTGAGATCATCTAGTCCAGTCATCAACCCAACTCTGATTAAAAAAAAAAAACACCACCACCACTGATCACTTAACCACATCACTAAGCAGTATGTTAACTCATCTTTTAAATACCTCTGGGGATGGTGCCTCAACCACTTCCCTGGGCAATCGATTCCAATGCTTAATAACCCTTTCTGTGTAAAAAAATTTCCTGATATCCATTCTGAACCTCCCCTGGCACAACTTTAGGCCATTTCCTCTTGTCCTGTCGCATGTGACTTGGAAGAAGAGACCAACCCCCACCTCTGTACAAATTCCTTTCAGGTAGCTGTAGAGAGCAATAAGGTCTCCCCTCATCAGCCTCCTTTCTCCAGGCTGAACAACCCCAGCTCCCTCAGCCTCTCCTCATAAGACTTATTCTCTGGACCTTCACTAGCTTCATTGCCCTTCTCCGGACACGCTCCGGCACCTCAATGCCTTTTTTGTGGTAAGGGGCCCAAAACTGGACACAGTACTCAAGATGGGGCCTCACCAGTGCCAAGTACCGGGGAACAGTCACCTCTTGAGTCCCACTCACCACACTGTTCTTGATGCAGGCCAGGATTCTGTTGACCTTGGCAACCTGGGCACACTGATGGTTCATGTTAAACCGGCTGCCGACCACCACCTCTAGATCCTTTTCTGCCAGACAGCTCTCCAGCCACTCTTCCCCAAGCCTGTAGCTTTGCATGGGGCTGTTGTGACCCAAGTGCAGGACCTGGCACTTGGCCTTATTGAGACTCATCCCATTGGCCTCGGCCCATCAATCCAGCCTGTCCAGGTCCCTCTGCAAAACCTTTCTATCCTCAAGCAGGTCGACATTCCACCTAGTTTAATGTCATCTGCAAACTTATAGAGGGTGCACTTGATTCCCTCGTCCAGATCATTGATAAAGATGTTAAAGAGAACTGTCCCCAGTACCAAGCCCTGGGGGACTCCACTTGTGACTGGCCGCCAACTGGATTTAACTCCATTCACCACTATTCTCTGGATCCGGCCCTCCAGCCAGTTTTTGACCTAGCAGAGAGTACTCCCACCCAAGCCATGGGCAGCCATTTTCTCCATGAGGATACTGTGGGAGACTGTATCAAAGGCCTTACTAAAGGCTGGGTAAACAACATCCACAGCCTCCCCGTCATCCACCAAGCGGGTCACTTTGTCATAGGAGATCACGTTTGTTAAGCAAGATCTGCCCCTCATGAACCTGTGCTGGCTGGGTTCTACTACAAATATTTTTTTGTACTCTAAACCAAAACATTATAATCGCAGTCCAGCAGCTGTGACCGAAGGAAAGCCGTGATCACAGTTAGCACTATGGGAGAGGCAGGATGGCACTTACCAGAGACACAGTTCAGTAGTCTTTACATTAAAGCAACGATGAGCATATGTGTGGTGCAGACTCCCAGGTGCCATAGAGCCCTCTGAGAAGTTCTCAACATAGAGGGGAGCTCAGCCTTGCAGTTCGATGGAGGTCACAGAATCCCTTAGAATAAAAGCCACTTTTGTTTTCAAGTCCTATAGAGCTGAAAAGAGAGTCATGTACAGGCAATTGAGAATCTAGACCAAACCAATATATGAAATTACATAGAGAAAACAGTAAATACAGTAATTTCTAATGAATTGATTTTTTACTGTCATTTACAACAAAATATTAGTCACTAGAAAATGCTTTTGTTACAGCTGTGTTGTGTTCCACACTGCAATTATGACCCTCTCTTATCTTTTTATAAAAATGTTAGCAGTATCATGGTTTGTGTTGCTCAACAGCAATTTTCCTTTTCACAGTTCCTTATCACCCAACCACATCTTCATGCTTCCACAACATTCCCACCACAGGGGGGTGAAACAGTTTTAATCGAATAAAACACAGAGCCTACAACAACCATTTTGACTGTCATTTAAAAGCCAGCCTCACCAGCTGAATAGCTGTAGAGATACTGATCATATCAGACCAATCACACCCAGTTCTGACCCAGGCTTATGTCCAGGAATGAGCTCAGTGTGCTCCACTAACCAGTCCTCAGCTCATCCCTCCTACTCTAATTTCAGACACATCTGTTCATACCAGCCTGAGCCCTGAAAAGGAACCTGAAAAGAAACAAGAGGGATGCTGTAACTGTAATCACCACCAAGAGGTTGCACGTTTCTAAGTTTTCATGTCAACTTCAGAATATGTCAAATAAAGAACTAATGCCACACCTGTAAAAATTAAGTAGGAAAGTAGTGTAGGTGTGCTACCCTAATGTTACATCTTCTGGTTTAATGGTGTGCTTTTTGTGTCTAAACACAGGCCCCAAGTGCAGCAGCCAAGAGAAAGAAAGAACTTATTCAATACAAGCACATACAGGAATGACAGGGCAATCCACGGAAACATCTCTGTGTAGGAGAGGGCAAAAAAGTATAGAGCGTCAATTGCTAAAAAAGATCAGAATGGGTTAAATAACATCACTGTAAAAGTAGATAACTTACAGTAAAATCCTTTTCCTTCAAATGCATGTGGATGCAGCATATATATAGGAATCCACTCACTTGTGTGCATTATGCAAATATATGCATGTTAAAAAGTCTTAGGAAAACCTGTGCTTTGTGTCACATATAATTTTTATTAGACTATATTAAAACCTTAAGACAAATGGCTTATTAAATCTTTTGCCCTAAATGATGGCAATACCATAGCCTTCTGGGAAATGAGTAACAAGGTGTCTGTTCCTTGCCACATCTGTGTCACATATATATCATAGAAGGGATGAAGAATATAGCATGATCAGAAATTGTGCTTTGCTTTTGCAGAACTTCCACAGTAACATTGTGAAAGTATTTGCCTGACTGGAGGCTTTGGAGCAGTCAATCAGAGATATAAGAAAGGATCCTGTCTTGTGAAAGACAGAAGCTAAAGTAACAGTGATATCTTCCTAGTCAGCTCCTGGTCAGAGGGCTGCCCACCTTAGGCTGTGTGAGACTACAAAAAGAGTGAAAACTCAACTTCTAAACCACAAGGCAGCCACCTTAAAATATGTAAGGATATAAGAATCATTCTTGTAAACCAGAGTAAGATTGTTTGCATGCTCAGTGGAATCTTTGTTCTGATAAGGAGAAAACAAATTCATTCCGGGGGCATTTGCTTTATTAATTGTTTTCCTTCAATAAGTACCTACCACAAGATGTGTTTTCATGACACAGACAAAATAGAATTACATAAAATAAAATGGTCCAGTTTAAAGGTTGCCAAAATCCAAATAAATCAAGCCTCTTTTTGTTTCCTTACACAATTTTGTTCCAGAGTAGAGATGTTAGCAAAAACAGTGCTCAACACAGAATAGAATTAACCCAAGTTCCTTCAGGGCTGTGCCCTCATGGTTTACTACTGCACTGCAGGAATTCTTTTCTGCCACTGCTGCCTTACAGGTTAGTCACCTTCTAGGTATCTGTGGAGCTGTCAGCACCCTTTGCAGACGCCAAACTCTTTGTTGTCTCAGGACAAGCTTTGCAGTCTACACTGCAATTGGAAGGGTAATTAAAACCTGAAGCATTCACTGTAGCTAACAAAAAAACATTGTAGTAAATGCAAAAGTTCAAGGTAAGTGTAAGGAACTGTTTTATCATTAGATGAAGCTCCATTAAAACAGAAGTCATTCTAGGGACCTGCTGACAAATGTCATCAGAGGTCTTCCCTGGGTGCAGCCATAACATGATGCCGAGGGAATAAAAGCAGAGACTTGAACAGGGGTATCAGGGTGGGCGCAACACAGAAAGCTTTGAAAGCTGATGGTCTCTCCCTTACCCAATCTGGCTCCAAGGTTCAAGGCAGTGTGTTTGACCACAGGGAGCTGGGTGTGAATCAGAATAATTCAGAAATCATGTGAAATCTGGCCACTACCTGGTTGCATGGTATTGCCCGAAAAAGGCTTCCAACAACCCTGCCAGTACAAGGATTGTCTCCTAACTCCAAAGTAGGACACACAAAGCAAAGATCCTCCGCAAGTGATTTTCTCCATAAGGGACAAGGATATAACTTATAGCCTATTCACAGAAAGACAATCAAAGTAAGCTCTTGGAAGACTAGCACACTTCCAAATGACAGAGAAGTCACAGTATTCAAGCACCGAAGGTCTTCATAGGTGAAAAGAATGTGATTTGAGACACTAGTCCAGAAAATGATTCACTTATCCTGGGCAAACACACAATGTACGAGTCCTGCATTGCACTGTCTCTGTGTAGTTGTCTCACATCCGCTCTGCACCCGTTATCTCATCTCATTAGAGCATGATCTAGAAAGTTAGTGTGACTTTTTTTTTTTTTTTTTTTGCTGCAGGCTGACAGCCACGTTGATTAATCGGTTTATTTTAAAACATGACTAATAGTTGTACGTCTGTGTTCGAATCAGTCATTGATTGCCTGGCTCTGACACACATCATAAATGTTCCCTTAGTTTCCCCAAATTCTGACTTCGTTACTTTTCACAAACGGTAATTTCTTTTGTCCATTCATTCATTTTAGGCAAATTATAGGTGATTCTTCCTCTCTCACATAAAACCATGTTCAAGCGGGCATTGTTAATGCTTTTGAGAAGTGACGAAATTTAGTTGCAACCAATATTTTCTCTTCTGTCAATAATTACTCTCTTGCCACAACTTGTACTTTTAATTCCAATTGTTCCCTAAGGCTAATGCACACATTGCTTTTCTGCAGGCCTTATGATTTTATTGTTTTTCCTTATTTAAAACTTAGTCACTTCATCAATCTTATTTTATTCTTTCTGACAGCCTGTTCCTAAATTACAAGCTTGGTGATATGATGTGAACTCCTTCCAACTATTCTTCCTTTTCTTAGCTTTGCACAGTATAAGATTAGCAACAGGAATATATCTTCAGGGCTTGCAGCTTCCTGACAAGTCATATTTTTCTAACTTTCAGACTAAGTGCAAAAGCTAAATGCACTTTTTAACAGTCTATGATCCTCTTCAACTGTTGCTGTGCAACCACACACCTACTGATAACATTTATGGCACCTGGCAACAATGGCAAATAGCTCCTCCATTCAAGCTGCTTTGGTGTCACCACTTTCCAGCTCCTTCCAGCTGCAGTATTGCACCATCTGCTGTTAGTAAAGTATCTCCTTTTAATGCTTATTTGTAGTTTCTGACGATCTGTTTTAACAGCATTTTATGGACCATGACAACCTTGGTGTTCTGGGAGGTCTTGTCCCGATTGCTTTCATGGTACCATTTGCTGTTTATTTTCACAGTTCTTGCAGCAATTCTTGTTGCCATAGCTTTCCATATGCCACTCTTCTAACACATTTTACCTCTCCTTTGGGTCATTTGTGATGTCACTGCTACCTACATTTTATTTTGTACGGGGTTATGGCTCCTGTTCCTAAAACGTGGCCACAAAAATATATTTGCACTCCACAGTACCACTCTGGCCCACCTGCATTTAAGTACTTGACAATGACTTGCAAAACAAAGTACTTGCTGTGTTTTTTGTAGATTGGTCATTGCGTCTGTTCCCAGAAATTACATAGGATTTGAGGACCTCCACAAAAAGCAGAATCCTCCCCTGTGCTGAAGTACACGGAAATATTTTATTTTTTAAAAAACAAGATGCTTATTAAAACCTTTCCATGTAGACGACCCAGTGCCAATTCTGTTATTTTAGTAGGTTTATATGTTATTATGTAAACAATAAAAATTTAGTTTCAAAATCTACAAGAGATATCACAATCCATTACTTTAAATTTTAAAATATCCTGAATTTAAGAGAAAATTCTTTAAAATTATCTGGTGTGCCTAATAGTTTTGTGTTAAAGCTAAATAATAATAACATCCCCAATATATTGCAGATAACATGAATTTACAGAGGGATACTCAGTAATATTTTTCCAAATGATATTCCATATGGATTATGAACTTTGCCCTTCAGATTTCAATAGGAATTAAAGTAACTGCCCTATCAGAAGAATATTGGGAAAAAAAGCTAGAAAATAGCAACCTAATACACATTCAAGACAGCATGCTGGCTTGAGTTCTTTTATCTTATCTCAGAAAGCACATCTCAAAATACTTATGAGAGTGTTGCCAGCTCCTGCATTTATTTGCTGCTGGTTTTGCAAGGTGGCTGGAGCCAGTGGTGCCAGCACTGATACCTTCTCACAAACGTCACATTTTAGTGGAATCTCAGTCAGATGTCTCTCACGCTTGGGGAAGAGCAGTAAAGTGCTGCAGGAGAGAGTCACGGCAACAGGCAAGTGGAGGGTGCGGTAGGAGATACAAAGAGGGATACAGGGAGGGTGTCTCCCAAATCTTAATGGTCTGTAAGGGGGATACCAGGGTACAGCACCTTTTCCTTTCCCCATGCCCTTCCTGTGTCCTCAAATGTAAGTGAGAACTTGAGTCACTGGTAATCATTTCTCATCAGAAAAGGAAAATTGCAAGAGAAACTGAGTGAACTGGTTTCCACAAAGAAATCCTTGTTTTGCTTGCTTTAATAACAACCTTGAAAAGCAGACAATGCGGGCAAGTAGTGTGCTCCAGTTAAAAAACATACCCATGAAAAAAAATGGATCATATAACAATTTATAAATTCAAGTGAGACAAGATGAAGGGAGACCCATTTTTTCTTAATGAAATACATTTCTTTGTTCTGAATCATTTAATGGATTTTTCCTGTTTACTTTAACAAGGACCATATGCAAGTTAAATATCAGTGTATTAATGACTTTGTGCTCTCACTAGTGCCTTTGAAGATACACAGTAAACTGAGAGCATTGACTAGTCTTAGTCTGAGCAAATGGATTAGTGCATCTTTAAGTTATGAATTTTAAAAGTCAAATCTTTCCAAATGAAGGTTTCATAGTTTTTTTTTTAGCCTCAGGGAAGCAGCCAGCTGTGAATGGCTAACCTTTATTGTGGGATTTCTGTTCAATTCTATTTAATACACAAACTTATTCACCATAACAACCACTAAAACCTCTGTGGCATGAAACAGGG
>VXBW01004351.1:719533-802926 GCA_013400375.1 Thinocorus orbignyianus
GTGGGGAAGAAAAAAAAGAAAAGGCAGAAATACCCATCCTTGAAGGAATACTAATTTAAGCAAACCTCAATTCCATAATGGAAAGATATACAAAATGCTAGAACTTAGAATGCAGACAGTTTTAAAACTGGAATATTGGAGCCATTCCTCTTACATAGATACAAATACAAATCTGCTGAAAACTGTGAAAGTAAAGTATAATGCTCAATTTTAGCTTAAATCGTGTTCTGTCTTTTGTGAAATAAATAAAATATATTAATAAGATATATTCAGAATAGGAAATAGAAAATCAGAATATAGGAATAACTGAATTTCTCATAAGGTTTTATCACAGCATTTGCATTTTTTTGTTATTTTGAAATGACAACGACATTAAACTGAGTTTTTACTATGTACTAAATCAGCAAAATGGAATAATGATGCTTACTTATCACACACTATTTAGAGAGAGTAAAAATCTTGTAGAGAAAAGCTATATACATTACAGAAGACAAATTACCTTGTTAGGTCTTAATCATTTATACCTAATGTTTTTGATGATGTTTTAAGATACAGTTTTGTGAAAAAATGTTTATCCTCATTTACAACCACAGTATTATTACACGTTAGATTCCCTATGTTTTGTTAAAAAAAGAGGCAAGCAAACATTTTTTTTTCCTTCAAATTAAATGTCTCTTTTTGTGTATAAAAAAGTTCTCCATTTTGCACTATGCATTTGGTTCTTTCTTGTCCTATGTCTTTCTTCCATGCAAGCATATTTTCTCTTTTCATTCTCCTTTAAACTACCTTTGGGTTTCCCTTTCCCCGGTCATTTATTTATTTATTTTGCTGAGCTAGCTCTTCTGTTTCCCTGCTATAGCTTAGCTGATTTGTCAATGGGACTTTCTTTCATACAATCACTCCCAAGCACTTTTCCTCTGCAGCTCTTCCTTCACCCTGTTTATCTCTTCCCATATCTGAAACCAGTCTTCTCCCTATCACTTCAAAAAACTTCCCTACTGCTCTAGGGGTTATCTTTTCAATAATGGTATGAGTTCCCGTCTACCTTACTCCTACTTAATCTCCTACTACATTTGGTTCTTTCTCTTGCAGGCACCTTCTCAATGAGTTATTGTTGGCTAGATTTCACAGCAGCTCTTTGCCCATTTCTTGGTCCTTTTGTCCTAACTCTAATATATGCATGTTATGTTTGCCTACAGTACAATTTCAAGAAGCAGAATAGAGGAACTGAAACTAGGAGATGAGGTTTGTAATGAGACTCAGGTCTTATCTAACTTCATGTTACAAAACAATGAAATTAACAGGACTGGTCACCAAGTAACATCATGGAATAGACAAAACAATTGGATTCTAAGACAGCTTCTCTCTACACATACCACCTCTAAACAGAGGGGGACCTGTTTCCCTCTGCTATCCAGGCAATATGATTCACAGTTGCCTGGAAGAATCCCGTCTGATCATGAGAGAATATCTTCATATTTGACACCCAACCTTCTTGCTTTTTGGAACTGGTGTCAACAAAGCAACTATCAACTATCTATCTGCTACAAACTGAGTGGAGACACTGATTAATTTTATATGAACCACTAAAAACTCTCAACCATTTCATACTGACCTGAAATACACTCTAAAAACGATCATAAATCAGAGGTTCTATATTGTACTTCCAGTTTTCTTAACCACCAAGTCTTAAAAACATTAAATACTATAATAGTCCTCATAATAGTGTTTGTAGCTATGGACTGTCAGTTGACACTTTCGCCAGTCCCCAGCAAAAACTTATGTGTACAATTCTGTAAAAAGTGAACATTTTCATTTATCAGACAATATTGTATTTCCTGGATAGTTAGAATAATATGACATGCAGAAGTTTTAAAGTGTAATTTGATTGTATAGATCATAGCATCATTTAGGCTGGAAAAGACCTTTAAGATCATTGAGTTCAACTGTAAACCTAACACTGCAGAATCCACCACTAAACCATGTCTCTAAGTGCCACATCTACACATCCGAATGCACACAGACAATTATATTTGAGCAGCAAAAATATTTCCATCCACTACCATGGACATACAATAGAAATAAATACGTTCTTGTAATTTTCAGAACTTTATTGCCATAAGACATTATTTTTAATTGGAGCTAATGGCTTTGAGTAGCATTTAAAGTGTCTAGGACATGTAGTAGAATACAGCCATTTGCCTACGTACGTAATTTGCCCTTTTAGTTAGAGCAAATTCAATATGCTGTATTACCGTGGTCTGGAAAGCAGATACAGTTGAGAGGTTTCATCTGGTTTCTTCTTGTCAGAAATCTAATAATGTCTGGTAGGTGACTCACTGCTCCATCTGGCCAGGTTATGAGTAACTGAGACAATGCAAGGCACGCTAAAAAAATAGACATTCTTAATTAGGTAGGTCTTCACCAGTTAAAGCCTAGAGTACCTCAAAAGGAAAATACAGTCCACAAAGCAATAAAAATGAGATCAAAGTATGTTCATATTTCAAATGCATAGCTGCTACTTTGCTAAATAATGTGCTGTTAAAACTGAACAATATTTGTATTTGCATAATTCTATTTTTCCTGAGTAAAGTACAGCTGACATATGATGACTGTGTTTGAAGACTGGCAAGTATTTACTGTGTGCTGATAGGTCAATATTTCATAAGCCCTTGTCATACGATAATTTAACTTCTAGAAAAATTTATGATCATCCACGAGAAGAAGATAATAGAGCTTCACTCTAAATTCTGCAGCTGTGAAGAAAAAACTGCTACAAATCCCTTTCTTCTTTGAGAAAATAAGATTAAGCAAACCACAAATCTCTTCAATCTGTTAAATAAAGGCCCACAAGGTATACACCTACACCTGAACATTACTCTGATTCTGACAAGCTGTGAAGTTAAATACAGTAGCTGATCATAATCAAATCTGTGTGATGATCTTGCACTTTTTAAACAAGGTCTTACTGTCTTGCTACTTTGAGATTTAATCAACTTTCAGAGTAAGTTAAATTAAACTAGAATGAGGCACAGTTATTCCCAAAAAGCACTGGGATTTGTTCAGGACCCATAATTCCAGGAAAATTCTATTGATATTCCTCTCATTGCAGTGCCATTTTTTTCCAAACATATGTTAGCGTTTCAGTGTCCTTAGCATCTATTTACTTGAGCAAGACCTGACAAAAAATATGATCATTAAATGATTCTGCTCTAATTGCTTTGAAATCCCTAATTCTCTCCTAAATCTTTCCTAAAGCTCCTAGATCTCAGATTGATCTTACAAAATTTATATGTCTAACTTATAAAAATGGTCAGAAAGTTAAACACTGAGTTGACCCAGCAAAATAACTCTGTTTTTTTATACTTACAGTTATTCAGTCCTGACATTTGCAAGTTTCCATACTGTAAAACCTCATGTGAGTAGAAAAATAGTTTTACTGCAACTCAGAGCATTGTAAATCCAAGTAATCTGATGAAACAAATTGCCTGTAAAAAGAGTAGACAATTGATACTGTTATCACATCTTGATCTGTCTGGATAGTGTCTCTCCCGTGGAAAACCTATAACTGATACTGTACTAATAAAGCAATCAGCCTCACTGAAGAATTAAACTTACTGCTGACATGCTAAGCAGTATTTTTCAAGTCTGTTGCATGAATATATAAATTCACTGCAGACAGTAAGCATTTGGTTTGTCACTTGTCATTATTCCACTTTGTCAGTTAGCTGCACTGATTTGCCCTTGGCTGCTGTCACACCTGGCCTTTCAAGCTGCTGTTAGCAGGGGCTCACTGGTAGAATACAGTCTCCTCCAAGACATCAACTATGATCCTCCACTGACCACCCATCACTGAACTGGCCAGCTTTCCCATAAGCCTCATACCAAAACATCATCATGGGCCACAAGTGGGTACTTTGGTGTATGTGTCCTGCATGCTCGGGGAGTCAAGGAGAGGAGCACTGCAGGGAGTAAGGGGGGTAAGGGAAATTTGCTCTGCAGGTGGCAGGGTCAGCCCAGCAGTGGGGAGACCCCTTGGCAGTGTCAGCCCCAGCAGCCTGACTCCAGCTGCATGGCACAGCCTCTGTGAGGAAACCCACATCAACAGCCAAGACACAAATGAATTGAAATGGCAAAAACCACACACTTCACTGATGTTAATTCTCTCTCTCAACTCCCCTCTCCCTCTCTGATGTTTTCCTTTCCCCTTCAGCAGGGAGTTTAGGCTTTCAGTTTCTGGAATCTTTGCCTGCTGGTGCTAGACTTTGTCTCTGTTCTACAGTTGTTTGATGTTGTTTATACTTACATACTTCGGAAGGCTGTCTTTTCTTCTCATAGGTTGCACATTAGCCAGACATCTCGCTATTCTTTTTTTCTGCAGCAACCTAATTGATAGTGCACAGTACAATTGTTGGAAAAGGAAAATAACTTACTAATTAATTGGTAAATGAACAGGCAAAATAAGAGATGTTTGAAACACAGAAAACAGAATATAATATACTGACTTTAAATGAATAAACAATATGTGGGGGGAAAAATATCAAACATGCACAACTCCCTACCCTGCTGCTTTGAGGAATACGGTCTTTTGTCTCAAAACTCATCCAACCAGAAGGCAGTTTCTATTCTCCAGAATCACTGATTCAGATGATGTCTGCCTTTGACAAGAATTTATTCACCATGACGGGGGGCCATTTTTGCCTCATATCTACCTCAGGGGTCCTGTATTGAGGCTGACCTAAGTCTTATAAATTCTTTTAATGCAGTATCTCTGTGATATGCTTTTCCTAACTATGTTGCCAGCTCAAATTATCCCATCTTATTATTCCTTTCTAAATTAAAGTGAAGAACAAATTATATCTTGACAAAAAGATCATATGTGGTTTTGGGTAAGGTAGGTTTTTTGTGTAATACATGTGTTCAGGACGAGATGTTTTTTAGCTGTGTTAGTTTGTCTTAGAAAAGTATCAGCTCTCTGGGCTGCATCTTAACTATGAAAAATTGTTATAGTCCAAAACATATTCTCCGACATTTTCTGCCTAACATAATAAACAAGACTTTGCACCAGTGCAACATAAAAACATACAACATAGGACATAGTTAATCCTATGTCATCAGAAACATGCTTTGAAACAGAAGCAGTATTTTCAATACAGAAGTGGCTTTCTTCCTGCTGTAAAAATGAAGTAGAGATAACCTGATTACAGGCTTCTGTTACATTAAATACAGATGAATTTTTATCTTTTTTGGTTTTGTTGTGGTTGTTACTGCTGCTTTAATCATACAAGATAAAAATGGTAGAACAAATGACTGGAAGAGGTGATCAATACTACAAGCTCCTTCTGACCCTTAGTAATTCTGTTTAAAGATGGAGTGTAAATCCCACGGAAAGTTATAGGAATTTTTCCACTAAACTCCATGGGAGATAATCTAGGTTTAACATTTTTAGTATAAGCAAATGAAGTACCTAAGGCCCTGATCTAGATGGATGCCAATGTAAGTATACAAGTGTAGCTATTTTGTGTACTACTGTGCACATAGCTACAAAGGTGTAATATTCTACATGGGCATTCAGATTCTGCTGTAACAGAAGAACAAGCCAGTAACAGCTCTCATGTTAGCTGCATGCTTTGCTATGACTTAACTATAAATTAAAAAATTCCCAGGTACTAGGATTACAGACTTGGGGGTTTATAGTAATGCAACCATATTAGAGTAAATGTGTACCCTCAAAATTTTCCAGGTAGATAAATCCTTTTGCATAGGAACTCAGGAGTGAGGCAAGAAAGAAGATAAAGATTAATCATTACAAATTGTAAGTTTTAGGTGCACTGTGACAATTTTTCCCTCTTAGTTTACAATGTCCTTCTACTGAGCAGATCAAATGATACTGAGGGGAAGAGCACCTACCTCCAAGTGCTGGAAAGAACCTATTCATGCTGGCAATCACATCCAACTGCTAGCATGGCACTGTGCCCTACTGAATATACCTGCCTTTCAGTAAGGCTAATGAGCTCAGGTGTGACACAGGGTCACTGTGAACTAGACCTGGGTTGTTTCTCAACCACTCAACACATGAGCAAGGCAGACCACCCCCATGCCCAGAGCTGTCCTTTGCAGATACAGTTATGTGTGCAGGGGACTTCAGCAGCCCCAGGGCAAAGTACAAATCTAAACAGATGCTCTAAGATGCTGCAGGTTGAGCTTAGAAGACATCATTTGGCTCACTTGGCTATAATCATAGTCAGCCTAAAGCCTTGTGTGCACAAGGAAACTATTACAAAGTAAACCAAGGTGAAAATGGAAAACCAGAAGAGCTATTCTGCACTGACTTCAGGTGTAGATTTGCCATTCTGGGAAGTGAACCCTCACCACTCAGCTCAATCCCCATCCAAAGAAAGCTCATTCAAAGGAGCTAGGAAAATTGAGTTCAGACCTGTGAAAACAGTCAGAGTAATTGTGATTGCTGTATAAGTTTATTACACAGCACTTGTCCATATTGAAAGACGAATGTAGTCTTAATTCACTGCAATGATGCTGAATAAAACATATGCTGCAGCGTCTTGTTAGTTGGTCAAACAATGCATGACTTTATATCCTGTTAGCCCTGTCAGTGTGAGGGTTGTTTTTCTTAAAGCCACATTCATCAAAGGCTATATGGGAAGGTCTTGCTTGCAAGCCAGGGTTTAGAACTGTGGTCCCCATCTCATGGCAAGAGAGAGAAATGTCATGTCTTTAGACCCACCTCTTGTTTGGAAAACTGGTTTGAGGCCCAAATTTACAAAGATATTACTAAGAAGTTTCTAGATTCTATTCCATTTCCTTGGGAGTCTGATGACTAAACACTTCAGGGAATATGGGCCTCAGGTATTCTTTAAAAAAAAAAAAAAAAAGTTTTCGCTGTGTCTGAACTCCTCAAACCTAAGAAGACTAAAATTCTAAATGTTATTTAAGTGTTACCTGTACATTGTCAATATTATTAAGCTGACTTGAGGCAGTGGATGAACTGGAAACCTAATTATAAAGACAGAGGTGTAAAAGAGATGTACGTTGTCTTTCTCTGCTGGTACAGGATTATTTCAGGTGCCATACTTCCTGCAACATGGTGGAACATAGTTAAACTATTAATTTATTCCGAGTAAGTCCTAACATTCTTTATTACTTAAGTTGTGTAGTCCAAGAGGTTTACATTTAAAAAAGCAAACTACTGTATCAGTAAACTAATTTACGGTGTTTGCGGAATTAACCCCCCCTGTGGCACAGAACAGAAGTATGCTGTGCTGTGGCTGGGAGCCTGAGGGACACAGGGCCTGCCCAGCTCCACTGCTCTTTGCTGCTTTTCTGCTGGTGATCAGAGCTGACTGAAGCTGCCTTAGGCTGCCACTAACACTGCATCTGATATTGGTGATTACTGTAAAAAAAGCACTTGCAGGAAATTTTCAGGACTTCAGAAGTTTCTGCAAAAATTCTTTACTCACTATCACCTCTCACCCAGGATCCAAAATAAAACGAGATGTACAGGCTGGTTCCCTCTCAGCACGGTGTTGTCCCGGAGCAGTGAGCCGACTGCTGCAAAAACAGCCCATGAAATTCTTGGGGTGCAGCACAAAGAGGAAAATAACGTGGAAATCGGGGACGATGCACACTGATACAAAATGATGATGATATCTGAATTTTTTTAGAAAAAAGTTTGAACGAAAACACTCAGGGAACAGGGGGTGCTGGCAAGCCAGACGTAGGACGAATCCCAGAGACGTCGGAGCTGAAAACATCTTTTGAAGGCTGAAGACTGGGAAGCAGAATACATAATGGAGATGTCGGGCACCTCCCACCATCCTCTTCCCATTAAACCTGGTCAAAAAAACATCAACAGAAGGCTCCGAAGGGGAACCTCCCCCTGCCCCTTGCCCCCAGCATCCCTCCCACCNGGAGGTGAGGGGCGGCGGGAGGTGTCGGGGGGACACCCGGAGGGGCGGGAGGAACCTTCTCCCCTCGCAGACCCTGGGGTCGCACCTGCGGGCAGCGCTGCCGCCCGCTCCTGCCAGCCGCCGCCTCTCCGTGACCCCTCGGAGGGGCCGGGGCGATGCGGCTGGCTCTGCCCGCGTACCCCCGCCGTGAGGAGCCGCTACTCGGGCAGCGGAGAGCGGGAGAATCCCTTCAGATCGGTGTCCGACGCCCACCGGGGGTCCCGGCGCTGGTCTCTCCCCTCTGCTCGCCGTCCCGCCTCGGCGATCCACCTCGATCCCCGCGACTCCAGGTTCGCCGTCTGTCACTGTCTGTGTGTCTGTCCGTGTGGCAGCGCCGGCGGCCGCCTTGGGAAGTCGCCCTCTCGCCAGCCCTGCAGGCAGGTAGTGAGGTAAAAATGCGGGCAAATGGTCCGCCGAATCTGTAAGTGAGAGAATAACAGTGTGTGGCAAGGGGAGGAGTGAAGAGAAAACAGAATCATGGAATTTTCATGGTTGGAAGGGACCTCTGAGATCGAGTCCAACCATACACACACCAAAAAAACCCCAAACCCAAAAAACCCAACACATACCATAAAAAACTGAACCCTGCAAAACAAATCACCCAACCCGACAATCTCGGCCACTAGAGCATGCCCCGAAGTGCCCCATCTACAAATTTCTTAAATACTTCCAGGGGTGGTGACCACCACCTCCCTGGGCAGGCCATTCCAGTGCCTGACCACCTTCTTGGTGAAGTAATTCTTCCTAATATCTAATCTAAATCTCCCCTGCTGCAACTTCAGACCATTTCCTCTGATCCGTTTTTCACCTGGGAGAAGAGGCCAACACCCACCTCTCTACAGCATCCTTTCAGGGAGCTGTAGAGAGCAATAAGGTCTCCCCTCAGCTTCCTCCTCCAAACTAAACACTGTCTTAATACTGCAGGATCTAGGACACAAGAGGTTACCCTGAACCAGGATTCACAGGTGTAAGACACAAGACACTTCTGAAAACTGTGTGGAGAAGCAGTTCACTTTTGATCTTCCATGTTTTGATTGCAGATCTTTTGTCCAGAATCACATGGTACCTGTTTCAAAGCCAGGAACTGAGTTCAAACCCCGAGTCCTTGTCTTGTGTTGAGGACCTTGCTCCTCCATTCCCCTTACTTTGCACTTTTTCGTCCTTCATTTTAAGAATCTTCCTTCCAAGTTACCTTTTCTTCTCATTCAAAAACAGAGTCAAAAAACCCCTTTTACTGACAGTCCACTGGGGAAACAGACCTTTGTTTACTTTAATTACATTATTTCTGAACTTCTACTGTCATCTGGACAGTTGCTGAAATCTGTCTCTGTCATCTGATTCATTTAGACTGCAAAACCCTTGAGACAAGTGATTTTTCTAAAGTATTCTGTACAATGCTGAAAATCAGCTTGATTATAAATAAAAATGCAATCAAGATTTCTGCCTGTTTCACTCTTCCTGTCGTCTGTCCTGGATTGAGGAACGGTCTGTGTACAGCACACAATGTGGATTGTCTGAGCTGTGTCTCAGCAGATACACTTAGCTTCATACTAAATAGGTTTGCAGCAGTCGTTTAAATTAAACAGATGCACCAGAAACAGAAATTTTGTCTTGGGGAAAAAAATCTGTCGTTCTGCCTGGATGAACTACTGGCCTCCTAGCTCTGTTAACAGCGGTTGCAAATAATAAAGTCACACAAGTTATTCAGAGTCTGTGTTGTTTACGAAGTTCATGCCCTTTTGCTGAGCTTACATTGTTTGCTGATGCAGGGAGCACACATCCTTCTCTGTGTTGAATCTTCATCTGGCAAACAAAGAACTGAAATAGAGAATGAAATTCTGGGTGTGTTGCACCCTGGATCTATAGGAGTGCTGTTGACATTGAGGGGCTTTGGCTGTGTCTCTGTCTTGCCAGAATATTTTCTCTTTGTCAGATGGGGGAGCCTGTCGTGTGTTGTGTTTTTCTGGGGAAAGTATAAAGCTGGGCTCTTGACCTGCATCAGCCTGTGCAGATACCAAATTGTCACTAGTCTTCGCACCCTTTTTCCTCTCAAGGACTGATTTGGGCTTAAGCAGCCCAGAGCCCAAGGGTTTAGCTCTCCACTGCTTTTCTAGTCCGGTACAAGATCTGCTGTGGTCACTGTCTGAAACAACTGAGTGAGTGTTCCCATGCAGGGGGATCTGTACTAACAGTGTCACGTAATTACACAGGGTGTTACTGAGGGCTGCAGGAGAACTGTTGCTTGTTCTCTTTTGTGTAATTGTTGCTAATTTTCAGTTGGTTTATTTAAATTTGGCAGATGGAAGCTGAAGAGGAAGGGGCAAAAAAACTGTCAGAAGTAAACTTCGAAAATTTACCTCCCAACTACCATAATGAGTCCAACATGGAAACCAGAATTGGTAATAAAACTGTTAAGACTCATCAAGAAATTGACAAGGTATGAGCAAACATGTATAGCAAGCTGCTGGTTCTTACACAACCTTTTCTTCAAAAATAGAAAACGTTTTGCACATTTTGGGGGCAAAATAAGATAATTTGGAGCATAAACTTTCCTGATGATAATTACTTTGAGGTTTTATTGTATCTTATTCGCTTGCCTAATCACATGTCATAAAAGGTTAATGTGAAATAGTAATTTATTTTTAAAAAAGTGCCTGCTAAAAGTAGAACACAGGTACAGCTATTCAGTGCGTCACAAAGGAATGACCGTCTCCCATTTGGTTTGCTTCATTACAGTGGAATTTTAAACAGGAAAGGAGGTATCCTTGTCATCTGTTTTTCCCCGTCAGATTAAGATTTTATATGAATGGCAGCAAAATGGGGAAAAAAAGGAGGAGGTGTTGTGGGTTAATTATTGCAGAATGTAGGACTGAGACTAACAAAGGACTAATAAAAAAACGTAGTTTGATATTTTGTTCTTTTGCTATACCAGGTTACAGATAACAAAACTGGATCAACAGTTTTTTCTGAGACAGTTATTACATCTATAAAAGATGGAGAAAATAAAAGAAATCATGTAAGTGAACACATATTTTCCTTTTGAATATTTAGCAATATTTCAGGTTCATGACTTAGAAGAAGGCAATATAGTTTACCTAGAATTAATTTCTACATGCTTTAAATCACACAAAGCCATTAATGTGTTTATTTTTTTAAATTAAGATGCTTCTATTAATATATAATACATTAATATTAATGCAATAAATAGTATTCATTGTATCTATTGTAATACTATATATCAGATTCTATTTTATTATGAACTGAAAGCAGAATTTCAGTGTTGTGATTCACTGAGGTGTTTGGTCTGAATATTCAATTTGTCAAATGTAAATACTGTACTGAAATAGCAAAGATAGTTACACAGCCTTTTCCAGTTAGTGTGAATAAATTCTTGGTATAATAGTGCTTAATGTATGTCTTCTTTGTGCTTTTCGATTTCATAAAAAAAAATGCTTTATAGTCTTCTAACACTAGAAAATAAAGCCCAAATTGTCTGTCATAAGGATTCTGTGGAAAAAGGGCTCTATTTGCTTTTCAGCGTAACCCAGTGACAGACAACTGGTTGTGAAATGTCACTTTGGGGAGGGGGAGAGGGGCAGGACAATAAATCCACCTCCTCTCAGAAAATATGGTTGTATAAGGATTCTTAGAAGTGTTTGAAAGTTCATGAATATTCTTTATCTGAGTCTTGCAAACACAGCTACCTTTGCTAAACATCAGTAGTCCCATGAGAAATTCAGCATGTACCGCTACTTAGAACAACCGTTAGGTTTTCTTTGGTTGCAGTCTTACCAAATTGACTTTTTGATGCTTTTACTAAGACAGGACTTGCCAGTGTTTCCTCTGCTGACTTTGGTTTGTGGTTTAATGTAGTTTAACATGCCCTGACTTTTTTTAGAGTAACTTTCTTCCAGTTCTCTCACAGAAGAAGCTCTTTATTTTATAAAATTATAAAAAAAAGGAAAATCATAGTGGTCACTCCTATTTTGATGGACATAAATTGTGAAATCAGTACATCTCTTCTGCTATCATACTATAACAAAGTTTTCCCTCTTTCAGCTCATACTTTTCTACTGCTATTAAAGTTTGAGAATGACAACTAGCAAAGTAAAGTTGCTTGCATATGCTGTACATGTTTTTTCTTTACTGTTTTGCAAAGCTTATAGATTAGGTGGCAAGTCAAGGTACAACATAAATTGCAACTATTCTAACCTATGGATTGGTTTTATACAAAATGTTATCATATTCCACAGTGCTTTTTAATAATGTGGTATGTATAATTAAGGCAATCCAAATATTTTTTTCAAGCAAATATGAGCATGATCTTCAAACTCAGTGTACAAAGGCAAACCTTTCAACCTCCTTAGTGCTGGGACATAACACTAGTGTTTTTTCATAATGTATTTGGCTTGCTTGTGGCGTCTAATCATTCTTCACAGCTGTAAAAAATATTTCTAGGTTAGCTTTCTCCAGTGATCATACAAAGTTCCTTCTAGGCTTCATAGATCAAGTGACATTATCTGCATTTTCCTCATGGGAAGGTTGCTTCACTTACCAAGACAATGTTGCATCCAGAGCCAATACCATTACTAGTCTTCCAGCTGAAGAATTTGAGGTCTGAATGCAAATTTTTGTCAAACTTGATGGTGGTAGTACTTACTAGTAAGCATCATCAGAACTGATCACACTAACTCCTAATCATTTAAGTCCTGGTGTGCTTGCTTTATCAACATTGTTACTGCAGCAGCTGCTGAAACAAAACTACATTTGTTAATGTTTATTTCCCCTCTCACACTCATATTGAACTTTCAGCATGCCCATGCTACAAACACCTTATTTAGAGGTTGCCAAGTTAGAGAAGAAGCTAAATGGGAAAAGCAGCCAACAGATGTATTTGGTTGTTATTTAAGGAGAGCGGGCAAAACTACTTAGAGTACTACCGAGGTGAAGAATTATTGTAGGAGTAATGGCATGAGATTGAGAATTGGGAAATTGAAGTTAGAGCAAGAAAAACATGCTGCCAAAGGGAAATGTACTAAGTGGAAGAAAAGTTTAGTCCAAATTAAAAAGCACTATTGCTTAGATCTGTAAACTTAAAAATATTGGGAAAATGAGTTGCAGAAAACAGTTGCACTGGCCCCTTGTATTTTTATATACATCAATTTTCATGTTTAAATGTCATGTGACATTGTGGAACATCCCAGTCACTTTCCAGGCTGCAGGCTTCCCAGACCACTGGATGATGGAAGAGTAATTCTGTTTCTTCCTTGCTCATTTTAAATGTTAGCAACAGAGTAATACATGTATTACTTTGGTATTTTCCAGGCAGTTAAAAATGGAAACCCTTTGAAATTGTTTGGAGATTATCTAGGTGAGCCTCTAAATACAGCTAGTATATACTGTTCTGTAATACACATCCTTAATACCCATCAGTGATTCATCCTGCTGCATAGTATAATGCAACAAGAGGTTTGTATAATTTTAGCTCTTAAGTATTGACAGTTATTTGGAAAGGGCGATTCTGGCATTTTGTTTTGGGCACGGAGAATTTGGTAGCAGCGGCTGTAGGGAGCCAGCCATTGGGAACAGGACCTCTGTTCTGATGGCTACTGCTGTAGCCTTCAGATTGGTGTGTCTTTAGAGGAGCATTTTTGGTTTTATTTTCAATTTGCCAAGGAAATGAGGTAGGCAATAACTATCACACAAGCTCAACTTCTACGCTTGTAGGGAAACAGAATACTGAAAGCTGAGCCTGTTTCATAGGCCTGGTTTACAGGCTTATCTAATAAAAGTTAAAGATTCCCACAGCTCCTGCTCCTCAGGTACAGAATTGGTTGGTAAATACAAGAATTCCTCAAACATCCAGCAAACTACCTGCTCTGAAGTGTAAACTATATAACTGGAACACTACAACCTTCAGTTTGTATTTGTTCTCTGAGCTGAGTTCAAAGCCACTGAAATCACTGAAAGTTTTTCTGGTGACAGTTTTGGGCTTTGAGGCGTGACGCAAAAGCCTCACAGGTGGGCAAAGATGTGTCGTGCAATGAGTCTGTGTTGTAACGGTAAATCTACGTACTGGAGGGAACTAAATTTGGCAATGGAGAAGAAGCTTCATGGAAAACAGATTGTGTCTGCTTTTTAAATCACAGTGCCTGTGCCACCTCTGTGTCCCTCTGCAAAAAGGTATAAATACACACACATATATGGTGCATATAATGCTGATATACTATTACAGAAACATAAGGCATAATCTTCCCCGCACACATGCTTTTCCCTCTCAGACAGTATTTCTTCTTGGCTTTGCATCACAAAAGTATTCTCTTTAGACTCACTTGACGATATTTTGGTGGCCAGAAGACTATCAGTATTTTAAGTGTCTCCAGAAAAGTAACTGGGCTGCTTGCCATTTCTGGCAATGCAATCCAGTTCTTCAGAGGTGCTGCATTATTTGGAGGCGCCGTTTACATTCCCAGACTAACATTCACTTTCTCAGATGTCTGTGAGGACTGACTGACAGTCACCGGCATAGATGTCAGGCTTTGATCCAACAGTCTTGTATCTTTAAAGAGGCCAAATACAGACAAGAGGTAGCTGGATGCGCATGTTTTTATGTCTGTGTTGGGGTTTACATCCACTTGCTCCTTGGTTTAAGACTCAAATATTCTATAATTTACTTCTCTGGGGAACATTAGTTAGCTTGAAAATTAATGGAGTAATTTCAGTAGTAAGCTCAAGTACAGAACACAGATGAAGTACCAGCACTTTTTATTACCCTATGAAAATGAAAATGTTTTCTGGCTTGTTGACTTGTCCTGTTTCAGTTGTGATACATTAGCCTGATCAATGAAAAGCGTGAAAAAGAAAAGGAAACAAAACTGGTGCTGGACGGATTTTCTGCTCAAAGGTTAGATGCATTTCTTCTCAGCTGCATTCAGAGTAGCATCTTATGTAAGCTCTCTCTTATAGTTCAAAGCTGGTTTCCTTAAAGTTGTTTTATATTGTCTGCATCAATCTGGTAACTAAAAATATCAGCAGCTTCTCTTTAGCAAGGTTTTGGGTTGGGTTGGTTTTTTACCAAACTTTCATGCAAGTACATCTGGTTGCTTTCAGTTCTCTTTCTTGAAAGAGATTTTTGAAGAAACTAGTGTCTAGGGAGGGTGTACCAGGGAACTAGAAGAGTATCACACATTTCTTATTTAGCTGTGGCACTATTAAAAACCTTTCTTTCTTTTGTCTGTCCTTGATGATAAAGACTTTTGAGGGCATGACTGCGCCTTCTCATTAGTTATGCAGTACAGGTCAAAGTTTCTTTGAGGGTGAGTAAGGAGCGGTGCCTTCAGTGTAACTCTGTGTACAGTGCTTATTTTTTCTCTGGGAAGGTGGGTGGGTGTGCCTGCATGCACACATCTGTTAGGCACCCACCTTCTGTAAATACAGCAGCTGGTTAGCAAGTAGTTTCAAACACTCCCAGGTCCCATGATACCAGGCCTTTATTTCCATGGTTAGGGGCTGCTGTTTGCATCCCTGCAACTTTGGGCAGGGAGAACTGTATCATTGTGGAAAAAACTATTGCTGTATCACTTGCCTTCACAAGATGATTTCGCAGGTTCTGGAAGTGGCTGTCAGTCTGGTCACTATTTTTTTGTAGAAATAGAATGGTTAGCGTCCCCGTTATAATGGCTTTCTTTAAAGCATTTTTCAGCCTTTATCTTTAGCCTCATAGTAAAAAGAAAGAAAATAGTAAAAGAACTAAACATTAATCTCTGGGGCTCTATTTCCCCCCTTTTGTAGGGAAAAATCTGTTTTAAATAGCTAAGCTGTAGCACTTCATAACTAAGCTTTCACTTCTCTGCAGATACCCAGAACTGCTAAAGTAACCGCTTAATTCCTATTTGAGCAACTTTTATACGCTTTCGCTAAGAATGTTCTTAGCCACATACACTGGAGTTGCTCTCTTTGCTCTTTCATACTGCTCCGGTAGCAGGAGTTCCTGTCAGCGCTGAAGAGAAAAGAAGCTTTTAAAATTGAGAAGGAAGAATTAATGGAATGGAAATTGCAATTTTTCCATCGGGAACACTGCAGGGGAGCAGCTGATGGCAGAAATCTGAACATGCAGTATCTTGGTGTTGACTTCTACTCCCTTTGGCATGCTAGTATTTCAGGGAAGACACTTGTTTTGGGCACCTCAGTCTTACATTTGGTTCCAATTTTTTCTGTTTCATTTTTCACATGATTTTTAGTCCCTGGTGACTTGCACTCAACAGCCTTAAACTATCAATAGACACACTAAGTGCATTCCTGAGTTGAAATCCTGGTCCCTGTCTAGCCAAAAATCCCATAATATCTAAATCTGGTAGGTTTTGTACACTTCATAATTTAATTCATTTGCACTCTTAGTTTGCTTTTCTGTGAACTGTCCAGCCTGCTCTGCTGATGTAACTTACTATATGACTCATGTCTTGACTAGTACACTTCTTTCCAAAACACCTCACCCTTTAGGTAGTTCTTGGTGCAGGAGTAGATAAGGCAAACTGTACTTCCTAGTTGATGCTCCAGGGGAGATATAGGAGGTCTGAATGAACTGTGTCACTGTTGGTCAAGTTTACTTACTACACAGTAACTTGAACAGATTATTACAGTTATAATATAGGCTAAAGCTGCTTGGAAAAAATATATACACAATGGCTTACATGGCACTCAGTTTAAAAAGTGAATCATAGTTTCAGTAGCCCTTTTGTAACCAGAATATCTGCATGCTATTGCACTCTCTTTTGCAAATTCAATTAATACTCGTTAAGTAGTGTTTGCAAGTTATAGCTTAAGTTTTAGAGCAAAACATGTCTTGTAGGCTCTAAATTAATAGGTTTGGGGTTTTTTTAAATCTTACCTGACATAAAAAACTATCGCTTTTCACTGGCAAATCTGCCCTCATTTCTTTCAGTCCCTTGCACAGCCCACAGCCTCCTCCCGCAGTGTGGGTTTGTGATTTGCTCTTTGGATGTTTTAAGTTTGCTGAACTGTCTGATGGTAGCAATCTGCTCATACTCTACACTTGGTCTGCTGGAAAAGACACAGAGTAGCCACACAAAATGAGCCTGGCCTTCAGCTTTTTGAGCCCTTTTAGTGAAAGCATATTCTGATGGTGATCCCGAGAAGCCTGAATACCTGTGTCTTCTTTCAAAAGAAGCAAATCCACCCCCTGCCTTGTTTTACAGAGCTGGGGATCTTCAGCCTGTCTGGGTTCAAACATTCTGATCATTTTAATGAAAAATGTAGAATATGAAGCTGAGGGGGAGGTACAAATAGCCTGTGAGGACAAGTGGCTTGTGTTTGTTAGAATAGAGAATGATGTGGTTAACAGTGCAAAGGGAAAGGGGATGTAGCCAAAGAGAAGAACTTTGCAATTATTATTTTGAATTGCTGCTATTAATCTGGAGTACTTTTAGGTTATTAATCATGTTGTAGAGAAAGGGACATACCTTTCTGGCATGGAAGGTGTACTGGAGTGTGCGCATACCCCTGGGTATTCATATCTAACCCTGTAAGCAGCAAATGCTTCTTCGTGATGCAAAAGCTGTTAAGATATTTAATTTAGCTCATAGATGGTAGGATGGCCTTATTGTCTGTTGCAGTGTACCTCTTAAAACCAAAGCTTTTACTGATCATCTGATGTTCGCTGGACTGTAGCCAAAAAAATCTGAATGTTAGCATCAATAGCTGGAAAGACCTGACATAAGGAGTTTGAAGAACATGTGTTGCTTCTGATCCTACATGGATAAAGTTCTCCAAGGAAAAAGGTGGGAAATGTCTGTAATTGCCAGCTGAGGTGTGTGTCATACAGCTCAGTGTCAACATCTTTATTTACTGAACTTAGTCCATTCTGAGTTGGCTTATTTTCTCAGAGAGAATGCTGTGTAGAAAGTTACAGATCCAGAATGGATAGTGCGTATGAACATAAGATGAATTTGTAATTCTATAGTGCTGCAATCACCATGGTGTGGAGAAAAGTGAGACTGCAGTTTCCATGGACTCAGATGTCATGCTTGGTGACTTTGAACAAAGAAGGAGGTGTAAACAGCTGCTAGACCTTATCAGAGTGAAGAGAAGGAGAGTGCCTTTTGCTGAAAGGGGAGGCAAACAAGGCAGGTGTTTCGGCTGAAAACACAACAGCCAAAGGTCAGAGAACACAGATCGTTATTACATTTTTTGGTCTTAGATGGTGGCTTGGATTTACAGGTAAAGAACTGATGCAACAGCAAGGGGTTACTCTCAATTAAAGGTATCAAATTCTGCTCTGGTTTCTTTCAGTGGGAGTCTGAAGTAACTCAGATAACCTTAGTAAATTTACTTTGCTATAAACGAAAAAAATTTAAAAAGTGACTGGGATATCTTTTATACTTCCTGTTGGTCTAGCTTAGTCTAAGGAGTTTTTTTTCTCTCAAGTTAGGCAAACAAAAATGTACAGTACTAATTGATATTCTGAAGGTAACATTCTTCATGAGTAATTCAAGTCTTTGCCAGTGTTTAGAATTATTTTAAAAATTACCAGATTTTTATGTGCTATAACATGCTTCTGTTCCATTTCTATTCTATTTGACAAATGTGAGAAAAAAAAGCACTGCAGAATGGTGGCTTCAAATGTATTCCCTTGAGAAATGCATTTCTATGTTAGATGAGTAATTTTCTCTTTGTCCTTCCCCCCATCTGGTTCAAAACCAGCATTTCGCCATCTTTTGTGGTGTATCTGCCTGACATTTTGAGGGACTGAGTCACTTTGATAGTTAGCACTGAGGAATGCCACACCAGTGAATGCATCAGCTGTCAAATCATGGTTGTTCACCAGTGCGTCTCACAGGGAGAACCTTCCTCCAACTTACCTACCTGTCCCAATTCTTACCTTAATAATAAGTCTTCTTTTCCCTTACAATTAGTAATATGTCATAATATAGCATAATTGGTAAAAGTATATGGAGTGGGGTGGGAGTTTCGCATTTGTTTTTTGGTGGTTTGTTGTTTGTTTGGTTTTTTTTTTTCTGTCTGGAAATGACTTAGAGCCTGTTCTGGGAATTTACTTCACATGAAGAAACCCTCAAACTTGTTGCCTTAGAAAGTCCACACATCTCACGGGTAGGAAGCAGCATCTTATGCATGTAGAGGGGCGGGCATCATGGTGTCAGGCAAAAGGGAACCTTAGTGGTTTTAACATGCCCAAGATATTTCGTATGTATCACTGATAGAAACTTTTGGTCTTCCAGTAGATGTTTGTCGTAACCTTCATGCATGGTAAAAATCTGAAATACATTCACTTTCTTATGTCCTTTCTGGAAGAACATAAAGAGAGTGCTGAAGACCTTTTTTAATTTCTTCTTCATTGGAGTTTCCTTAGGAAATGAAATTAATATTTATGAATAGTCATCATCTCATGTTGTTGATATCCTCTAGGCATGGGATTTTAGACTGAGAATTAAATTAAGGAAGAAAAAGGCTCTATTATAATCACAACAAATGCCCCAAAGAGGTCTGGAAGAAGCCTCAAAAAGTCAACATCCACCACCCAGATTCCTACTCCATCCTTAGGCAGACATTCATCTCAAGTGTTCTCAAAATCCTCAAATGCTGGGGATGATTTATTCCAATGTTTTTCTGTGCTCACACTAACATCTCTATTGCTGGAATTTAACCCTCTTCTTTGTCCATCTACAGCTCATGGAAAAGAAATTATTCCCTTTCCTCTACAGTAATAGCAGTCTCCCACTCTGTAAACTCTGCTGTAGATGAAATCTGTTGTAAATTAATTCTTACCCATGTTCTAGTAGTATTATCTTTGGCTGACACCTTAAACACAGTACGTAAGTCTATTGAAACTGTAAGCTACAAAAAAAGAGTATCAGACAAGAACAAAGGACGTAAGATTCAGAGTTTGAAGTAAATTCTGTGAGGGGTAGCATGCAGGTTGGCATCTTACTCTCATCGTGCTACTCTTGATTTAGTGGTTAAGATTAGAAAGCAGTTATTAAGTACAGAAATCTTTTTTCAGTTGCTTTTCTTTTTGTACAGCTGTTTCACATCCTTGCTGTGTACAACTACTCTGGGTTGTTTTGCTTTTATAAATTTTCAAAATTTACATAGTTTGGTAGTGAATCATGGGAACTTTGTAGTTGCCAATTGTAGAGAGAAGAGACGCCTGCTTTAAATTCACCACCTGGGCACACCATTACGTGAAAGCTGTACATGACATACAGAGATTTTGATAATGTGTGAACAGAACATGATCTGATAGAGCATCTAGGCATTGTTTTTCTATTATCCTGAGGAATTTGTCATGAATCTTTTGTCTTTTGCTTTTATGTATAGTTTCTTCTTTCACTGAAATTCAGTTCCTTGAAGGAACTTGATAATAGGACATTTTATTTCTTATTTAACCTGGAACATTAACTGCACAAGAGTCTGATTTGTGACAGGATCGCTGTATTTGAGGTGAGAATAAACAGAAAGCGTTGGACTTCTTACACCGGCCTTGGTGGCGGGCAGTTTGCTGGGTGAAAAAAAAAAAAAAAAGTTAATTCCCTAGGCTTCTTGGCAGCATGTGAAGGCTAGTGTAGCTATGCAGCTTTTGGTACCTAAAGCCCAGCTCAAGTGCTTCTGGGCCATCTTCAGTCATGTTATCTTGCATTGTCTCATATTGCATTATGTGGAGAGCCAGAAAATAAGTTTTTCCACTTAAAACGTTTCTGTTTTCTTGACGGGGGAAAAGGAAAGGAAGTGGGTGAGATATTAGTTCTACTGAGAAGTTCAAGACAAAACTGAGGGAGTCATCTGTGTTTTCTTATTTATTACTTTTGAGCTCAAAAGTCACATTCCTGTTGAACAGCCACACAAATAGCTGACTTTCCCACATAGCACTGGGTTGTGACTAAAATTTGCAACTCACATGTCTGCTCTTTTTAGTATGCCTTTTTTTAACAGTAGTCCTTGTTTTTATTAGTGCTATGTACTTGGCAGGACAGCAGTAAGACATTTGCTCTGCTGGAAAGTATTACAGAGATTTTGAGGTATTTCAAGGCAAATTAATACGTATCTCATTAAAGACAAATACATTATGTGCTCTGTCTAGACAGCTAAGAGATTAGGAACTGGCATGCTACTGCAATTCGAACTATGGTAGTAGTTTCCATAAAACAATATTCCGTTCTATGTAATTCTGCCGTATTTCTAATACATGTAGTACATGTAGGATATAAAAGAGTTTTTATGGGGGTTCTTTCCTTACTACTCAGCAGTTTTTGCCATCTGCTGCAGTAATGGAGACCAGCCCTATGTGAAATGACTTGTAGAAATTAAAATGCAGAAATACAAACACAGAAGTAAACATTAACTCTTAAAAGTGCTAATGCTAAGAAATGTCTGTGTCAGTGTGAACAAGTGGTTTTGCTGGAGCACTTCAGCTATGGCTGAAATCATTGTTGTCTCACAGATAGAGTTGGGTGAGTTCTGGAACTGTTCGGGGGAGATCTGCAGCTACCATTTATGGAAGTTAACATTGAGTTTTACTCAAGTTACAGGTGTTAGAAAAGGAATTTTTTTTATATCAGGAGCTTTTAAGAAACATGTAAAGGGGCTTTTTTTGTTCAGAGAAGCTTTCGAAACATAGTTGTCTCAGTAGACTGCGAGAGGGGCCCCCATGCATTTCCAAGGTTGTTACTAAAAATTATTTTCTAATTGTTGTACCAACTGTTTTTGTAGCATTGCCTACTATGTTATGTATCTGCTGGCAAAACAACCTTACCTGTCTGAAATCAGCGAATTTTGCCTCTATACCTGATGGCTTGCGATCTTGAAATCCACAGAGGGTTTAGCATGATCACTTTGGAATGGCTGTTTTGGCTTAGAACAGTGCCAAGGGGGGAAAAAAAAAAAAAAAAAAAAAAAAAACAGCCAAAAACCTGCCTCTCCTTCAGCTGTTAGACAGTTTCAGAAGGTTTGGAGTCACAAACTGCACCTGGATCAGAGTAAGGCAGCAAACAGGGCCATACAGCTTGCACAAGGAGAGGAAAAGGGCTTCTCCTATTTGAACCCCACTTACTGTTCTCATGTTGGGAGCAGTCAGTGACCCTGGCAGACAACTACTACTGCATTTCTCCACTACAGCTGCCCCTTACCCACAGGGGCTTTTGCTGTTCCATATACCCTGCTCCCTCCCTGCAGTGTTCAGTGTCTGGCTTTGATAGATATATCAGTCACCATTGAAAAGTTGTACGGAAGTCAGCAGCAGCACCTTCCTCTGCTTTCTAAAGTGTAAAGAGCCCAGAAGGAAAGGAAAGCTCATTATGGACAGTCATTTGCCTGTCCCTGACAAATGTTGCCTGAAGAGATGAAGAGTGATGAGACAGTTTTATCTAAAATTATCTTTGAATAAGGACTTTTTATGAATGTGAATGTGAGTGGGAAGAGGGAATAGACAAATCAAATGTCAATTTTGAATTTAAAATCAGTGATTACGTTTTGAAAGCCAGACGGTATCAGAATAGACTTGAGCATATTTTCTAGTTTGTGCTTAGGGTGTAAACTGGGAATGAAGAGGAAGAAAAAGCAAAGCAAAATGAGCGTGATTGCAGTGCATTCTATATGACCAGCAAAACAAGAGTATTAAAAATACTACCATAGTGAGGTTCAGAAACCAGATTAATGTTGCAAAGGAAAATGGGATTCTGTGTGAAACCAGATTAACTTTGGCCTTTTTATACTTAACACACTTGTCCTTAATGTGTTATATGGGCAGAGGATAATGTGGTCCGTGCCACACTTGGCTACTCTCCACCAGTCAAGTACAGTCTACCAAAATAGCCCATAGAGCCTTCTAGGTCAAAGGTATGCTGTTGGCTGGAGCATGAAGATTGTGGTATCGTGCTGAAAGAAAACTTTTTTCTCCTGTGCCTTTCCGTGTGTATGTAAACAGTCAGAAGGAGAGTACTCTTGTCAAAACCTGTTATCCCAGTTTTGACCTGTCCCTCCTGTGCCATCTCACACTCAGGCATCTGCTTCAGTTTCCTGGTAGCTGTGGTCCTACCGTACTTTGTTACCACTGACGTCACTTGCTTTTTTACTCTCAAATGTGGAGACTAACCATTCTTTAGGAAAATAAATGATGACTTGGCATAATCTGCCAAAGACAGGAAAACTGAAGTTTCTTTCAGCAGCAGTTGTTTTAGCAGTCTTATAATACGGGGAACCTTTTCCATGAGTTTCAGTATTTTGTAGGGGTTTTTTTCCCCTTGTTGGTTTTGGAACGGATCCTAACCTCCAAATTGCTTTCAGGTGTTGCAGGGTATCCATTGCAGAGTACAATATTATAATAAAAGCCCACGGGTTGCTGAGTATGTATTTAGAGGTACACAGCATGCTCTTCTCCATCCTGGCTTCTGTTGTTTATAGGTCCTAGTATACCCATTAATAAACAGGCAGTCCTGCTTTCACTCTGCACTATTCTTTAGCATTTTTGACAGCATATTCCTTTGCTGCTGTGTTAAATGAACAGATATAACATTGTAAAGGATTTCAGAGAGATGTAGACCATTATAAATGTAGCTAATTCTGTCTTTAGACTATCTGCTCATCTTGTGTGCTCTGCTGCATGTCAGTAGCCAGCACCCCCTCTCCTCAGTTTGCACAGTACTCCAGTAAAGACAAAATATTCTGAGAAATAACTTAGTTTGCAGACTTCCAGAAAAAAATTGATTGTTCAGAATCTGTTACAGCAGATGTTTGGGTTTGGGCTTTGTCCAGTAACTTGTGTCTCAAGGTAGTCTGATTAGAAAAGGTCTGTAGCCTGATTAAATAAATTATTTAAATAAAAAAAAAAAAAAAAGAAACAAAAAGGTACAGTTACACATCTGCATCTGTAAGCATTACTGAGTTCTGCATTACCTATGGATTATAATACCTAGGAAGTTGGTTTGGAGTGTGGCACAAAATTTCAGAGCACATATGAAAGCAAGCTTTTTGCATGCCAGGAAAGAAAACTGTGAAGGGACTTTTTCCCCAACTAAAAACCCTCATAAAACTGGAAGTCTGTGTCCCTGGTGGGACACAATTCAGTAAGAGGGAAAAAAGAAGGTTTTTGGTGGGGGACTTGTTAGTGCAGGAGAAAGCAGTGACTGGAGAACCACAATTTTGGTGTTGTGTGGTTTTAGAGCTAGAGAGAGAGTTATTCCATGAGCTTAAAAATGGTTATGCCAAGATTTCTCCTCTGTGGGGAGGGACAATTGGAAAAACTGACTACACTAAGACCTGGCTGTTTGCCTGAAAGTGGATGGAACAGGAATGAAACAGTATAGTTTATTCTGGGTATGGTTTATACAGAGGGATTCATGAAGAAGCTGACAAAGCTACAGACAGAAAATTGGCCAGAAAGAGCATGGCTGCTGAAGAGAAGTGGCTAACAGAACCACAAAACCTCAAACATACTATATAACATTTGGATTTTGACCCACACAAAAGCAAACAAGCAGAACACACGCTGTACTGGTATAATGAAGCTGTAAAAATATTATGGTGATTTATAACAGCCTAGAGTTGGTGAAACTAATGTCTTCATATAGCTGAAATCACTGCTTCTTAATTATAAACATATAGCCTGAATATCATGTCATTGGCTTGAAAAGAATCAGGCCCTAGACTGTGTTTGGCTTCTGTTCTGTGTTCTGGGTGATCAGACTGCTGGAAAACAGCTCAAGTGGCCAAAATGGGTAACTTAGATGAGGCATTGTGCTTCATGCAGAGCAGCCTTATCTCTCACGGGACTAGAAACTTCCGTAAGGTTTAATCTGGAGAAGATGTAAAGACAGTTGTAGCTCTTTCACAGTGTAATCTTTTCCTCTTTCAGTGATTATAGTAATTTAAGAGCTTCGCTTACAATTCTTGCCAAGTTTATTTTTTAGCCCAGCTGAAACACAACTGGGATGGGGTGGAAGAAGTCGGCAGTTTGGGGAGAAATGATCTAAAAATATAGAAATAGAAAATTAAAAGCTTAGTGAAAACTTTCCATAAAGGTTGCACAGGGGACAGTTATCTGCTCCAGCAAGTGTGGTTTGATGTATGCCAAAGAGCAGTCAAGTGGGAAATCAAGAGACTTCAGGGGTTTTTGTGTAATTCCTGTTTCTTTCCCTTTCTTTTTAATTGACTAGTAGCAAAAAGATAGCATCAGCCTTATGATACAATGTACTTTATGGTACAAATGACTCAGAATGGTGCTATGATTCTTCTGTTGGCTAGATTGTGTCTGGCCTAGAGAAAACATACTTTAGAGAACAAGGCTAATCACAAGATTTTTATGAGGTAACCATTAGAGAGGAAAACACCCTCTCCCTGTGAACCAGACACATTAGGCATACACACACACATACACTTACTCTCTGCATTATCCTCACTGCCATACCTAGTGAGAATTTCTGAGTCATTTGTACTTTCACCCTGTGCAGCGTGAGTGAAAGGTGACCTGTCTCTGCCACAGCACTTGTGGGTGAAGAAACTTCGGTCTGAGCTTGTGATTCAGGTTGGGAACCCAGGTGTCTCTCTCACATGAAAATGTGATAAATTCTCAGAGGTGATTCTCCCCCTCTACTCTGCACTCGTGACATCCCACCTGGAGTACTGTGTCCAGCTCTGGAGTCCTCAACATAGAAAGGACATGGACCTGTTGGAATGGGTCCAGCCAACAGCCATGAAGACAATCAGAGGGATGGAGCACCTCTCCTATGAGGACAGGCTGAGGGAGCTGGGGCAGTTCAGCCTGGAGAAGAAGAAGGCTCTGGGGAGACCTCCCAGCAGCCTTCCAATATTCAAAGGGAGCCTGCAGGAGAGCTGGAGAGGGACTCTTTGTCAGGAAGTCTAGTGATAGGACAAGGGGTAATGGTTTTATACTGGAGGAGGGGAGATTTAGATTGGATATTAGGAAGAAAATCTTCCCTGTGATGGTGGTGAGGCACTGGAACAGGTTGACCAGAGAAGTTGTGGATGCTCCATCCCTGGAAGTGTTCAAGGCCAGGCTGGATGGGGCTTTGAGCAACCTGGTCTGGTGGGAGGTGTCCCTGCCCATGGCAGGGGGGTTGGAACCTTATGATCTTTAAGGTCCCTTCCAACTCTAACCATTCTATGATTCTATGATATTTTTTTTCAGGTTGTGAAATTATTCCAAATTTGAAAAGCTAAATGTGCTCAAGCACCTTGCTAGATTGAGGCCTACTTTAGTGTCTTAGCTGGGTAAAAAGGCTGATGAATGCATCAGGGAACTGTGGGGCTTTTTTTCCCCCAGAATGTATGTGGGATTTCAGTACTTGTCAGTCTTAAACTGGTGTTCAGAATATCTGCTAAATGCTCATATGCAGTAAGCAAGCAACTGAATTTGTTATGTGCATTCCAAAAACGTGTGATGTGGAAACCATGTTCTTCAATTAACTCTATTGACAGCAGGATGATGCCAGAGGAATGATGTCAGCTGAGAAGCTGCTCCTGCATATTTTGCTATATTCAAATTTAATTAGAGTAAGGATGTACAATTTACAGGTGCAGGTATTTAGACATTTGCAGCTGTAAGCGTTCAGGTGATGGGCTGCGATGATAGGTAATGAGAGGCCTGCCATCAGCCAGGAAAAGGAAGCCCAGTGGTGCATGACATCTGCTGCTTGCCAGAAGTACTGGCTTTAAGGTAGTGCTGTGGTTCCCGTAAAGCCCCAGGAGCGTTTAATGGTAGCAGGCCTGTGGAAAGAAACACTGCGTTTTTCAGCATAGAAGCTGCTGCTGACAGCAATGCTCAGGCACTGCAAAGATGCTTATATTTGCCTGAGAAGAATTTGTCTGCCCCTTGTGAAGGGGAGCAGAGAAGCAGTTAAAAGGAAAAGGAGACACGTTTTTGCATTTTCCTTCTCCCTTAGGGCTACCCTTGCTGGCTTAGGGAAGCCAATCGTGCTGTGGAGTTTCTGAGGTCAGCACTGATGTTGTTGGGGAAGAGGAGGGAGGGCAGCATAAAGCTATCTGGAAAAAAGAAAGCTGCTGCAGAATGGTCTCCCACAGAGCGTAAAAATAGTCTTGGCTGCTGTAGCGTAGCCTCCTTCCTCGAGTCTTGCCCCCCATCGGAAAAACAGCCAACAAGTCCCGAAGCACAGTTGTCTTCTTAATACGATAGATTTAATACAAATGTCTGGTATTAATATTACACAAGAAGTGAAGCCACCTAACACTTCGAGGCCGGGGAGATAGCATTGCTATGTCACAGAACTGTGGTTGTATGAAGAACCAAAGCAACCTTTATTTCTTGGGTCCAAAATAAGAAATGTAATCAATCAGGACCTTCTGGTGTTTCAGAAGAACCAAAGCAACCTTTATTTCTTGGGTCCAAAATAAGAAATGTAATCAATCAGGACCTTCTGGTGTTTCAAGTATATATATTTCAAGAAGTATAGACTTCTGTGACACAGTGGCAAATTACACTTTTGTCCTTTTCTTCAGGAATGTATTATTGACGAAGACTGTGAAACAGGGAAATATTGCCAGTTCTCTGCCTTTGAATACAAGTGCCAGCTCTGTAAAACCCAGTACACAGTAAGTTCTGGATGAGATGTAATGTTCTGTGTTTTATAGAAACGCAATATATATGTTATTGTTACTAATGTCAGCAAGTCAAAACTAGTAGAAGATGCAGAGCTTTCTGCATGAGGTTAAAAAATGGATCTGTAGAGTGTTTTGGGTTGAGTTGTTTTGGGTTTTGGTTGTTTTTCTTTCCCTATGTGTTAACACAACTAAGTTTTAAGGTTTCTGTTACTGTATGCTTTAAAACCTGCACTCCCCACCTCCTGACTAGAGCTTGACTTGTTCAGTGGCCTAACAACAGTGTAAACTAACACAGGGTAGGTTGCCAGTGGAAAGGGCAAAGAGGAAATACTGTGCCAGGTCCTAGGGCTCAGCACACGGTGGTCATTTCCTGCTCTTGATTCACAAAGCCTTCAAATTCAATTTCACAAAGATTGCAGTGGCCTGTGCTCTTGCCTTCACTGACAGCTTGTACAATGCCGTAGTGCAATTGTCACTGGAAATGATCCTCTTACATGGATCACTTATGATATTTCAATCTGTGGGCCTCAGGAAGCAGTCAGTTCCTGTCTCTTGAGCTAAATAATTTTCAAACATTTTTGGTAGTAGGTATGGTTTGCTTATCTTCTGTAGGTAACAGGTGCCTGAGAAGTTCGTTTCAGGCTTTTTTTTTCTGTGGTGAAAGTTCCATTTGAGAGCAGTCTGTCAAAAAAGGACTTTTATCTATCTGCCCGTTTTCATCTGAGTTCTGCTGATGGTCAATTGTGAAACAAATTCATTCCTCAAAGCATTCGCAGACAGTTAAGTCTACAAGCAAGCAAACCTTGCTGTAAAGTCTTGTAATCAATAGTAGTATAAAAATGTAAAAGCACCACACTGTTCCTGAAATTATTTAAATACTTACTTTGTTAACTTCAGGGAACCTTATTGACTTCAGTGGACTGAATGGTTGCTTAAACACAAATCCTGGATATAGACTTGAATCATTAAGAAAGCTTATTCTTCGTATTTTAGAAAATGTTAAACTGATACTTCACATTAACATGAAACGATTAAAAATCAAGACTGGGATGACCTAAGACCTACCCATTCCCCCCAACCCCTGTTTTTCTTTGCAGTCCTCAGTAGAACATTTGTAGGATAAAGAAAGTGAAAACTGGGTCCTAGCTACACTCCTGTTGTGAAATGAGCTCAGACTGAAGGTGGTAGGATCAATTCCCTAACCTAGAACCACCCCCGTTACAAAACATTTTTCTTCCAATTTGCAGGTTTTAATAGTGCTAGCCTAGTCCCATTTCTTGCCCTGTGTTAATCCACTGGAAAAGAAATTCTGATTTTGTATGGCTGCCCAGACAGGGCTTTACGCAGACAGAAAAAAGCTGTTGAAATGCTGACCTACTCGGAATCTTTAAGATGTTAATCAAACTACCTAAAAAAGGAATCAAAGTGACACACTCTTTTTATTAGGTTGATTTATGAAGTGTGCATAGTTGAAACACTGGGACAACTGTCATACAAAGCTATCTATAGCAAGAGATTTGCATTTCTGATTTGCAAAGAGAATTTTTTTTCAAGCAGGTTTTTTTTCAAAGATTCTAGGTTACAAATGAGATCTAGTTCTTAAAACTGAAAATTGGATTTTAATAAGATTTTTTTGCTTTGCTTTTTGAAAGCAATCCTTCTGAACAAATTGTAAATTCCTGACCACATTTAACAATAGAAGAAGAATCATTGATAACGTTTCATTTATGAATTATTTTTTTTCCTTGTTTCCAAATGGCTGCCCTGAAATCCATAGGATAATTTAGGATGTCCAGCTGCTGTTCAATTTCAATGTAAATGGTAAAACAAGAACTCAGGTTTTGTAAGATTGAAAGTATAATAGTATAAAGTGCTGTTACTCTGCTGCAGAGGTTCCTGTCTGGCAAATAGTTCTATGTCTGCTTGAAATGGAACACCCAAGCGGTTCTGTTTAAACACGGGGAATATGACCTGCAAATGTTTAAAGCACATGTACACAGTTATCTTCAGGACCAGGGTCTAACTCTCCGTTTAGCCATCTGTTGATCCATACTATCAGTGCTGGGAGCCCCAGGTTCATCACCTGCTTTTGCCATTTGCAAGCCCTGCTCGCGGGATGTCGAGTGCTGTGGAGACCATCTCTGCGTTTGGGGCGAGTGCAGGAAATCCACTTCAAAAGGAGAGAATGGCACCATTTGTGAGAACCAAAACGACTGCAACCCCGGAATGTGTTGTGCTTTTCAGAAAGGTACAGAGGTTTCTGCTTTTTATCCTATCCATTTTACAATACAGGAGCGTGAATATTTAGCTCTTTCACCCAAGAGAAGAGGTTAAATCTCCACAGAATCAATAGGTCCATCTCCCTTGGCTTATGGAGCACACTGTGTTAACTTCATTATAAAAAGTTAATAGAATTAAGTGTGAGAAAGAGTCTGATAGGAGTGCACAATGGCTTTCACCATTGTGAAAAGCTTATTGCACACTAGAGAGGAGACCAGCATGAGAAGCACAAAAATCTACTATTTCTAAAGTAGAGTCCCAGACACATACAAGTAGCAGAGCTGTGTGTCAAATTTTCAACAAAACAAACCCAAGAGAATTAAACAAATTTACAAAACAAAACAAGCAACAGAACAAAAATAAGAGAATTAAAAATGCAGAGAATAGATCAATGAGACTACTGGTAGTGGCTTTTTCTTCATATCAGCAAGCAGGCCAACAGAAGATCACAGACACATTGCATAATCTGAGTTTTGCGTGAGCCTTCCAGGGCACCAGGCCAGGCAATACTGACAGCTAGAGGAATGGTGTCTGACAGATTATGCTGTCAGTCCACATGGGAACGCGAAACTTGATTTTCAGAAGGGAGGAGAGGAAGATAAGGTTTCAGGCCTAAAATCAGTCCTAAATCCTGCTTGGTCAGGGCCCAGCTTCTTCTACTGCTTTATACCCACTAGTTCCTCACCACTTTTTTCACTTTAATTTTGTAGTGATAGGGTACATTCCAACCATCTTTCTACATCAGGTAGATAATTCTCTAGAGAGCAGGAGCCAGGAAAAAAAGCTATGAGCAAGAGGGGACCTTGCACCTTCACTGACAGTTGGGCTGCCTGGGGGACAGGGCTACTTGGGCATTTCAGGGAAACAAAGGAGAAAGCTCTAACACCATTTAAAGGCAGGTGGATCTGCTCAACTTTTTGTTGTCCATAGTGAGCATTACATAGTAGACCTTCAGTGCTAAGGAAGTTCAAATGTTTGATTTCAGCGAGTTTTGGTTACAGCACTTTTATAAGGGTTATTAAGCATTGGAATGGGCTGCCCAGGGAAGTGGTTGAGGCACCATCCCTGGTGGTATTCAAAAGACAGGCTGCCATAGTGCTTACTGACATGGCTTAGTGATGTCTGGGGTTTTTTTGTGTGGTTTTTTTTATCACTTAGACTGATGGTTGAACTAGATGATCTTAAAGGTCCCTTCCAACTTAGACAATTCTATTGTTCTCTTTTCCCCCTTCATCAGGTTCCTGCCTAAACCATTTACAGGTTTTGAGCATTATATAGTAGACCTGCGATGTTAAGTAAGCTTGGTTTCAGCAAGTTTGAGTTAGAACAGTTTTATTTCCCTCTTCATCAGTTTTCTGCCTAAAGCATTTACAGATTTTGCCAAGCACTATCAGAGATGTCTTTGTACTCCAATTCTGAAATGAGACAGAAAGTACACTTCTAATAAATGACTGCTACTTTTACCATGCAGGATTCTGAATCTCTGCTTATGCTGCAAAGCTGAATAAATCAGTAGTATGCATCCATTGGTGTGGGCAGCACTAGGCTCAGCTGCTGGGAGGGTAGTACTGCCTGCACAGTCCTGACTTCCTACGGGATCCAAACAATCTGTGTCTTTGTGACAGTTACTTCAACTGCATATGAGGTGAATGAAGTTTTGAGTATAAATTAGTGCTTGACTTGAAATGAAATTTGGTACAAACCTGCAACTCACAAGGAAGAATACCATAGATAAGAATATTGACTAAAATTGATGGAAAACTAGAATTAAAACTTTAAATAGAGCTGTCAATTAATAGTAATGGATTCTTATTCTCTATAATTGTCTACTTTAACAGTGCTTCAGGTTTTTCAGCTAGGCCTAACCTCAAGGCCTTTTACCATCACTCGAGTATTGCAAAAGACTGTCCTAATAAAGTTTAGTCTGTTTACATGTCTATTTTTTATATAAAATTGCAATAAACTATGAAGCATTTGCTGCTTAAAATAGAATGTGTTTGGGAATTAAAGCATACATGCGTGTCTGTGTACACACCCCCACATATATATATTTTGGCCAAGGCTGTTTAAAAAACTTAAAATTCCAAACTCTTCACATATTTTATTCTGACATACCACAAAAAAAAATGAGGTGAATGAAGTCAAGAGGAGGAAGGGAGGCTTGACAGGAACATCTGGAAGAGCTGAATTCAAGACTGACACTGTAAGTTATTAGCATAAGAAAACCCTAATGACTTATCCTTCTAAATTTCTTACACAGGTTGAAATTTACCCGTGTGCAGAAACAAGGATGCCAAACCCCAAACGCCATCAGACAGCTTTCCCTATTGTAGAATTACTGTAACAAATTAAATGTAGTAGTTCTTGTAATGTCATTATTTAGACTCTGAACAATCTATATTTGTAACCTCTGCAAAGAAATAGGAAAAATAACAGCATTCTAAAATATACACGTATTTCTCTATTCAGTGTCTTAAAGCATTAATGCTCTGCCTTGCCAAGGATTCACTGCAGTGTTAGTTTTCTTGGGTTTTGAAAAGCCTTTCAAATCTGCAGGGGATTGAGTTGTGCAGTACTGCTGTACTGACTGTGGTCTTTTCATGAAGAAGCAGGAGCTGGTCTTGCTCATTTAGCATAAACTTCAAATGTTTTACTCCCACCTAGTGGAAAGAACATTAAGTTCTGTCTTCCTAATATGCAAGGGGACTTAAAGGGAAGTCAGGCCTGGCCTTTCATATCTTGTGTGTAGACTGAAAGATTTAGGTCATCTCAGTTCAGCAGTTAATGGATTCTCATACAATTAATTTACTCTGGCATACAGAACTACTCTTTCCTGTGTGCACTCCATTACCTGAAGAAGGCGAACCCTGCCACGATCCTTCAAACAGACTTCTCAACCTCATCACCTGGGATCTGGAACCTGACGGAGCACTTGTGCGATGCCCATGCGCAAGTGGCTTGATCTGCCAACCTCAGAGGTAAAGAATAAAACCCAGCAAACAAACTGCTTGTATTTTGAGGGGGTCTCTTTCTGTGGCAAATAGATTCTGAGCTTGTGGATTCTTCTATGCTATAAACCCTTTTGACAGTTTTTCCTCATCGGTAGCACTGAACTTTCTCAAACTTACTGCTTTGTCCCACATAGATGTGCCAAACAGTTTGACAATACACAAACTTAATTCACAGGGGATTCAGGTATCAGGCTGGTTTTACTTTTTCATCTGTCAGAAAGTACTAACAGCTCTTGGGATCTATCGTCCCAATTTAATTCTTTACATACAGCTATCATACACCAGCTTTCTGTGTTAGATTTGGCTTCAGTTAGTTTTGCTTGTTTTCATATGCAAGATGTATTAAAGACATTTTAGCGCAGGCAGTGAGTATAAACAGGCATGTTCCTGCACTACGGATCAGCTTCACAGAAGGTCACTTCTATCTTGAGAGAGAAAAAAAAAAAAAAAAAAAAAAAAAAAGAGATGCCCTTGCTTGTGCTTTCTTTCAGTTTCAAGCTAATCCAAGAAGCCAGTTTCCCAACTGCTGACTTAAGATCCACTGTTTAGACTTTAGAAATGCACGCTGTGCAGATTTCATGGAATAGGAGGCAGGCCGACTCCATAGTTTCTGCTAGAAACTAAAACTTTTACTATCTTACGCCTTTAATAATTCTTTAAAAATGTCAGTTATTTGCATTACCAGCCATTTCATTGGGAGAAAGTGAGATCATCACAGTTTTGCACTAAAAGCATTTTTAGAAAACCTACATGTCCTCTATGAAATAAGCTCTCCAAGTTTGTTCGTACATTACCATTTCATTACATTAACTTTCAACAAGACAGCGTAGCTGCAACAAAGATTAATATATCTCTCTTCTTCTCTGTCTGTTTCTACACTTTTTCACACATGAAAAGTAACTGGATGACACTGTGTTTCATGAATGTGATCTAAGGAAGCAAGCAGAGTTGATCCTGGCCTTTCAGCACCAACATTTTAGTTAATGTTCCAAGTAGCATTAACCTCAGGGAAGGTATGGCAGCAAATGTCTTGTCTAGTAAGGAGGAAAACATTTCAGCTGAGGATGTAGAAACACTGAAACGAGTTAGGGTGTGAATATAACTGAACCATCCAGCTATAGTCACAAGAATCATTTACCTGTTTGGAGTTATCACACATACAACACCACTGTGCACACCACCTGCCCATGACTCACAAGGACAGCAAGATAGAGCTGCCATGAGTTTACATGGCAAATTTGAAGATTCAGGTAACATTTTTTATTAAAAGAAACAGCCCATCTCTGCTTGAAATGGCCCTTGGCTAAGTATTATTAGTGAGTGATAAACACAGAAATTATCAGGGTATAACCCAATATGGGGATAGCCTGCCCACAAATAGAAATCTTAAAACTCCTAGAAAGCGGAACATACAAGAACTCAAAATGTATATAAAATAAGCTTCAAGAACATCTTCTGTTCATTTACCCTTTGTTTCAAATGAAAGAGGCTGCAGCTTTCAGCAGCTGTAGAAGGGTGCCTGGCACAAGCAGTGGTCACCTTGCACTGTCACAGGAGCCTGGAGCCCTGTTGTCCCATGCAGTGCAGAGATAGTGGATGCACCATGATCAAGGTCTATTCCCCTTATCAACAAATATATATCATTCTTGTCGCCTTTTAAAGTTCCTACAAGTGGTGTTTGCAGACAACTGAAGCTACTTTTCAAAACAAAGACAGCAGCAAATACCTACCTTATTTAGAACCAGATATATAATGCTCAGAGTTTTCTCAACTCTACAGCTTGATGGCAACGAACATCATTTTTTCTGCATTTCTTTTGAGGTAGGGTGTCGTATTTCTTAACTTGAAAGGACTGGTCTTAGTCCTCTTAGTCCTTGTTTCTTAACAGAAAGGACTAGTCATCACTATTGCTTGTAGGTAGAAAGGCCAGATTGTGCTGAGGTCCACTGCCACCTCGTGTCCCAGGAGCAAATGTTTTTTGCTCTTTGTTCTAGCCCTGTACGTGGAATCTCATTTTTATCTGTCCAGCTGGCAAGCATGTAGAAATCAGATGTTTATGAAGTCAGCCATGGCAGATCAGACTGTATTATGCATTTAACATGCCTTCGTGTGGGGAGGGAATGAAGAATTCTATTAAGGAACTAGCAAAAGAACATGAGAAGACCTACTATATGACCAGCTGTCTCTTTTCCCAACAGCCACAGTGCTACATCCGTGTGTGAACTGTCTGCCAATGAAACCAGGAATAAGGAAAAAGAAGATCCCCCGGCCGTGGATGAGATGTCATTTCTCAGCTTGATACCTAGACACACTCTTTCCGATTACGAAGAAAGCAGCGTCATCCAGGAAGTGCGTAAAGAATTAGAAGGCCTGGAGAACCGGGAAAGTTTGAAGCCTCCTCATGACCCATTTGGTGGAGATGAAATTTAAAGTCCAAACACCAGACGGGTTAGTTAGTTATTTCTAGAAACTTTTTGTCTAGTGTCTTGCTTATATCAACCCTAACCATGTACTGCTGGATAGAAGTGCAATAACCAAGGTCTTCAATGAGCATCCTTCGCTGTGCACCAAACCTGCATGTTCAAATGATTGTTGAATTACATCAATCCTTGGACCAAACCTGCTGTCAAAGACAAATGAGAAATATATGAATGTTTATTCTGGATTAGTACTTCCCCCTTGTATGTTAGAAATAAACTCATCAGTACTTGTATTCATTAAAAAAATACACATAAGCATAAAGAATCTTTTTTACATAGTGACTGTAGCAGTGACTTTTGAGTACCTATGTTTGGAATCACGTATTTTTCTGGAATAAGAATCATCTACTTTGGACTGGTTTAATCATTTATTTTAAACAGATTTTTGTATTTTATTTTTAAATTTTAGAAAATAGAATCAGTGGAGCTGCAACATAGATATTCTGGGTGTTGTTTCTCCCTTGTCACACACACGTTGTGGAAGAATGGAAAAGATAAAAGAATGCCAGCCTTATGCTTACCCTTTAGGTGAACACAGCCAGAGCTTCTTCTCAGCTGTGCACAACGGGTGCCATTTGTCCTGCAGCAGCCAGCAGTGTAACTTCAGAACTGGTGGTTCCACCTAGAACATCCCTTGAATTTTACACTTTCATCTTCAACGGTCATTGGCCTCCCCAGTACGTAAGGGGTACGCCAACAGAAAAAGCCTACAAGAGATTCTATAGAAATAGCAAACAGTATGTACGTATTTAGATGCATATAACATTGGCATATGTTTAGAAACTTTGAACTGTTCACGACTCTGTCTCCCAAGGGCAAAACATTTCATTCAGTATTGCAGAACAGCTCAATGGGCTGAGTATGAAGAACACCGATTCTGTGCTGTGCCCTGGCTAAAGTACCAATATGGAGAAGAGCGCAGCTGCAGCGACAGGGCTGTGCCCGAGCTAGAGCTCAGTGCAGCAGCACAGCTGTGGCAGTGTCTGCACCCGCCAACAGGCCTTCTGGGCTAGTGCTGATTAAAGGATGCTCACCAGACCCCATCATCACCAACCCTTCTTGAGATAGAGGCAGCGAACATAAATTACTTACTTCAGTTCAGCAGTAAGACAGCTTCTTGCATTTAGAGACTTATGCTGCTACTTGATTCTATTAAATCTAGAGGAAACCTTGAGAAATGGTTTGTGCTTTTAATACACTTTGTAGGCATAAATCTCCGCGTGTTACAAAATGTGATTATCATTACATTTGAACAGGTCACCGATTTAAGAAATCAATAGCAAGCTAGGAGTAAGATCCGATCCACGCCCCTCCCCTGCTCCCAGCTGTCTAAGCAGTTTGCTACAACGGCTTTTCCACAATTAATGGCTTTTTGGGGTATAGATTTCACCACCTGTTATCACACATGGTAAAAGACCAGCCAAGTAATGTTTCTCAGAGCTTCTTCCCAAATAATCCGTACTGCTTGTGTCTAATTTGGAACAGTAGAGCATGAGTAACTTAGCAAGAGCAGCTATTAGCCTGCACGTCCTTCATCGCTTCCGGTCTATGGAAGCTTTTCAACAGATCCCTTGGGTACCAGAATTAATGTTAATAATTACCATTATGAACAGGGAGGATACTCATCAGAACAGTCTGACTTTCAGCTTAAGGATTAATTTTACCACCAATTCCCACACCAACACATGCACACATCCACGTGCTCTCAGAGCTCACTGAACTTACTTTTCTTGATAACATCACTGTGCTTTAGAGACAGGCTGTTCGTACCCAGAGAAGGAATGAAACACGATTGCAATTTTCCTGTTTAAAAAACCAACACTTCATGAGAGCAATAACTGTCCATAAATACTGCCTTACTTCAGGATAACACTGTTCTTCCTTCAAGCCTCTTGATTTCTCAATCCCTTCAAGTGCTGGGATTCATGAGAAGTTCAGTGAGATTTCTGCTGAATTAAGCAAATTAGAAACTCAAGGCTTTTTATTTCTTTAAAATACCCATGGTAAAACTGAAAAACATTTGAAGTTACCAGAATGTAAAGCAGATGCCAAAAAATGTCTCCCAGAACCACCCAGATTATATTGCAGTACACACTGAGGCAGAAGGAGGTGCCCCACCAGCCAAGGCAATAAGGATGCCCCAGTGTCCTCTAGCCAGATTTCTATCAAGTCTTACAGGTATAAAATTAAGTTCTTCAAAGTTCTCAACAGAAGTTTCCCAAATAGGGCTAGACATTAAGCAAGCAGCTTTTGGAATTCCTTTCTTAACCCTATTTTTGCCTCTCCAAGTATCCAAGTTTGAAAAAATTGACAACCCATTGGATAATTTCATTTTCTCTCTTCCAAAGATCATTCCAAGGATCCTTCAGCTCCCACCCCACCACCCCCACCCCACCTTTTTTTTTTTACATATTTAAATGAGTTTAATGAAGTTCTCTACCTTGGATGTTCTCTACCTTGGATGGTACTCGTGGTTGCTGTCCTTTGCTCCCGCTTCCACCTCATCTGCGTTGGCCAAGAGGTGGCACAGATCAACAGAAGAAAGAAGGAATGGCGCTGCACAGCGCCTGCTTCTCAAACTGCCAGATTCCGCTGGGATTTTGGTTGCTGTGTGAGTGCGCAAGGAAGGACTGAACCTTCCAGTTACTGAAAAATCCCTTTTCCTCTCTAAAGTAGAGCTTCAATGCACATTGTACCTGGAACTTAGAAGTTTTACTGGTGAGGAATTAAATTCTGGAAAGGGAAATTTAGTTGAAGAAAATTCTGGCGGGACTATAAAGAGGAGCAGCAGACGGGCTGTGAAGCACTCCCTGCCATCCTGTGCAGCCGCGGGGGGGGTGCGTGGGCACACACACTCCCACAGACACAGCCCTGCAAGCCTGACGCAGCCCTGGAAGTCTACTTCCATGAAATAATTCCATAATTTTTCCAAATAAAAACCACAGCGTTTAATGATTAAAATAACACAACAGAATGAACAAATGTTTTATTGGCATGTTCATTGTTGTAAACAGCATCTGGCATGAAAAAGTTTACCAAATTCTTTTGATTGTTATAAATTCGGTGGTTTTCCAAAAACTAGGGAGAATTGTTCTCTATTGATCTTTATGGACCAAAGCAAAAACTGGCTGTTCCTAGGCTTTGCAAATGATATCACATCGACTGCATCGGTCTTTGCACCACAACCTGAACTACCAAGTTTGTACGCTGAGGTGTTAGAGGTTGCCCCAATATTTGACTACACGTAGCTAAGGAATTAACTCTGGGAAAAATAAAATTACTTTCAGCGGGTGGAGAAGATGCAAACTTGTAATAGTCTCAAAAACAGAATGTACAAAAAGTAGCCGAACAAAACAAAAATTTCATTAACAAGGGGAAGTACAACCCTAAAGTACCCAGCATTGTCAAACAGAAAATGAATACAAATTTAAATAGGCAACTATACTTCCAAATGTACACAATGAATGTTGATATGTGAAAAGAAATAGGATGGTAAATGGCTGAACTGCAGTTCTAGTAAATGGAGAGGGCAAATTTTTATTTACACATTGAACGCGATAGAGTAGAGCTGCTCATCGGCTTCCGGAACCTATGGAGAACCAGGTTACCTTACACCAGCACCTCTGCAAAACCAACCACCACCTGCTGGCAGCTTTCTGCCGACACCTCTCAGACTACCTGTTCGATGGAAGAATATTCCAGAACCTCACACTTGCAGCACTTCCAATTCATCTGCGACCCTTGGCTGCTGCTTTTCTAGAACCCAAGTGTTAACATTTCCTTCCGACTCTCTGATGAGGTAATGCGTGTATCAGTGAGACAAACAGAAAAAGAGGATTCTTTCATGGCCTTTGCACAGCTTTTATTATTAAGCTATGAGTATCCTGTTTGAGGCTAGTTTCACTAGCTACTATGTGCACACTGTCCTCAAAAATTTCCACTCGTTTCCCTCCCCGCCCGCTTTTTAGTTCTAATCTTTTATTTGCACATCCCTTTTAGCTTTACAGTACATTTGACTATAGTGCACAACATTATTCCAAGTCAAACAGCGACCCAGGGGGCACTGCGCTGCTGATGGGCAACAGCCCAACCAGTGCTGGTGTCAGCGCGTTACACCTAATGAGTGTCCTGCCGGAGCGGCACTACACAGGAGTAGTGAACCTTTTTATTTGAAACAAAAAAATTCCCCAGGGAAAATGCTATAGCAAGTATCAGTCTTGAGTCAAATCTTTATTTGGTGCTCCGTCCAGATAAATTTTTAGTGCTTTTTCTTTACGAGGAGAGTAGGTTACCCGGTGTCCAGTCTTCTGGAGTCTGCTGCTTTCTTTTTTCATCAGTTCATTTCTCTGCTCATCTGTTAATTCCATTAATTCTTCAGTTTTATCCCTAAAATGTGATAAAATTCAGATTAATACAATAAACATAATTAGATTAGCAACTTAGTAAAAAAAAAAAAAGCCTAACAAACACAACTAAGCATAATATACCTTAAAGATGAATGCAGCAAGAAACAAGACTATAATCCTTTTTCAACCTTGTCACTCCTGTTCTTTACAGAAAATTATAACTCTGCTTTTCATTCTGGCACAGCACCAACATTTGGAAGCACCACATCGGCCAGCCCCTACTAGAAACTACCAGGTATTCTCCCAAATAATTTTCAAGGACAGCACGTTATCAACCGGCAGTTTCCCCCAAACTCGTGTAATTACAAAAAATACTGCAGTAGAAATGTGTTCATGAGGTTGTCCCACCCAACAAGTTTAGCAGAAACTACAATATTTAAGATCTTAGTCCTCAAATAGTGCCTTTGGGATACTGCCACCAGCTGATGAACATTTTTTATGTTAATAAAATTGTCATAACATCCTTTTTTCCCCAGAGAAACCATACCAATTCTCAAAGAAATAAACCCAGAAAATAAAATCCTTGCTCTCTAAAACCTGTGGCAAGACTCTGACAGACTCCACAAGGGAAACACAGTTCTATTTTAAGAGATTAAATCCAGAAACCCACTTCAGCATAACAACGAGGTTTGCATTCAGTATTATTTTCAATGGCTTGGAAGAGAGGACTGAGTAAAAGGGGGCAGTGCTTGTTTTCATACACAATAAACATAATATTCATGTTTTTAGGAAGCTGAGGAGCATGAACATTTCAGCTCAGTGTTTTAAATCCTCCTTCCTTGAAGATAACAGAGGAGTATTTTTATGCTTCTGTCGATTACATCACCTCAAATCTCAAATCTTAACACAGATTTTCTGCACAGTTTATTATACTGTAATAAAATACATACCTATAAAATATTACTGCACCATCATCACAAATGTACAGAGGCCAGACATTCAACGTAGATACTTTAGGATTCCAGTCCAAGTCTTGGTGAATCTCTAGTATGGAAATGTCGCATGGAAACGTTCCTCTACCCTGAGAAACAGCAATTACTTGGTGAATACAATAAAACTCATGACCAGACACCCGTGCCATTTAAAAGGTAAAATAGACAAATCTTACTTACCTTTGCAAATTCTATGTTTTCTAAGGGTATTCCACTTATTTCACTCAGCTGTAAAGTGAAGAAAAATGGTGGATTTAATACTATTTTACAACATTACTTTGTCTACATAAAGTCAACAGACCTGCCAAAGCTAGAAGGCAATTAAAATATCTGCAAGTCCTCCAACGATCCAAAGTATTGAAACAAAATTAAAGTGACAAGTTGCAAACATTTTTTTACACGTCTGAAGTTACTAGTGTGCCACAAGCAACGCTTGCTGTGATAGGATCTCATCTTGCTTCTCTTAAGAGCAAGGGGGTAGCAGAACAATTAATCAATCCTTCAGGTCCATCAGTTTGTCCTCCGCAGTTTTCCTGTATGTAATGAAAGCTACTACCAAGTCAATTTAGGAGCAGGCAAAGCCAGACAATGCACACAACTAAAACCCATCTCCACACATCTGCACTTCCTGCTGTAGCAACCCCACAGTTCCACCACCACCATCGGCTGCTCTTCTCTCTTCCAACTGTCCCCTGCTCAGCCCCCATCACAAACTTGAAGAGATTTCCTCTCTATGGTTCTTGCCTCCATCAAATCCACTGTTAAAACAGATAAACTGACAGTAAGAAAAGCCTAATAGCCACTCTAATTTTCTAACTCTCATTTCCTCAGGAAACTAGGCTAAACAAACAATACTGACAAAAGGCAGACAAATCCTGATACAGGTTAGCCCTATGCTCTGCTAATGAAATCTGCCTGAAAGAGAAGAGCTGGCTGAACACCTCTGTTACTACAGATGTGTCAAATTCAAAAGTTGTCTTATTACTGGTGGGAGTCAAAAGATTAAGGACTCTCAGAGAGAACGCTGCTAAAATTGCTCCCTGCACATCAGTTCTTAAGACAAGGAAACAAGATGACCAAACTCTCTCTTCAGATACAAGTGAAGAGGAAATCTTGAAGACTGCACGTGAGAATCTGTAGTTGTAACTACATTTCTACCTGAAGAATACAAGAAATAGGTCCATAACTTAATCTGCATACATACACAAATGCAAGGCTGTTGCATTCTATAGGATCTGAACAATGTTCCTCTTTTCAGCCTATGAACCCCTAACTTCCAAATGCTGAGTGTTTTAGTTGGGTAGGACTTTGCAGACTTTACTCATACTAGGATTTTTGCTGGCCTCAACATCCAAAGTGATCTTCTTACACCTACATATTATAAATCCATAAATAAGCACCTGCCACATATAAATAACCATTTCTCCCAAGTCTGAAACCCTGTGATAAAACTGTTTAATAAAGCTGTTTAATAAAACAGCCTCAATACAGGACGCACTCCTACTCTAGATTTCCGTTAGGGTGGTGTATGTCTGCTCACCTGTTTGAGGGTTCTGGCCGTAAGGAAAAAAACCCACATACCAAAGCCATATTCTTTCCAACCAAAATAGAGTTCAACCTACTTGGTAGAGTTACACTGTCCCTGAGCAACAGCTTTCAAATTCAAATATGAAGAGGCTGAATGGTTTGGCATTTTGGAATACTAAAACACTGGCTTAAAAAAACCAAAGTGACAATAGCACAGCTTTTCTTTCAAGGATAAGAAATTTCGGTAATGCTACACTTCTTAAACTTCAAAATATGACTTTTTCATTCACCTGACTACTTTCATACTAAACTATATGAAAGTAAGATCTAAAGCTTATAATTCGTATGATTTTGGTAATAGGATGGGATGGGTTCTCAGTTCCTGGGGAAAAAAGTAGTATCTGCCACACAACAAGATTTCTGTAGCCATTACATCTCTGTGCTTCCCAACAGAGGACATCAATAAGGCTCCTTGATACCACAAGAAACTTGCATCAAATTACACCCTTTACCTTCTCTTTTAATTCTTCAACGCTGCTGCTTTCTAGTACTACTTCCTGGAAAGAATCTAGTTTCATCTCTGATGGCCTCCATCGTCTTGATAAAACAGCAAGTTGTGACATGGATTTCATCTTTTCTACTCCTAGGAAAGAAAGAAATTTCTTATATTAACATCAGAAATATCCCATTTAAAATTAGGGGTTTTCCCCAGCATAAGCATACTCAAATATGGAAGACTACCCTAGATGTACATACACTAGCCAAGCACCCAGTAAGTCCACACAAGGGGAAAAAAAAAGGTGGTGCGGGGGGACTCAACTTGGATTTGGTTGAACTTCTCTTTGTTATCAGCTCCTTCCAAGCAATTTTTCATAGTCAGCATCTCTTAGAAGCCATGCCCTTTATTTTTCTTTAGGGCACATTTCTTCATCACACCCAGTTTGGTTATACATACAACATGTATCCACCTCACTAGAAGCTGACCTCCAGATCTGCATGTGTGTGAGACGCTCCTCAGCAATCTGATATTTATTCCTGCACTTCACTACCAAAATAATTTTTCCACGTTTGACTTCCGGATTTCACACACTAACTATATGCTTGTTATTAAGGCCCACTTTGCACCTCTCGCCTTGAAGGCCTTTTTAGATCAGTTTCAGGCGAGAGAACTTATTTTCTGGTTGACAGGGTAATACTGTTAATTTTATAATCAGATAAGTAGAAGTGATATCAAAAGGAAATCAGTCTATAATTTTGTAATCTGGCATAAAGAATTTGTGGCTTAAACATTTATGTCCACAGTTAGGTGCTTGTTTTGCATGAAGCCACGACCACAGTTAAGCTTCTCCCTAAAAACCTTCTCCAGTCTCACTTATTACTACATTTGTGCCACCTTTCAACACCGACCTATTGTATGAAACTACAGTACAGCTTCTTCGCATTCTGAAGCGGTTAAGTAGTAGTTATTATTGGGCTCTGAAGAAAATTTAAACATGTCTGCAGTAGTGTGACATAAAGCTGCTAAGAAACTTCACTGTAAATTATTCGAAGTTGCATTATTTACCTGCCTACTGTCTCCAGCATCTAGCTGAGGAACGAGATGAAAGTGATGGGGCAGGCCTTACAAACCCTGACTTTAAGCAGTTGCCTTTACCCTCTTCCAACCACCTCTGTGGTCGCAGGGATAAAGTACAACTTAATTTCCATGGAATATAGTGAGATATAGCTTCATCTTCTGCAACTGGATTAAAGTAGCTAAATTGGGCAGAGCTAGACACCTGTACAAGATCTTACAGAATACTTGGAAACCCTGTAGTCCATAATATGGTGTGTCTGTGAACTAGGTGGGCGGCAGTTTTCTAAGCAGCAGAACCAAGACCTACTCACTACGGAAACACTACAGCGATTAATATAAAACAAATCCAAAAATATTTAAAACCGTGAAATTTTCACTGAAGTGTGAGCTGACATACGCGTTGCTGGGAATCTGAGGACTCCTGAACCTCCCATGTTAATTTTTACTTTTGGAACTTGCATTTTATTAAAAATTGAAAATACCAACACAGCTGCCAAAATACCAGAGTAACAGCTAAATAAGACTAAAGGCAGATAAGGCTGTTCCCAAGCGAATGGAACTCACATTCCTCATCTACCCATTAACCTGTTAATAATTAATACCTGTTAACCTAGAGAAAGCCTGCATGGCATACTTCTTACTCCCCCCTTAAGTTACACTTTTGCAATCAGAATCCAAATCTTATGTGTATCTACGAAGGATAGCTTAAGAAATTCTGCATTTTTCATGATACTTAAGCAGAACTGCGGAAACAATCTGCTCTCTAACATTTGATTTCAAAGTTGTTTTGTTACCAAGAACTGTTCAAGAAGTTAGCATCTCATCAGAAGAGTGTTATTTCACTCCTGTCTGAAAACTACTAAATGACTGAAGAGCTGTGACATTAAAAACAAATTCTGTATTATGCATAGACATACACACATATTTCAGGTAACTACAACCACCACCAAGACTACTCTAAAGATCAAATACAAATAAAAGCATACAGTATAGCCAACTCCTACAATTATTTTTACATACAATGAAAAAATATGCCAAAAACTGCCAAGAGTACTGCAGTATGTCCAAACATTTCCTTAAAATCTATAAAATAGCGCTGCTATTAGACATTTAGTACACTGCAGCCACAGGAAATCTGCACTTGCACAATCTTTTTATTACTTTTAATTCTTTTGCATTTTACCCTTTTCCTAATTAAATGCAATTAAAATGTCAGTAATACCAGCCTTTCAAGGACGAAAAAATAGCAAGTACATTTTCTAATGTTCTCTGAAGAAAAAAAATCTGTAACATTGTCTTTACTTTTCACATGATATCATTATTACCATCAAGGATTTCTAAGAAGACCTCCCAATTGCTTGAAATATTGATATCTTCTTCATAGATATGGTAATCCAAAAACACAGTGCCTGGGTTCTTCCAGGTTTTCTTTCGTAGGCGAAACCTGTAAATACATCATGAAAAAAACACTGAGTTTTTAATCTGCTCGGAAACCCTTCCCACTGTCAGAGATCAAAACCAAATGTTCTCTGACAAAACTGAAATACAATTCTTTTATGTGAGGGTTGGTTGGGTCTATCAGGAATAAACATTCTGAAGTAGTCCTGAGAGCAAGGTATCACTACTGGCTCATAGCGCTGCATTATTCATGAACACAAGGAAAACAAGACCGCAAGAAACGTGTAGGGATTTGGAGGAAGAAAACAGTTTCCTATTTAGGATAAGGGATCAGAATATTCCCAAACACTTCTAACACTTCTATAGGGTGGAGGATTAGAAAAGGATTGTTGTCTGATTCAGGTACTTAGTTCTTCTGCATCAATCCAGTTGCAATATAAAAGGAGGAGCTTTGATTTAGGCAGGGAGGTAAATAAAGGTATAAACAAGTAAAATGAGATTAAACACAAGTATAAAACTTCAATTGCAATGGTTTCTCCACACACAGAAGCAGACATACATTTTGTCATGTGCCCCACAAATACAGGCCACTAGAGAACATAACCCAAGCACAGTAGTCAAATCCTTTGACCCAGTCATAGTGATGAAAGGAGAGAAACCTGGTCCAGATCTAGGTTTCTACTCCTTTTCTCAACAAGAAAGGGCCAACACTTGTCTTCCAACATTTTGCTCAAGCCTGGTTTTAGGCATACATAAAGGCTTCACCAGCTTGCTTGCCACATCTTACAGGTTTTTCTTCATTCCAGTGAATACACTGTCAGCTATTCTACAGTAAACACTACACCACTTCTAAGTGACTGTAGAGAGCACATGGAACCAAGGCCCCAGAGTGAGTTCAGCCTTGATGAGGTAACCAGTTGTGGGGAAAGGGAAGACGGTGCTGGACCCCTGTTATAAGCACAGCCTATGATAATTCACAAGACAGTTTGCTGCAGTGATCTACACTGAGGCCGTACCTAGAGAGAAGGTGGCTTTTTTTTGTGACCTCGTTTACTTAATGGTCTCCTTTCCAAAGAAACTAATCCTTACAGAGACTAGAACTTCTTAGATCAAAATCTGTAAATATGTTGCTCACAAGCAATGCTAAGTAAATATTATTGCCTATATCACTGCACATGGGAAGAACGTCAAGAATTACCACATAAATGCTAACATTCACAATCTGATTCAGAGATCACAGTAACTTATTTCCACTCCTTTCAAAAATTTCTTTCTCCATAAGAGAAAACGCCCCACATTCTAAGGGAATGTTTAATCAGGTAACTTCAACAGATTGCAGTCTCTTTACCTGTCAATAGTCAAGTCTAGGCCACATTGTTCTCGAAGCTGAGGAAGCAGCTCCTCTTTTGACTGTCGGACTGTCATTCCTTTAGCAAAAACTGCATCTAGAAGAAACTTGCATGGCTGTGAATGAACATAAAGTGATTAAAAGACAATTTTTTCAAACATAAAAAAAGTAGATTTTTCCTCCCATTGATGTTTTATGACTAGTCACACCCACCTAGCAAAATGACCATTAGAATGCTTTTCAGAAACAAAGTAGGCAATGAACTGGTTAAAATCAGGCTTAAGACGTTTGTGTAGCAGCAGCCCTTTGACAGGTCAGTCAAATGCTCTGAACGCATGCCATGCAGAAACAGCATCTTGGGTCTGTATTACTAATTGCTACCATTCACATTATACTGACATTTTAAGAATGCCTTTTATATTGTTTAAATTAAATAAGCCATATAATAACAAAAAGGCCACTTTCTTGGTTTTCATTGATCAGACAGACCAGAACTCCATGACTGGAAGTTACTTTCAAATTTCTCTTATTCCTTAATTTATCAATTCGGCTTCAATCTCTTATGCTTACCCACTACTAATATATATTCTGTAGTTTGGCCCAAAAAAATAAAATTGGAAATTAAGGTGCGTACAAAGCCAACTTTTAAAGACTTACAATCTATATAGTGAAATTACTTCTACACTTTTTATCTCCCAAAAGATGTAACAAGTAAGTGAGCTGAAATGCAAGAGAGGGATTTTTGTTTCAGGCTTGATTTATGCAGAAAGGATTATTACCCAGGTAAGTGTTCTGATAGGCACTGTCTGCAGTGCATGAAAGGAACAAATGCTATCAGTACAAAATTACTGAAAAGTACAACCATGAGCAAAATCAGTTTCTTATTCGGAAAGAATTTTACATTAATTCCTTTCATACACCACACTCACGCTTTAGAAAGATACTGTAAATCATATTCCAATTGTATATTTGGAACAGCATAAAAAGAAATAATCTCAAGTTCCCTTTCCAAATCCAAGAAAATGCAGAGAAAAGGGGGACCTTCTTTTTTTCCCCCAGATTTCAGAGAAAAACTTTAGGCAAGGCACATATTAATATATTCGTGAATGATTCTTGAAATATTCAACACCTTACCTCTGGCTCATTTACCAGAAGTTGATAGACTTTGACTCTGTATTCACCCTTCTTAAGGGCTCTTCCAAGTCTAATAGTTATCTAGAAGGTAGAAGGAGTAGTGTTAGAACTGGTATCAAAATCAAAATTATATTTTGTAACACACTACACCAAAACTAACACAATGATTTCACCTGACAAGTAAACAAAAAGTTATAAATTACGTTCTTTAGTTTGTCTATAGTATATTTTTTTAATTATTAAAAATAATTTCTGAATAACCTTATTGTCATCAGAAAATGATGAAAGTGTCTCATTCAGCCGAACACTCTCAAACTCTTGATTGCTGGCGTAGACTCTAAAGACTTTGAAGTGAGAAGATGGAACTCCAACAAAAGGCTCCAGATGTTGCTTGAAGGCGGACAGTGTAATTCTTTTATCAACATGCACCATCAGCCCTAAGCAAAAATAAAGATAGAACTGGGATGAAACATTGCACTACCAAAAAACCCCAACACTCTAGTGTATTAATTGAGTATATTCACAGTTATCACTTGCAGCAAAATAGTACTGAGAAGTCAAAATTACAGTTAATGACCGCACTTACATTTTATCTGAGGGCATTACTGAAAACTTAAGAGCTTTGCTGTTTTAAGTGTTTATAGGTAGCTACTCCTGGAAGACATGACAGTTCCAATGTGCCCTATTTTGCAAACAGTAAAGCAGTGCAGCAAAGCAGCACCTCCTCAGTAAGACAAGAAATAGAGAGAGTCAGATGGAGCATTCGCACAGAACCCCTCAACAGGTTTCCCCTGCCTCCAAGGATAGGCAGAAATGCTTCCGAGTGGCAGCTGGCCAGACACATGCCACCAAACCTTTTTTTCCCTCCTGGCTTTCAGGATTAAAAAGCTTAGTTAATTCTTGTGTTCTGGAAGGCCACAGGACATCACAAGGCAAGCTCAAGTCTAGATTAAGGAACTTCATGGAATAATTTCATAATTACGGAAAAAAAACACTGTAGTAACACGGAATTCTGGAAAGTAAAGTGAACAGTTTGTCTTCAGAAATGGTGCTTCTAAATATATTCAATCTGGGCTACTCTCAAACTACAGTATGATTATATTGTGTCATGACTCATTAGAATCAAAAAATTGCTATTCAGAATATTTAACTGAACAAATACATTATTTGAATTATAAATCTGTTCATGTTGTCATACTAAAAATACATAGAAGTTTGACAGGATAATCATTTATACAGTGTGCTATGAAAACATAACAAATAATTCCTGGACCCAACTAGTCTTACCTAAAAAAATAAGGAAAAACTGAAGCAGTTCAAGATCAGCTCCAGAGAAAGATCATTCCAGACTAAGGTAGCAGTTTAATTAAAACTGTAGTAGCTGCAATTAAATTTCTCTGTGGTTTTAACAAGGAGAACATTTGTTCACACACACAAAAAAAAAAAAACCCAACAATAAAACACCACACAAGGAAAAAAGATCTTACTCCATCTATTATTATTATCACATAAGGAATTTCTGGATTGACAGGAAATTCTTTACCTTTCAAAATATTTATCTTATATCCTACTATTCTTAATTATTCTTCTGTTAGCTATAAAACATACTGTGGTACTGAGTATTGTTTAGATGATTTATCTTCATGACAATTAAAATACTAATCAGCCTTTTAGACCAAACTTGTATGGCTGACGTGAAAATGTCCAAACACTCATTGTATTGGCCCCTGCCCATGGCAGGGGGTTAGAACTACATGATCTTTAAGGTCCTTTCCAATTCTAACCATTCTATGATTCTATTGTGTATGGTCAGTGAAAAGCAACAGTCTACTGAATTAAGTGATCACGTACATGTGAATTTTCTCTACAGTAAAACAACTAAGAGTTTTCAAGTTTGTTAATCTAAACGTTAAGAGAATTATTGCTCCATAAACCACTGTAAATAACTGCATTCTGAAACAGGTGAATCAGCAGCAGATGCAACTATTTGCCTTTCACTGAAAGACATCTCAGCTTGCTCTCCAGAAACCACTTTCTATATAAGGACATAAACATTTCATAGAGGTAGTGTTTCCTTTTCTTAAAAACAAAAAAGCAAGACTCCCTTCAAATATTATTACAAGATCAAAATTAGGTTAGATTTTTGCTAAACATGACACCACATCCCACCTTTGCACTTCTGTTAATTTTTAATTGACAAGTTTTTTCAATACTGCCATTAGACTTTTTTTTTTTAAACACAGAATATAAATTGAATAGCAATAAAAGCTGGATTATTTTAAGGTACTTAAAAAAAAGAATACATACATTTCTGCCCTTCTCCTGAACCTTCCTCTGCAGCGTAGGGTTCTGACTTAAAGTACATGTATTGTGCTTCTCCTCTGCTCTTGCCACTTTCGTCGTATTCGCTATCTGTTCCAGAATCTTCTTCTGCTGTGTCCCAGGTTTCTTTCTTCCCCTGATTTGCTTTTGATCGCCTACTACTTGTAATACTATGAGAATCAAGTCCATTAGCCAAGGGAAGTGGGGCATTGTCCACATTGCATAAAGTATCACTGCTGTGACTGGAGCTGAGGATATCACTGTCCACTGAACTTGTACTCCTGTCGTTATTTACATCTGAATCTGACCGTTCCTCGGACTGGAGATTTTCTGGATCAGAAATCTGAATTTGGTTTTCAAGTTCTCTGTTTTCTGCTGATGCTGAAGAGTCTATTTCATTTGAAGGTGATTCAATGTTTTCAAAATCACTGGCTTCTGTGCTTTTGCTGCTGTCTCCATTATCTCCTTCCTGCTGCTGCTGCTGCAGGGACAAGCTTTTAAGCTTCTCAGTACTTTCTTCAAGAATTGCCTCTACAGATTTCATATTACCTACAGGTCCTTTTACTCTTTCACAGGCATCATCCAAGTTGCCTGAATCTCCACTAGACTTCTGATAAACTGTTCGCCTAAATTGAGATCCAGGTGATTGCTCTGGTAATGAAACATACAGTCTGATTGTATTGGCGTGACGATCCAAAAGTTTCCATAAATGAGAATCTGTATATGCCACATGACGATCTAAAGACTCTGAGCTTTCAATAAATACCTGAACATAAAATAACAGTGTTTTATCATGTAGGGTTATTTTAAACAGAAGTAAGAGCAACAACAGCAAGCACACAGAATTGAGCACACACATCACAAATTATGTCACTAAGAAACACTTATTATATTATAAACCTTTTATAAAAAATTAAATATGTTTAGAAAGAGATAGACTAAGGAGTCTGTGGTTTAATAATGATTTAACTTTTCTTTATTTTCACAATCACATTAAGATTGGAGTTAACTGCAACCAGAATGACCAGCTGCAGTGAACGGTTTGATGTTCAGAAGCATATTTATACATCACTTCAAGCGCACCCATCACCTGTGCACTAACACTAGCTATGGTAGCAACAAGCTCCACAGCTAGCTGGCAGCCTTGCTTTATTTTCTTGCATAGCATCATAAATAAAAAGTCTTTAAATGTACACATGGGGAAGCAATAGCGCAAATTAGAATAGAAGGGAACAAACTTCTCTTTTCCCTTTGACAAAGGCCACTGTGTTGTAGCAATCACGTGAATGCAAAAGGGTTTGAAGTAACTGAATAGCAAGTCAATGCTGTTGTTTTGCTCAGCTACAAGCCATCAAACCCTTACCTTTCTTCATTGAGATAACATGTTCTTGAGTTTCAGAGACTGAGTATGTTCAAAATGTTACAACAGGCACTATTACTGTTATAGTAAAGAGGGCAATGTTACAGATGTTATCTAAGTACTATGTTACTCTTCTGAGTGAATGGATTATATAACTTATTTAAAAGATTTATCAGAAGTCTTTTTGGGAAAACAATGTGAATTTGCATAGTAAAAATTACTGCATTTAAGCAAAAACAAACCAAAACTTTGCTCTTAGTTTTGACATTTGTTTCTTAAGAATTTTAATACTAGGAACGGGCACAGCTGTTCAGAAGGTTTAGGAAAAGAATTAGGCAGGTTTCATAGTAATATGCCCATATGTGCTGCCTAAGAAGGGTTGATTTCCAAAAACCTTCATTGTAAGGTCATTAACCTCACCATCATTGCCATCACTGAGTATTGACCAGATGTCTGATTCTGAATCTGCTCTACTTTATAATGTACACTTGGTTTCATATATAGCCTACAGCATTCTATCAGCATCACAACGTGTGCTAGTTTATAAAAACTCCACACACTACACAGCGAAACACGTGACAGTTACCTATTATAGATTCCATACAGATATCCATACCTTTTACAACACAAAAGCGGAGTCTATAAATACACAAAGTGAACACATTATAAACCAAAGCATGTACCTTGTTGCTTCTAAAAAAGCCCTCAGCTTTCAGTGTTTTGCTGGAAACGTTCAGGAGACGCAAGTCATTGTAGCAACGCTCTAACACTACCCGCATTGTTTCAGCGGGCAGGTGCGTAGCCTAAAGACATTGACAATAAGGTAACACATGTTATACTTGTTCCACTATTTGAAGTTACCTATTTAATTTATAAAATTATTCATAGGGAAAGGATGTGGTTTGTTTATTGGCTTACAAATTGGAAATACAATACAGACAAAACCCTCCCAAATCTCTCCAGTCCCAGTTCCTTTCCTCCATCCTTTCCTATGTAGCAAATGTTAGTTTTTTCAAAAGGGTCAGTAAACAAAAATAGCCTGGTTTTGCAGAGAGCCAGCAAACCAGTAATATAAGGAATCAGACTTAATATTTAATAACTATGAACCAACTGAAAATAAAAAAAAAATAATAATATTCTCGAGCATCAGGCTTTGCACACTGTTCACTTAATTCTAAATAAGACTGAGTTTAAAGTACTGAAACCATGTTGCATAACAAATATTATAAAGTTACACCAACCACAGAACTATTTTACACAGAACTGAGTAAAACGCCTGTCTTCCGAACATTTCATGGTTTAAGCACATGTAAAAGTCAATCTGCACCTTAAACAAATGGCTGTTGGAATGAAAAGGAAGGTCTGAAGGAAGAATGGGGATGGCTTTGGATGATAAATTTCAATAACTGAAGCCAGTGGTGGAAGTTACATTCATATGGTAACAGTTCACTAGCTCTGCAACTGACTGGATACTGAGTGAGGTGGTTGAAGCTACTAACGCAAAAAGAAAATGAGCCTGACTCTTCAGCTTCCCCAAAAAACTTATTATCTGGTAAGCAATATGGCCAGACAGTGCCTAAGCTCGTGCAAAAGCCAGTGTAGAACTGTGAATGGAAGCCAGCAGCACACTGCTGCCTTTAGCAGCCATGAGCAGACAAGCTCAATTGTAACAACTAATCCAGCCCCACTGGGCGTGACATACACTATAAACTGCAAAAGGTGCAGACTCCCATGGTAGATATTTAAATTATGACACAATTTCACAGTTGGAATGAATGAAAACTTTAAGACAAGTCCTTAGTGACTGTAAATTACCTTTGAGATTAGCTGTTTAAATTCTGAAACTGTTTGATTCAAATAAGCTCGTATGCTTATTGGAGGAGCAACAGACTCAGTCTTTAGGTCAACTACATGAACCTTCACCATGACCTCTGTAGGGAAGAGGAAAAAGAAAACAAAACCACATACATATATATATATATATATGAGAGAGAATTCAACAGGCAAAGAGAACACATATATGCTTGTTAGATGTACTGATTAAAGGGTTTGCATTAAATACATACTGACAGTAATTTGAAAAGCAGTCCAATTTCAGAATTTCTTTGTCAAATCAATTTTAATGCCAGATGCAAAAATCTTCCCGTTTGACAAATTTTAGTATACCTCAGAACTGTTTCAATTAGAAGCAAGTTGGCAACACAGCACAACGTGTCAGAACACTGACTCTGTAAATCACAATGAAGTTTTTCTTCTTTTGCACATCATAATGAAGGTCTGTGTTTTACAAGTTTTATTTTCACATAATCACACAATATATGATTTTAGCATATCCTCATTGATACACAATTACATGTCTTACCACCAGGTTTATAGCACTGGAAAATTTGGTCAGGTCTTCTTGTTTCCAACAGTAAGTCAAACATGTACGTTGATTTGACACCTCCAAGTAATAAACCCATTGGTGTATCCTCTTCTCCTTCATAAGACCGTTCCAAGTAGTCATGGAACTCATCGTATTTGACAAGACGACAGCAATCCAAAGGAACCGCCTCATCTAAATCCATTAGCTAAATTACACAAAGGAAAAAAACAAACAAACAAAAAACCCCACAACAAAACTTTTAATAATGGTTAATTTGTGGGTTTAGTTTCTCCCTTGTAAGCTAGAAATATCTCTGTACATATACATGGAAGAATCATTTGAATTCACAAATTTCCATTTGGTTTGAGAAAAAAAAACATATATCATGTGTATATATATGTATTACATACACATGTGTGTAACATATAATGCATTTTCAAAATCAAAAAGAAGAGAAAAGGTTGAAAGTGCATATATGAAGTACACAAAGACAGGTCCTGGAAGTATATTCAGAGGAATACACTGCCTATCAGTTATACCAAAGGCCATCTTGGAGGCCTGAGGAAATCATATCCACTAATTTTCTTCTGTGAATCTCAAGGAGATGTTAACACATTCCAAATCTGTAACATTCCCAAATTTGGAAGAGGACCTTACTGGTCCTCTCCTAGCCAAAGGCACATACAGCAAAAATCAAAGAGTGCAGAGATGTCTTCAACTTCTACTTGTTTGTGAAAGGCAAAGATCAACAAATTCTTTGGTGCCCACTTATGTTATTTTGTTAACTATGCAGGAATTTTCTTGACAGTATTCTCTTATTACAGATCTAATACAACAGGTTTTACTGCAATAGAAATATAAGCATCCAGAATTCTTTTAAGTTACTGAAGACAGCAGCTCTCACTGTCTGATTTTAAAGTAGTGTATGTAAAAATCATAATCCCTTTTAAAAGGGCAAGCTATATCATTCCAATCAGAAATCATGTGATGGCTACTAATAGAAAACTCAGTCAATCCCTAGCTAGAATACCTCTTAAAGAAAACCCCACAATCCCACCCCGCCCCCAACTAGCCCCTCAAAAGTAACCCACAACAAAAAACCTCACAGCTAACTCCCCCCAAACACTCCCACAGCATGAGACATTTAAAAATTGAAGATATACACAACAGCAGGAAAAAACCCACAGGCAAGAGTTAAAGTCTTCTGTTACGCATAGCATACCTTGTAAGCTATTTCCACAGCTTCCTTCAGTGTCCTGTCCTTATGAACCTCTAGTCTGTTCTCCATCATTATTTGTTTTGTAGGGTGCATGCAGAACAATTTAATCTATGAAATTCAAATGAAAGAAAACTGACCATGAAGGTATTTGCAAATGTCCTTCATATTCGAGTACATTTAAAGTTACAATCCTATATTCAGACAATCTGTCACAAAATACACCTGTAGCTCTACTTCAGCTAGAAGATAGCTTCCTTTCAGCTGGTTAACACAATGACACAGAAAAAGTCAAAGGCATAGTAGATAGCACTAGTATATATATGTGTACATATTTTTGCAAGCCAGGGTACAATTTCTATAACTAGAAAGTCTTTAAACTGTAGGCAGCACACAAATCCTCCAAAACAAAACACACACAGGAAAAATGACTGTGAAATTCCCTTTTCACAGATTTACATATTTAGCAACCATAGAGAATCTCCTAATAAAACAATCACTTGATTCATAAGCAGCCCAGCTGTCATGCTTGTAAATCAAAGATGTCATGTTTAGTATGTTACTGTTGGCTCCATGGTTGAAAGAAGATTCTGCTCTTTCTGCCAAATAATTGTTTTAATTAGTTTAAGAAACACCACTTCACAAAGCAAAGGGTCACAATATGAAAGATTTGACAGTATGAAACACTTAAAGCATTACATACACTTGGAATTCTTTTTGCCGAAATCAAGCGATGTCAAATTAACTATAGTTTGTTTTGGTTTTAATACCAAGTCAAATTCACATTGAAGACATGAACTCATCAAAAATGTCCAGTGAATACCTCTAACAAATTGCCTCCACTGTTTACAGGCTTCCAACAGGCGTACAACTGATTTTAGAGCCGTATTGTAGTCAAGAAATTACTATTTACCACAGAAACATTTCTTACTAGAAATGTATTGTTGCTTTATTGAGCAGAAATTCTAACCTTGCAAGTGTTGCGCTCAATTTCACGTTGCCTCTTCTCTTGTTCTTCCAATTCCCTCTCTTTCTGTACCAATTGTTTAATATGCTCTGGATACTCATGTGCCTCAAGAAACTCTGCCAATAAAAACAAAGCAATAGTTTTAAAAATTAGATTTTTCCATGGTGGGCATCATCTCAGGAATTATAGAATCATAGATATGCCCAGGCTGGAAGGGATCTTTCAGATCATCTAGCCCAACCACCAACCTAACATTACAAAAAAAGCCCAAACAAATCACTAAACATATCGCTAAGTGCCACATCCATCTTTTAAATATTTCCAGGGACAGTGACTCAAACACTTCCCTGGGTAGCCTGTTCCAACACTTGATAAGCCTTCCAGTGTAAAAATTCTTCCTAATATCCAACCTAAATCTCCCCCAACGCAACTCAAGGTGGTTTCCTCTTGTCCTCGACTATATTTAACAGCTATCTTTCTTCCCGTCTTCCCTCTCTCTTCTCCGCTCAAATTTCCCACTATACCATGATTTGTTCTCTTTTTCATGATTTAAAGGTGATTGAACTCAGCCTTTTATCCCCCCCAATTATACATCATCAACACGAGAAAATGGTACTAGCACAAGATTAACATTCCAGTATCAGTAAGGGAAGCTTTGCTGTTGTGAAGAAATACAATGACGACTACACTCGCTAAAAGTAAACATGGTTTGTGTTTATTAGGATGTTGTAATGAGATGACACTAAGCATCATAAAACACTTTTTAGATACACTGATATAGTAGCACTTGTGAGTCTACTTTTATTAATTTTAGATTTAAAAAAAAACCCTAAGCTCATATTAAAAGTTTAGTTCGTACTCCAAAAACACATTAGTTTTACTCAACCTGGCACTGCTAGTTTCTTTCCTTATTCTTGCTAAGTCATCCTCAGTTTCTCACAGCGAAATTCAAAATTTTACCAGAGAAGGAGGAACTAAAAGGAAGTAGACAACTGCTCATCTCCCTCCTAAAATATTTAAAGCAGCAGGGTAACATAAACAAAGTGTTATTTTCAAAAATCTTTTATTCCCTCCTCCAGTAGACACCTTACAATCTCGTGTTTTGCAAACTCTCTCAAGTATGCAAATTTCTTCTCTACACTTGCATGCTCTTCAAAGAGTGAGTACATCCCAGAAGGAACTATGCAAAGTGCCAAAGGTTTCAGTTGTAAGATTCTACTCCAAGTATTACGTAATTCTTTAACTAATTAAGACTAAAATAAATCCATCTGCCAAAACATTTGCCCTACAAAGGATGATTCCGAGACTCTTGAGCTTGAATCTGTTCTTTGAGACACCAACCTCTCAAGCATTTAATGAAAAGAAAAAAAAGAATAAAAGGAGGAATACAGAGGTTTTTACCCTGCCTTTGAAAGTTTATGTGGTTTTCCACCTGCTAAAGCTGTTAGGAGAAGTTATTCACTGGGTTACTTTATGCGATTCAGGGCATTAAAGTTCTGTCAACTGAATTACATACATCCCAAAAATGACCTATACTATTTATCAGCCTAACTTCAAACAGGCTATGAACTGACAAACTGAAAAAATAAATACAGCTTTGATACAGCAAGCAAATTAATCTCGGGCTCAATTCAACCAGTTGGATTAATGAACTACTTGATTCTTGCAGGTACATTGCTGCTGAGAGCACATGCAGGTAACCACTACTCCTCTGGTTTCCCTTCTACAGCTGTGCTTCTAACAAGGATAACAAGAAGGGGAAAATAGCAAACCAACACCGTTCCCTCTCTTTTGATATTAAAGTTCTATCAAACTTCCATCTACTTCTGCATCACTTAGGTGTGCTCAGATTTTATTTTCAAGCAAATAATACGGTATTATTAATAATAATCTACAGCAAGAGAAATCCTAAATGTTCACCATTATTAGTAATTTGAACAGCCTATGACCCTATGAAATTAGTCAATGTTTGAATGAAGTCTCCAACCCGACACTCTTGTTTTGAATCCAAACAGAATCTTAATTTCCCACAATAACATATTTCAAAAGATTAATCAACCTGTCAGGTACTACATGGTGCCAGGTATCCTCTAAGGCTTGGTGAGCTACATCAGAGATGAAGGGAGTAAGAGACAGTAAAATCCAAGACTTGTTTCTCACTATATAACTTAATAGTATATTGTCTCACCTCCTAACTGAAACACAAACAATAAGGACTGGCTATAAAGTATAATATTTTGTCATTATGAAGTTCTTGCATACTCATTTTTAAGTGAATGAAGTAATGCTTTTTCCTGCTACACCAATCATAACACTAGTACAGCATTACACTACAGCTCACTCAGTGCGACCCAGTATATTTCTTCTTCATTTTCATGACATCCGGAACACTAAAAAATTAGATAATTCATTTTTTGCGATGACCTTCTAATGATCCATAAATGTTTACTGTAAGAGTAATGAAAAAAAATAAAAGAAGGCTTCCTATAGGAAAGGTATATTAGCTTACCCTAAAAATACCACTACCCTCAACCTTACACGAGTTAAGACTCATCTCATGTAAAATACCTTCCACAACAGAAACCTTACAAGTTAACAAAACATACTTACTTGCATTTCTCACTGGATCCTTCAGTCTATATATCAGCATGTATGCATTTGTGGAGCTGGTGGAGATAAGAATAATTATCAGATAGGATGATACTGACTTTGAAAGCTGGATTATTTTTGTTTTTCAGTACATACACATCTTAGCAATACAGTAAGTATCACATTATTTTAAATAAACTGAAACAGCAGTCAGGATAGTTTTTACAACTATTTGAAGCATCTACTGTGCATTTTCAGCTAACATGTTAAGCATGTGCATCTTCACCATTCATCTGATTACACTAAAACATCACCAGAAAGAAGAGTAATGTCACAGTACTACTAACCTAGCAAAAGCACTGGAGTAATAGCCTCTGCTTCCAGAAGATCCACCATATGTTTTCTTAATATCTTCCTGAGTTATCTAATGGAAAATCAATTTAATGATTATTTGAGAAACTCACATTATTTGAGATGCATTTATTCACATTAGGAAAAATGGCATTACATAATTAGCACATAATATTAATCATTCTAATTTTAAAAAAATATTTCTGTTTATTTACTGACTGCAAAAGAAATCTGTTTCAAAGTGATCTCCCTCTTCATTTTACAATGAATGTAAACAGAATTACATTGCTTAAAAGGTAGGAACCTCTCAGAAAAATATTATTCAGGTTCTTGATGTTAATAACACTCATGAACACGCGTAACATTGGAAAGCCACAGCAGGACAGGTTTAACAGCACAATCTAGATTTTAACAGATCTACAAATACACCTCTCTAAGCAAGAAGTTTTCTCCACAGCACAGAAGGCAAAATTATAAATCCAGCCAGGCTTCTTTATGACCCATTCCCGCTTCACCATCATGAAGAAACGCTTCTCTGCCCCAATGCACAAAAATCCATACATAAATACCCCCCCCAATAAGTCAGTCAAGCTAATGAGTGAACCATATGTACATGCAGGACACTAGGACAAGAAGATGAAACACAGTACGTTTGAAATACCTGCACATAAAGCCAGCTTCATAATATATATACATGTGAAAAGTCACATACGAAAGAAAAACTTACTGGTTTACCTATGAGTACACAGGACAATAAAAGTACTACTTTTACCTTGCTAACATGCTGATCATTAAAGCTGTACCACTGGTCATCACTAAAAGATTTTATACAGGCATAATAATGGCCACCAGCAGCACTTCCAGAATGGACCATAACAGAAAAGAGCTCATACAATAAAGAACTCTGGAGAGAGAAGAAAAAGATGTGAGTAAAGATAACCAAATGATCACACTCAGAAGTTTTAAAACAATTACACAAACCCAAATATATAGAGAGTTGTATGTTACAAAACACATCTGTTTACTGTATCAAACACTGACCAGAATCAGCGCTATGATACGCTAAACACTATACAAGAGTATGTAATAATGGAAATAAAGAGCAGTTTCCCCTTTCACTGGTGGGAAGAAAAAGAGGGAAAAGACAACTTAAGAAAAAAAGTTACTCTCCTTCTGTAGGACTTCTTGTGCTAGATAGGTATTAAATATTTCTCCACAGAACAAAAAACAAACAAAAAAAAAGACCAGCTTGCCTGTAGCTAGAAATTTTAGTCTTATTTGCTATCACCCTTCCCTACATTCTTGAAAATTCTTTTTGCCCCTTAATGTATACCGCAAACCAGCAACACCCTATTCAATGCTTATCAGCACACTGCATTAATTTCTTACAGCACTGAGTTTGCTGTCCTAAACCTTTCTTTTCATAGATCACAGGATGGAAATAAAGGGTACCAAGGACATACCTTCAGTGTTGCATATGTATTAAAAAATAAAACTGATCAATGACTACTCAGACAAGTGTTACAAGAATTAACTATTTTTAGATCATATAGAGGAAATGCTCTGTAAATTCCTAGCATGTACTACATTTATTATTAAGATATCCAAACCAAAAAGCTAACAACATGGCTTGACAGCTAGATTGCCTTGAGAACAAACAGTAACAATTAAATGGCCAAAGTTACTGTCAATACTAGCACATAGCATTTGCATTACAAACACTGCAACGCCCCGTCCCTGTTTCAATCAAGTGGCTATCTAGTAATTTCTTTTTTCCAGCTAAAATGGACAGTATTCAGAACACTGATCAAAAAATTCTCTCAAATAGTTTAAGGTAGATGTAAACAGGGACAGCGGCACACCTTAAAAGGCAAGTTAGCCTTTAAATAATTATGAAAGTAACAGTTACAGCCAAACAGCTTCCTAACAAGTCTGAATAAAAGCTACTGGCCAAGTTTCAGTGAGTAACGACCCCTGCAGCACACACTGCAGACACTACCATAAAACTCAAGATTTTTGATTAATTTTGTATTGGCAAAAAAATTCAATCAGGTTTCTTGAAAATCTCTGTTAACATTTACATCCACAGAAGGATGGCTGCTATCCTGGACTGACCTGCTGCTCAATTCCTTTATATTAAACTCAAGATGAATGAATGAATATTTAACAGTTCAGCCCATGGCCTGATCTATGTGGCCATTTTTATAAGGGCAAGAAATGGATGGTAGAGATTGATCAAAACCTTCCAATATTCTCCTACTAAACTTGAAAACACTTTCGCAGTCAAAGCTGTCAGGCCTTTAACAGTTGGCCTCAAATGAAAAACAGTGCTCACAAGACAAAGCAGTCTTCAATTTGAGGGTCTGCTGCCAAAACAAGTTATCCGGAAATTCTCAGTCTGACAAGCTGGGAAGACCTTTATTCTCATAAGCTCTCTATATCAGTTGCTTTCCCTTGCTGCAGTGTCAATTTTTAGAATGTGACTAAAACCACATGGTCCCACTCCCAATATCAGAAATATATTTTTATCTTCTTCGTTTATAGTGCATTAACCCTGGTCAGCAACTAAGCACCCACCCAGACAGTCACTTACTGGTCCTCTTGATTGGGATAATAGAATCAGAAGAGCAAAAGTGAGAAAACTTGTGGTTAGAGATTATGATAGTTTAATAAGTGAAGGAAAGCAGATAAAGAGACACAACGATGCAAAGGGATTATTCACCACCTCCCACAAGCTGACCAAGGCCTACCCAGTTTCAACAGGTACTTTGAAAACCCCTCAGTGTTTACTGCTGAGTGTGACATACACGACAGGGAATATGGCATGGAGTGTTCCTCTGGCCAGTTCCAAGTCAGCTGCCCGTTCCTGCTTCTTGCCCATACCTAGGCCTACTCATTACAGAAGCAGAATGAAAAACAAAGAAAGCCTTGGCGTTGGGCAAGAGTTGACACTCTTGTGTGCTATCGACACTGTTCTAGTCACAAATTCAGAACAGACCACCACACAGGCTGATATGAAGAAAACTAACTTCATCCCAACCAGACCCAGTACAACACTTTTGTAAACATACCTTTTCACTGCCAGCTTTAGAAAGTCTTTCTGCTGCACTATTGCTTTCAAGGCAGATTCCTTCATCAACTCCATCATCGTTAGAAAAATCATTACTCATCTGATCACTGTGACAACTGCCTTCATTTTCAGCTCCACTATCAGTGCAGCTCTCAGTTTGAGGAGACTTCTTAAAAATAAAACATACATACTAATATCATACAACATTTAAAGTTACATAGAACAAGAAATAATACGCTTGTGAAATGAAAGAAATCCCCACCCGCAAAACAACGAAACTCCTCAAAAACCTAGAAGCCTCTACAATTCACCATTGAGAATGGACTTGTTTCTGTTATTAACTGTTTTCAGTCTATGTCTTAGATCAGTGTTTTCTGGTCTTGTATGCAGCTGAATGGCAATGACCTGATCTCATACTTAACAAGATTCTACCTGTTATTAGCCTATTCCATTTACCCGTTAATTCAACCAAATACCTGGAAGTCTAGTATCAAGATAGTAAATCCTATTGCAATATGACCCAGATAATCAGAACTGATTTGACTAGAAATATTTTCACACACAAGAGCTTTTTTCCATTTCAACTTACCAGACAAAGTCAAAGTATCACAGTAAGACTGAATAGTGTTCTAGTAGCTTAAAAGCATGATGTCAACAACTCTATGACTACAGTTCATTTAGTATAGTCACCTCTTACTTGATCCTCTTTCCTGTAGATAATTCTTTTGATTTTCTGACAGTTGTTAATTTTATCTCAAGTTCTATCTCCCAGGTCAATCTTTGTTCTATTTAGCCCTCTCAGACTCTTTGAGAGGTCTCAAATTGCTTAAATGGCAACCTTCGTAAACCAAAGGTTTGTACAGGGTCAGAAAAGTCCTCCCCCCTGCGTATCAATAGAGTACTTCTCTCACACCACTACAAGCCAGTAGTGACATAATGTTTTCAGGAACTGAGTTACATGAATATATCTAATCTTAATGCAGAAAGCACATTAAGTACTTTTTGGCAAATTTAACTACACAACACAAATTTTGGCTAAACCCAAAAAAGTCAGAAGCCAAAAATGCAAGTGAAAAATAATCTTTTTTAAAAAAATCTCATTTCTACAGCATACACAACATTGTGAGTCAGAGGGAAGGAATTAATCATTGTTTTCTGGACCAGCCTCAACGTTCAGAGTTTCAAAACTTTGTATCATCTTTTGTGACCAAAACAGGCTAAGCCTCAAGTTTAAGAAATATGTTTCACTCTGCAGCATATATAGAGGCCCTGAGACTTGTGCTTTTAAATCACTCATATGACAATATAAGAAATCAGAAAAAGCTTGTTTGTGGAAACATGAAAACCCTGTAGTGATTAGAGAACATGGATCCTTTTCAATTTAACAAAGATCCACATGGACAAATTTAAGAATTTCAAATTAAAATACTGCCATGGCTAAAGAAGATTTTATGCAGAAGAATAATGTTTTTAAAATGGGTTTATTAGACCAACATTTTATTTTTTTTATTGAGAAACACCAAGAAAAAGACTTTTCTCAGAAACCAAACGCTTTACCTCATCTTCAACATCAATGAAGACACTCATGTCTAACTCCTCAGGAAAAGTCATACGATCATTGAGTTTAATTCTGTGCATAGTAGTATAATCGAAGTCAAATCTCTTCAGCTGTAACGTCAGCAGATACGGAAAATGCAAGAACCGCAGACCCTAAATGAAGCAAAAACAAGATTATGCTACCATTGCCAGGATTGGTTTTTACCAAAAGTAAGTTTTGAGAATGATTTGGACAGTCTTTACCTTCCTTGCATCACATTTCTTCTTACATCGTTCACAAAAATACTGATTGGGGCCATCAAGAATCTCAGGCTGAATGAAAGCATGCAGTGCTTCTTCCTAATAATAAAAAGATGTTACCTGATTTTTAAAGAATGTTTACCTTGTAGTTATAAATCAGAGTGATAAATTTACAATGAGATTGCAAACACATACAAATTGCTTCGATTAAATCTACAACCATAATTTAACTGATACAAACTTTGATACAGGGTCAGTTAAAATATGAAGAAAAACCAACCTTTCCACCAAGCCCAAGGTAAACTGTCAAACCACAATTACTGCTAACTATATTTCATTCAGTATTTGATGAATCCAAACTGTCTTGTTTATTAATAAACATACAATATAGAGTGACATTTACTCCTGTTATCTTGCACATCACATTTAGTCATGTCTGCTTGGTTAACTGCTGTGAAAAAAGAATCTATTTTTAAGACCACTTTGGTCCTGTTCTCCCAGAATTTTGAGATGGTTCTTCTGCATTTCAAGAAAAATTCTTCCTGACAGATACCATCCAATAATTACTGGGGTTGGGAGGAGGTGGCAGGAAAAAACATTCCTCAGTGCCCTGCCTGAAGACAGCACTAGTCCCATCCTACAAAGGAACTTAGGAAACTACATTTGAAGACAATACTTTCAAGTGAAAGGCAGAGAAAAGACAGAGGGAGAACATTTACGCTTCATACCCCCAAAGGAGCAAGAATCATATACAGCCATCTCCCATACAGACAGGACTTTAATGATTTCTACTTTGCTCCTTTCTACTGCAAACAATAGTCAAAATGCAAACAAACTGACCCCATAATGTAATTTGCAACAATGGTATTGCACATAAGCTGTAAATGCTCTAGAACAATCTTGTTCAAACACTAAGAACACTGAGATGGGTTTAGTGAAGAATTTTACCCAGAGATTTTAAAAGTTAAAACCTTTAACCCAGTCAGCTTGCAAGCCAACAGGCTCTGAGTTTCTGAACTCTAAGTAGAACCCAGAGGTTCTCCAGCTATGGAGGTGAAAACAAATACAATTTGCATATTTAGATACTTTAAAATAATTGTCTCTTATGAAGGATCAGCTCTTCCCTGAAGTCTGAATAAATAAGAGGAACCTTAACTGGGCCTCACCAATTGTAATGTGGCTGGCACAGAGCTTAAGTTACTATCATCGTGTTGTTAAGTAAGCCACACTTCGGGAGGAAATCAAAGAACACCCCTCCCAAACCTCCAATTCTTCCCTTCTCTGTACTTTATGAGAAGGCAGGAAAGCAGCAAGAACAATAATAAAACAAATGTCTTCCAAAAGCTGTTGTTATTCTAGGAGAAAACTTTTTCTAAAAGGGACTGTACTCCAGGTGACAACTACCCACAAATGAAAAATACGGGAAACTCAACTGAACAACTGCGCACTGAAGGCAGTTGTCACTCACTACCATTTTGGGATCCAGCCAGAAGTCTTTGAACAGCCCTCAAATTACAGCTGTTCGGCAGAGAGACTCTCTAGACACATGAAAACATTTCAGAGTCTGGACTGAATTGTCACCTACATATTTACACTACAGAAGCCAAACTGCTTTTACTCAAGTACAACATACACCCAGCTAGCATTCAGTAAAGTTGTGCCCAGAGATGTGAGGAATCTCATCCTAAAAGGTAAGAAAGAAAACTATATGTTACAACCCTGCTTAAAAAGCAAGGGGACGAAAGAGATTACTGCATTTTGACCACTCTGTAAAACAGTTTAAAGAATATTCAGAACTATTTAAACAAAGTTAAAAATCAACACAGAAAATAGGAAACCTATGCACCATCACATAATGGCCACAGAACTATCTGTTATGAATCTAGCATCAGTTAAGACAATAAAAACATACTTCAAGTGTAAGAAAAAGTTGCAATTCATGCATCAACATGAATATGAATGAATGGGAATACATGAATGACAGGACATAAATGGTTACGTAATGTTTACAGACTGTGATGTGCAATTTAACAAGGAAACATACTATCAATTTCCACATGTGGAACAAAACAATGGATCTTCAGATCCCCCAAAACTGAATGAAGTATTATAACATTACTCTTGTGGTTTCACTGCTTACCCCATATTGCAAGCTGTGCTTTGAAAAACCTGATTAAAAAGCTATTTTTGAGCTGTACAAATATCCGTGTATTTTTCAGTCCTTGTATAAGGATCATCACTATTCTCCATGTGTACTTATTTATGTCTCCTCTGGTTTTGTCTGTATAATCTTCACACTGAAGTGAACTCTGCTGATTAGGATGTTTCTTAATGCAATTTGTATTCTAACAGTTCACCATTTTCTACTCAAGACAGTTTAGTCAGCAAAACCAGCGATGAAGCTTCTCCACTGCACAACCTATCACATGACATCCCCCATTTTTATGCAACTCTACTTTAGAGTAAATGTTATGTTTGAAGTTGTCTTCAAAGAGGTAACTATGAAGTGGTCTTAGAGTCAAGTAAGCATTTCCACCATTCCCAATACACACACACTTCAAAATATACCATAAAAGATCAAGCAATAGATCAGTGTAACAAAAACTATTTAAACTTCTTTATAGATCACAGAAACAAAAGAACAATATAGGCTGAAAGAGACTTCTGGAGATCATCTGATCCTAACTCCCTGCTGCTTAAAGTGGGTCCATCTTAAACCAAATTGCTCAGGGCCTTTTCCAGACAAGTTCTGAGCACATCCAGTTTTTATTATTCCGATTATGAGATTTCTAACACTTAGTATACTAAAATGCCAGAACAAACAGCTGAAACTAATTTCTGTCTGGCTAAACACGCTTAGGAACGCTGCTCTTCACAAAAATGCATTATGATCTAGTCAGTAGTTTGACAAGTTCCTTACTGCAAGCATTTATATAAATCCTGTGAACAGAAGCAGTAGAACCTTAGTAAAAAGTTACACGATAAATAGCAATTAGGAAAAACTGTTAGCGGAGAAATTTGAAAACTAATTGCCATCTCAGATTTTCAGAGCTGATCTACTTTTTCCCCATGTCCAAACAACATGTTCAACTACAAATACAAGGCCTTGTTGTTACTAATATAGCTTAAAAACCAGTAAATACCACGTCATCCATATTTTGCCTTCAACAGTTTAGTTTGGCATCAACACCACAAACTAAGCTCACACAAGTCCAAATTAACTTCTACCCAAAAATAGTCTACTTGTATGCATACTTACACCCTCAAAAGAAAAGCTAACATACAAAAGATGACGAAAACTAACAACACTTCACAAAACTGTATTTGCTAAATCTCCAGAATACTTGTATTGTTACTAGTCTTCTGGTACTACAAAACATTTTCCACTGTTTCTAGTAATGTAATTTCAGCATGTGAGCTACTTTCCCATTGCATCCACTCTTCACTCAGTTGCTCCTCACCTTGCAAGATTTTTGTTTTGCAGTCAAAACACTCTTTTTAGTCTAATGCTGTTAAATTCCAAACACTCTAAATTCTACGTTGAAATCTAGACAAAAGATACTAGTCTCCACAAAAATCAGTATGTGACTTTCTGCTCCTGTTTACTTCCCTGAAATAAGCTATATATTTTTATGTTTGTATTTCTATTAACTTCAAGAAAAGACCAATTCAGTTGTTTTTTTTTAAACCATGCCCTTGAACAATGCAGATTGTGTAAGTACCTTTTTCAAAATCTATCTTGAGATAAATACTGAGAAGATCTCAGTGCCCCAGAGACAACCCTAACGAGTTTGTAGCTATTTAGTCTTACTCCATTAACTTGGGGGATGAGGTGGGGAATCAAAAAAAAATTTTCAAATTGCAAACCTTAAAAACATACAAAGTAACTCTGAAATCACTCAGTATCAGGAAATAAAGAAAGTATAACAGCATCCTTCCCGGTTTGTCAATGTTCCCACGTATTTAAGAAGAAATACATACATATTTATAGATAAATGCAACATTTGAGGTATCTACATTTTTTTGGTAGTACACAATGTCGAACAGTGGGATAATAGACTTTATGTGGCATTCTACAGATTAACCTTACTTAAAGCTCATACATCCATTCTCTCTTATTAGAAAGTAATGGAAAATCACTTACCTCTAACTAGAGTTCTTTGAAGGTAGTATCCTCCTTAGATCCCCTATCTTGGGTTGTGTCGCCTGCTGCAAGTTCCCTTAGGAGCTGACTAGCAAGGTCTAAAAAGTTTTACATTCCCTTCTATAAGCCCTATTAGCGCATGTGTGAAGTTTTTGATCTCTCATACCCTTTTACCTACACCTACTAAATCACCATCATCTATGGATCAATGGAGGATACTACCTTCAGAGAATTCCATTTAGAAACAGGCGATTTTTCCCTTCTCCAAAAGCAAGTATCCTCCATATCTCCCCACTGCTGAAGACTACAAAACTAAAAAATGCATCTGCTATAGATAATACAAATGCAGGGAGGAGAACCAACTGATTATGGTCAGAATACGAATTAAAAATCCTAAAAAAATTGAAGCATCAATAGAAATTGCAACCATGTAAGTCTGTGTAACAAAAATCTTAAAATTCTTTTCCTTGGTATAATAAACCCAGTAAATGCTGATTTACAGTATCAAATACTACTAAGAGTAATCTGATATTTATGTTTCTAATTGTTCAAGCTTTGTATTTACAAATACAGCCTTTTTTTTTTTTTAGCATTCCGCTATAGACTTCTCCACTAAAGAAAAAAAATTCCAATTTGAGATAAATGCACAATGCATTGCTAAATGCAGAATACAGCTACATGAACTGAATAGTTTTTATTAACAGATCAGGATACTGAATAAAAATTTTAACAAAATTTTGTTTTAGGAAAAATTTCTGGAAATTAGCTTTAAAAGCTGAGAAGTAAAGTCATCTAAACAAAATACCAATCTGTATCAATGGGAGGACAGCTAAAAATACAGCTTTTATTAGCTGAGTAGTTTTAAAATAAATTTAATGTAATCTTAGAAAGAATTCAAAGCCCTTTAACTTGAATCCTTTTTGAGAGATCACTGTCTCTCCTCTTTACTACTTCTCAAGATTGGTATTTAAAGTTCGACAGTATGAAGTACTTTGAACCTACACTGCCCTTTAACCTAATTCTAACAATTTTTTTCTTAACAGAATTACTGTTAAGAATTACAGACTATTAGTGCCAACAAAATAAATACAAAAGAAAAAATACTTTATATACAATAAATAATCCTGGTAAGCCAATTACATGAGTGCTCATTTAAAACAACCTTTACTGAAAGACTTGTTTGGTTTATTCTTATTCTTCCTCATCACTTCATCTACAGTACAGGTATCTTAAGCCACAACAGTGGAATTCCACAGTTTATAATCTCTTCTTTTCAGGGGGTGGAAAAAACGAAACAAAAAAACTTCCACAGATTTACTAAGCAATATATATGCTTGCCAACATCAGTAATGCTGGAGCAAAGGTGACCAAGAACACTGATGTATGATAGGATTTTCTATTATCATTAAATTGCTTATTAAAAAGCACATGGTATTTGAAATGTGAACTTTAAAAAGCACAGCAACAACATGGCAATTAAACTAAAAATTCTAAGCCAACGTTCTTTTCTTTCACTAAGATTCTCAACAATGCTATGAAAATTTAGCAGATGAGCCAATAAAGAGAACAAACCAAATAAAACTTAGTGATCTCATAAAAATATCTCAAGTAAATGCTGAAGATTTTATCAGGAAGAAAATAATTAATTACTGCAGCCTTAAGGCAATAAAGTTGCATCTCCCCTCCCCTTATACATGCACCAGTAGGACTCATTGAAGGGCAAAAAAAAACAAAAACAAAAACAAAAAATAACCCAAAAAGCCAAAAAAAAAAATCTTCTAGAACTTGCTAGCTGGTTCACTGCACAAAGACGAACACCCCAAGATGGAGTATCTAGGATGATACTTACCATGTAACAAATTATACCACTGTCGCATTATGTATTCTATGTGTATGGATGCACTATTAGTCAGCATAATAGTACACACCACGCTAGCAAACGCCTGGGTGGAGCCGTACGGCCGGATGACCAAAGGAATATCCAGGTAAGTGTCGATTCTCCAGCCTTCATAGCCACACTCTAGACATCTTACATAGTCCTTCAGCTTGCCTTGATACAGTTGATTTATAAGATCCGCCTGAAACAAATAGATATTCAAAAGAGATTTAAACAAATGAAACAAACCATATTTCCTTTGTTTAGTTCTACAAGAAAATGCCATTTTAAAATTAAGTCTGAATTGCACAGCTACACATCTGGAATACAATTCCCACTGCATAAAACACGTACCAAATGAGTTTCTCAAACCAAGTTATATAAGCTTCACAGTATATTTTTACAGTCACATCTGAAGAGTGACTACAAAACTAAAGCCTGTGTTTTAAAAACAAGTCTGATCCTGTAGGCATTGCCAGCAGACTAACTGATAACCACAGTCCTTCCCCGTGTCTCCAGAGACAGGTGCAGAACGAGAAAGCAATTGACAACCTACAAATCTGACAATTGGCCTACAAGTTGGCCAACTCATGACAAGCCTGTGTTATGAATATGTTCCCGTCCTTCTCCTATGTTAGAAGACTGGTTTCAGCTGCAAGAGCCCACAAAGTAGCCGAATAAATACTGACAGCGAGGAAGCAATCACAGGAGTCACACAATCACTTTCTGTGCTTCAAATAAAAACTAAGCATCCGGAGTACAGGATATTCCCCTTTTAACTTGGGAAGGAAAACATAAGCAACACACTTTCAAAAGCTGCACATTAGGGGTAGCTTAACTATTGCAACAAACAAGACAACTGGCAACTATTGTAGACTTTAAAAACCTTGTATTTAAAATTTACTTAAGGATCATCACAATCATCCTCAAAAAAACCCAGCAAAACTCGCAATACCACACTGTTGAATGAACGAAAGAAAGTTTTTATACAATTACCTGTTCTGTTTGCTTCCATTTCTGCTCCAAAGCATCAAACATAACTCTACAAAGCTCCTGTACATCATGTTGCTGCCATGCTGTTAGAAATTAAAATTAATCTTAATTAAAACCAAAGATATTATTAGTCCCAAATTTCAATACTTGGCCAGTGTTCAATTCCACAAGCAGCTGCCTCACAAGTTAAGTTAGAAAAATAAGCTGCCATCTTGCTCATGATGTGTTTATATAAACAAGAATTGTGTACACAAGCAAGAACATGTAAAATATACAGAAATGCTAATGTGCACTGCTATAAAATAAACCGGTTCTGAATTATTTCCAACTTTGTACTGATCCTCTGAAAATCAATTTTTTTTCTTTGTAAGCATAAGGACACTGAAATGCAACTCCTTATTATCCAGTGATTACTCCACGGAAAAATCAACAGGTTATGGGATATAACTGCAATACAAGTGTCAAAAAGATAAACAGTGTTTAATTTTATGGAATTATCCATATTATTTTCTACCAAAGTGGAACAAGTGCAATTGACATCCGTGATTCAAAACAGATGCAAGTTTCTCATAAAAAGCTACTTCTTTAGAAACAATTAAGAACTGTAATGATAGCTGAATTACAAAAATATAATGTTTTTTACTTTAACAGCCTAAAACTCACAGACATAATTTCTTTAAAAATCAAACACACACCACAAAGTATCCATTTACGCTATTTTGTTTGCACTGAAACAAAGTGGATTCTAATAATTCTTTTGAATTATTCCAGTATTTTTCTGCACTGACAGCAGTTAAGGTCCCCAAAAGGCAGCTGCCAAAGCAAATGGCACAAGCGTAATAGCTGCGTATTACCCTCACTACTGTCCCATCCAAAACTCCGTGTAACATCTGTTGTTTCAATTGCTCTTTTTTTGCTGGTCTGCAGTAAAACAAACAGTCTTTGAAGCTGGTAGGGAATACTCGTCACAGGATCCTCTTCAGATTCTTCAAATTCCCATCTATTCACAACACAATATATTTCACAATTTAAAATGCTTTGAAAAAATCACCCCAAAAGGCATTTAAACCAGCATTTGTTACATTTTAAGGTCTGCCAGATTTTAAAGGTTAAGAGCAGCCCTGTTTCTTTGGAAAAGTCAAAATAAATTGCTTTCCATTTCTGCAGCAAATGACATTACTATTCTTTAAGTGTACAAACCTAACACAAACAAATGAAATCATTTTGAAGCCATTCATGGCACAAATACTGACATGAAGTGCAGTTAGTATCAAACAATTTCAAGTTCGATGTTTTTAAGATGAGGTAAATTCTTTATAAAGCTTGTTCATGCCACAGTCGGTAACATATCTTAGTATTTTACTAAAAATCAGAGACTTTTAAATAGATATAATTTACAATAGCTTATCCAGCTTGACTTGGAGTATGCTTTTTGGTATTGCAACAAGGAAATCTTGACAGAAAGAATTCAAAAGGCTCTCCTACCAATATCTACCAGGACAAATTTAAGAACAGGTTTTGATTGTTTATACTCACTTATATAACGCATTTCTAAATTCAGGAGTCATGAAAAGTGTTTGTAGAAGGCTATTCAAGTAACAAGTCATTGCTTGATTTACTAGTCCCACATAACCTAGAAATACAAGAAGAATGAGATGGAAATAATGCAAAAGATGGGAAATCACTTTAAGGGTTACAACAGTTTACAAGAAAACAATTTTGTGATAATGTTTATTCAAAAACTGCATCCAGTAGTTGTCATTTATTATTATTTGCACTAAAAAAATTGAGGTAATATTGCAATTGCTCACTTCTGAGAGCAACAGAGTAAAAGTTTCAAGAATAGAAATAATTTCTTTGAATGACACAAAGCTGGTTTAGTGACCATGAATTACATTTCACAATAATAACCATATTTAATGTTGAACACTGCCCCAATGGGGACATAGGTAACTGAAAATATTTTAACAGTTGATTTAAATATTTTACAGAAGAATCTAGAATTTAAGAAATAATTATGTAGTAGCTTACTGCCTGATATCAACTAAAAATATCCTTGTTATAATGTCAGTATCATTTGCACCTGCATTGATTTGCACTATCATCCCAGAACTATAAATAAAAAAAATCTTTAAATTGCCAACACGCATGGATCTTCTAAAACATTCTATCAGAATAACCAATCAAGACAGCTACTATAAAAATCAGTGTCATTTTTATTAGCTGAGAAGGGAATTATTTACTTTTTTATCTTGCTGTAATTTTCGGATTTACTCCAAAATATACAGTATTAACAACAGTTGATAAATAAGCAGCATATCCTGAAGTGCAACGTAACGAATAAATTAAATACACCTAATTATACTCTGAAACTATTAGTAAGTATTTAAAAAACCTCATCTCTGTTCCATACTACTAATGAAAATGCAGTTTCTCCATGCAAAACACAGGCATCTTATACGAAGAGACTGAGTTAAAACACATGTATCTAAACTTCTTATTCTGCTCTACATAGATCACCTATGCACAGTTACGTTAAATGAAAAGGGGCATGTGTCAGATAAACTTTTTTCTCTCTCAAAACAATCTTGAACACACATGAATTGGTGTAATATGAACATGGTCTTTCTGTCTGCTCAACAAAATTAGTATCAGAGAAGTTTGCCTTATTACTGAGCTGTAACTTACTGCCTCCCCCTGTACAGACAATGCCCCCAGCCAACCTCCTGAGACCTGCCCTGGCACTTCTCTGGGAGGCAGAGCTGTGCTTCCCTTCCAGAGGGAGTCTCCGCTTGCTGGTGGGGAACCAGGCAGTGGAGGACAAACCTCGTGGGGAATCACGGTGCAGGCAGAGAAACTGCAACCAGGTGCTGCAAGAGGAAGACTTGACTTAACACATGGAGCACAGAGATTTGGCAACAAGCCCCTCTGTAACACAGCATGAAGCACTCATTAAGCTGTGTGTGTACACAAAGCTTGAGGTAAATACTTCCTGGTAACACAATCTTGTCTACTCAACTAGGAATGCAGCAGCAGATTAATACTGAAAATGAAGGGCCCCAACAGAAAGTTTAAATTGCACTGTCAGGAGAAAGAAATGGATCGGATGTTCCCAAAGTGACACAAGAATACTGTAGAAAACACGATGGAAAATGTAGAAGGGATGTGGGCACTTTAAAATAAATTGCCATTAATTCCAAAAAACTGTTAAGTGCTGCTGTTTGAAAATTTGCTAAACTAATTACAAAGTAGTGTTGACTTTACAAGAGAGAACACTATACCTGTCTCCGATTTGCTCAGGACTGAAGAATAAGAGTAGCTTTGACTGACATAGTCATTGGTACAGCCAACAGAGCCTTCTCTTGGAAGAGGGCCTATAAATCTGTCTTGCGCACTGTCATCTGTTGTACCTGACTCCTCCTAAAAACATAAATACACCGATTTTATGAAAAAATTAGACAAATTTTTACTGAAGCACCTGCAAGTTTTACTTCTTTCTCTCATTGCTAAGAAATCAATTCTGTTAGCTTATCCCACAAATTTTAAAAAATTGCACATATACAGTTGCTTGAGGAACTTTAATTCTGCCCTCCAAATTCTCAAGCCCTTGAGAAATCATTCTTTGCATTAACAGGAGCAAATGTTCTACTGTATAATCAGATACAGTACCAGAATACATACAAGAAGCAAGTTTTCAATTTAGCATTTCCTGTGTCTCAAGTCTCAATGCACTGAAATACAGAATGAGATTACTTTTTCTTTCCAAACATAAAAATTACAATTCTATACTCTTCCAGATTCACTCCGAAATTCTGACCTTGTGCACAATTATTTGAACACAGGCTTCAAGTATTTTTTCCTCTTTTTGGGTAACTACATCCACAACAAAGGCTAAGTCATTATGCCGATATGAGAGCTGAGTAATAATATATCCCTAGCCTATACAATCCCTGATTTACATAAACAGAAGCTGTGGCTATCTTTCACCGCAGCACGTATTTGAGAAATAGGAAATTTCAAATATTTTGTTCCAGCGGACGGCTGGTTCTAGCTGCAATGACAACTCTTTAATATCTGTGTATATATATCTATTTTGCTTCTTTAAGGTAAATTTGGAAGTAGGTAACTGCTGTCGATATAGGACTGTTATTTCTGAGAATCCTGTCAGAGGCACCTAACATTGCGTTCAAACACCCAGAGGAAAAGGATTAGGTATATGATTAAACCTGTATTATTAAGACTTATCTCTAAATATGTCAAAGATATATTTAATTATATAACCTTAGAAATTACTCACAGTAAAGCATTACATAAATATTTGACAAGCCCGAATAAAAACTGGCATTAAATCACTACTGATGGGATCGGCCCTACTCAAGAGAAACCCAGAAGTGCAAAATAACACTCCAAAAGTCCAACAGTCCAAAAGTCTGTTGAGAAGTTTCCTGAAGAAGTTATTCTATGAAATGTACAGTCCAATCTTATTTCATTTTTCACACAAAAGCAATACACAGAACATACATCTCTCTCCCCACAATGAATCCGAGCAAAGATTTTACTTACCGGCATCATATGAGGCTGCTCACCGTCTTTGTCTGTCAAATGCAGAAAGTTCTTCTTCCCTGGCTCAAAACCAGCATCAAGAATAGTTCTGTCACTGTTCTGATCTATTGGAGTCTGATAAAAAAAAAAAAAAAAAAAAAAAAGAAAAAAGAAAAAAGCAACAACTTTTTAAACAGATCTATATACTATTAACAGACATTGGTTTTTATATATATACCAAGTACACTGGTTGAAGTAGCTTCTGACACACTAAGATGAAGTGAAAATAAATAATTATCCAGTATAAACAAAACACACTAATCATTAGCTCTGAAAGAACTTGAGAACAGTTTAAGACAGTGTAAATTAAGTATTAAAGTACAGTTTAGTACTTTGAAGTTGGTTAATCTATTCAGGAATCAAGACACTGGTCTACAATTTTCTTGCAGAACTTCAAACCATCTAGGGTCGTATATAGCTTGCATACACTTTTCTTTTTTAAAGAGAAAAAAAGTTCAGCAAGGATAAACATATCCTGAAATAAACTATTTCTTAAGGAATCTATTTATAAAGTTTCCTAGGTACATCTACAGAAATTGTATTATCTAAAACCAACACCAATTTACAATAAAGTACAGAAGTGATAATAATTATACATTTTTGTATTATAAATTCAAATAAGTTTAACAAACATGAGGTCACAACACAGCATGCTTCTGCTGAGGAGAAAACATTTATCAAACAAGACGACAGGAAATAAAAGGAGTAATTATGGCTATTATTATTAAAAATACATACTGATAATGAAAAGTAGCATTAAATCCAAATGATCATATTAGTTTCTTCTGTTTAATGATTAAATAAATATATCAGTTATGAGCACGTTTTGAGACTAAAATGTAAATATAATACAAAATAAAATGTAGCCAAATCAAGAGAGGTGTCAATCTGCTCTGGTGTACCAGCTACAAATTTTTACAGGGATTAAACGAGCGCTACACAATACAGACAGCGCTCTTCCATAACGTGAAGACTTAAACGTTTGCTATCAAGAGGAAATAAAAAGTACTTTTGTCATACCGTATCAGTTACATTTTCTCCATTTCCCCACACTAAATCAAAAGTTCCATTCACATAGCCCACTTTTGAAGCCACATCTTCAAACAGCCTTTTAAGTGGTGTGGAAGCTGGCAGGTTCAAGGTAACGCGCTCATTCACCGTCTTGGAATTTGTGGTATCTTGTATTATACACAGCACCCTGGGTTCCTCAGCAGCACTTTCCACCTGAAATGACAGCAGGCAACAATTAACAAGCAAAGTTAATAGCATTTTGAAGTTCAGTTGAAAAATCAAAGTAAGACCTCAATAGTAAAACGTAGTGTACTTTTACAACCTAGGAATCTTAAAACTGGACTGTATTTTTGAAAGCAGGCATAAGAAAAAGTAAGAACCTTCCAGTTTCAAGACACCTGTAAGTTCAATTTTCATAGAACAAGAAGAAATTTGGATGGGTGAATTGCTGTGTAGAAAGAGAAAGTGCTCACGTGCACAGAATTTCAGCCAGTAAGCAGACAGCAGACTGCTTCAAATCACCACTTCAAGCTCATATTTTGCTTTGACATGATCATAAATCCTACTGAGGTAGAAGTACACCTTCTGCAATTTTTAGGAACACCACCCGGGAGATCTGTTTTACCAACCCTGAATACCCAGGAAGTCAAAGTTCTAAGCACAATCAATTAATTCAATTATCCCAAGTTGTAGAATGATCAGGAGTAACTAATATTTAAACACAGGTCACACAAGAAAGCATCAGGTCAGTAAAGGGATTAATCAGTTCCCAAGGACTCAGCCTTTTCAACACACAGAAAGCATTAGTAATGCACACCAGAGCACTCAAATCTCAGTCCGTGGCTAAAGTGCACATTGCCTAAAAAGGTGCAGATACATGCAGTGCTATCACGATTTTCAGTGGATAAAAACATTAGTAAAGAGCAAGAACTTTGTGCTAAAACTGTCAGACACATCATAAGCATTTTACAGAGAATAAATAACTACAAAGAAAATCTAAAGACCTTCAGCATCCCTTGTAATTCTACACAACCAGCCTCACAACACATAAGATAATCACCAAAGTAGTATAGTCCCTTGTGAGAGCTCTTATATCATAAAAATCTTTTAAAAAGGAACAGAAATGTTTTAGTTCATGCTGCATCCCTTCATTTTACAAAATTCCAAGACCAGCTGACAGTCTTCACACAATTACAATATAATGTTAGCAGACTACAGTGTCTATTGCTACCATCATCAGGAAAGAGTTGTCAGAGAAGGGCAAATAATATTGCATCCCAACCTCTATTACACTAGTTTGCTTTAGACTGTGATGTTTCTTAAGAATTTAAAAGTTCAACTTCTCTGTGTTTTTCAAATGTAATGTCTTGTGTGGAAATCTTCAACTGCATGCTCAAAAATACGCAAGGCACCACTTCCCAGCAAATCTGCAACACTTTATCTTCACACACTTAGTTTTTACTGGAGAATTTTATATTTATTGAGTACTTTCCAAGAAGACAGACAAAACCACTCCTGAAACATTAACCACCCATTAAGAAGCCAACATAACTTAGAAGTCAAAGTATTTTTAATATTATATCCTAATTTTCATCCATAGCTCCCACAGAGAGACACAAGGCTGTACTTGAGTAGACTGAAATTAAATTTCACTAGTGATTACTTCTCCTGGGTTCTTTCCTTTAAATTTCCCAGCAGAGTTTTGTTTTTTTTTTTTGGCTAAACAACATGCATACAATTTGTCTCTTTCATTGAGTGGTTACAAAAGAGAAAATGAAGCTTGTGGCCCAGTTCAGTGGTCTACTTTCTTAATTTTTCTGGAGAACATAAGCAGCAGCTAAAACCCAACAAACTCCTAAGGTCACCTACGCTAATGACCCAAATGCCCCTGCAAGGGTAGAAGAGTGCAGAGATGCTGAGGCATGGAGCTGTATGAATTGTGGCACAACATAAGGTAACTCAGATCTAACTATTCCCCACTGATCCTGCAATTAGACCTGCTACTGTACACAAGCACATCAGGAATAGAAGTTCTCTACTAAAGACTGAACCTATTGTTGTCCTACTGCCTTTAAGTAACTCCCCTCCTCTGTGCAGAAGATACCTATAAATTCAACTCTTCCTACTCACGATTCCTCCGGTACCTTTGATGGTGGATCACTTGTCACTCACAGCAGAGCTGCTACTGAAAATAATTAGACACTGATGGATGGAAGTAACATAAAGCGAACAAATTATAGAAGATTACAGAAGATTTGCTGGTTGGGTTGCTGGATGTTCCACATCAGACAAATCCTCTCTTCCTTGTTCACATATGTAATTCTGACATACTGGAGTGGTTTAACCCAGGGTTAGTATAGCAAAGGGTATTAAGGCATCGTTCACGCTGCCACTGCTTCAAGTTGTTCACAGTAAACAGATAAAATAAAAATAACCCATTCATAGCCAATATTCATATATACCATCTGAACTATAAGAGAACAATGCAAACATCTTGTTTGTGGCTAATTTACTATCAAAATAGTGTAAAAGACAACACTGGGCAGTGATAAATCTCTAAACTATTTTGACAGGCTGTTATCAAACCGAGTCCACAAAGTAAACGCAAAACTTAACTTTAGTCATTACACAATCCGATATATTATGACAGCTACACGATTCCTTTTTTTTTTTTAAATTAAAACCTACAAAAGGCCAAGAACACAAACACACACAGCCTAAAAGCATATATAGACACATACTCAGTTTGAAGCTTCTACTGTTAAGCCTGTATTTAATGTGCAAATAATCTTTGTATTCAGGAACATGCACAAAAAAATTCAACAGCTCATGCTCACATTCAGAAATAAACAAAAGCTACAGACAGCATCATGCTGTTACTACATATCTTGGTTATCATTCTACAAAGTTGATTTCATCTGTCTACCTGTGAAAATTTCTTCTTCATTTCAGCAAAGATACTTTGTCTGCAACTCCAAAACATATCCTACAGTATATAAAAACAAAATTAACAAGTCATAATTCTTTACAACAGTAAACTGACTTATTTTGCATAAGGTCAGCTTTATACTATAAAGCAAAAGATTACTACTGAGTTCTAAACCACCATTCACAGAATAACTTTAAAAATAATAGCCTCCAAATATTTCAACACGAAGTACAGCGTACACTATTTTAACATTTAAATTACCATAGGAGTAGCATTACATACAATGTTAGATATGATGTAACAACAGTCTAAGTTTCATAATGTAAGAAAGAGTGGATAAGAAAATGTAAACAAAAAGAAATCAAGATAAAAATCTTATAGTAACAAATTCCTTCATTATATTACAAAAGCCCCCCAGACAAGGCAAATATTTTACCTCAAATGGCTCAAGTGAAAGATTAGGAAACAATCCTGTAATTTAGTATATTACTGCATTTATAAATTATTAAGTTATCCAGTTTCATATGAAACTGTTTCTTCGTGCATGAATTATTTCCTGTAGGGAATTTTTTATTAACATGAACCCATTTTCATGTATTCAGTTGAAGGTAATAAAGACATGAAGTTACTGACTATTCTTATTCCTAACACTCCTAAAGAAAGCCTGCTTTAGTATCTCTGTTGTACCATCAAGAACACAACAATAAACATTACCTATATAAAACCATTTTCCGACTACGGACAAACATCAATTTAAGTAGTTTCTGAATCTGAAGCATTGTACTGTATTTTTCCAGAAAGAAAAAACAGGAAGCGAGAAGGAAGATGCTAATAACATCATTGCTCTTTTCCAAATTTCTTCAACTGCGCCCTCAGTCAAGATTATCAAAACATAAAGTACTGACATAATCTTTACTGACGTGCCCTATTTGCCCCACCAAACGACTTACAAAAATAGCCCAAATTAGACCACTGCATTTAATTGCTCAGCAGGATGACACATAAGGCAAGATTTCTTCCTCTGCATATAGAGAGCTGAAGGTCCAGTTTTGATGTTTTAATAATCCAAGATTAATAGTTCTATCTAGCAATTGTTTTCTTTACAGTTTGTAATTTCAGATTTGACAGAGGTTTTAAAAATAAAATAAAATAAGACAATCCAGAAAAACATCATCACAATTTAAATGTTTTGCTACTTACTAGCTTTACCTGGTCTCAACTGGAAGTTACACACATTTTCCTGAAGTGACTTAAAGGTTAACAGAGGCCCTGAAACACAATTTTGAAGCTGTTCGTTTATAATATTATGATCATCACCAGTATATTGCCCTGTGTTGAAAACTTAAGTCTTCCAATTTTCCTCCTAATTCATGTCTCCAAAGAGCCCTTACTTTAGCCCGAATTCCTTCTCTTCAGAGACAGGTACTTTAAGTCCAGTATACCCAGGGGCATGTGTAATTCTCTAGTGTGCAATTTTAGCTGGTGCATGCAGTGGAGGGTAGAAGGGGAGGGCAGGCTACTGGCATCATCTGAATGGGACACAACTATCCACAGCTTGTGTCTTCCATAAGAATGCTCTTACATTGGATTCTTAGCTCTTTATTTCTCAGAAAAGGACTACTGGGAAATTTTCAAGAGTTATTTCACTCCAAACAAATTCTGAATGACGAAAGTTGATTTTCAACATCCCATGTAACACATCAAACAAGATTTACAAATTATACTGTTTATATGATATTCAGAAATTTTAGAATAAAATTGAAATTAAATTGTAATTTCAAATGTTAATGTTTTAAAAATATTGAAACACTGATACTTTCACTCCCTCTTTAACACTCTTCCATTTCTAGAAAGTAGATGATGTTCCCAAACCTGAAGGTAGAATATTTCTGACTATGTATTAGACCAGATTTGCAAAAGACTCTTTATAATACAAACACACAATTAAGACACAGGTCTCACATGGTTGGACATTCTAGAGCACCATTCTAGATAAGCATTTACCCATGTACTTTTCTGAAAAACATTTCATTTTTCACATGAAAGGTCTGAATCTGTAAGTTGCAGAGCATAAAGCGTATTGTAGCACTGAAGAAACGCAAGCTGTAATTCTGCATATACTAACACGCAAAGCATTTGCAAACTGAGACACCAGCTTTGACCACACAGGTTTTGCCTTTGTCAAAAACAGAGAAACAAGAAAATACAGTGTTACTAGATCTGTCAAAACGATATTAAAATGCAAAACTGTAGTGGTTTTAGCACTGCATCTACATGCAGCCTCCTATTTTTCCAGCTCTGAACGACTGAATTCACTGAAATTCCACAGTAGCATTTTACTAGCCTTATGAGGACAAGTCAATTCAAACGCATTTCATTTTTCAAATGACAGAAGATTCTCCCAAGACTAACTCCTGCTGCAGCTCTTTTATAAAATTATTTCCAGAGACTGGAAGTGAAACGTAAAGGTAAACTTAAACTTCCTGTAGATTCCACCCAAGGTTTCTTAATTCCAGTATTTCCAACAGGTAAAAATACTGAGAGCATGAATCATTAAGGAAAATCACAAGTTTTAGGTCAAGAATTTAAATAACAGATGCGTGAAGTTTGACTGCCAAGTAAAGTTAATGGCCTACTGAGACTTAAAATGATCACCAGCTGAGAGGTTCCTACATGTCCACACCCCGTAAATAATTCTCAAAAATCACTGCACTACAGAGGAAAGACAAAGAGATCAGTAGCAAGTGGAAATGACAGACATCATACTTACATTCATGAAATTATTTGGATGACTAAGCCTAAGCAATTCTCAAACTTCATGAAGCTTCAGCAACTTAAGAATATCATGGAAATGCACACACGACTACTGCCTATTACATTACTGTTGGTCAAACTCTGGGATGTATATTCCAAGTTTGTGTAACTGATTGGTCACGCATTTCCAGCGATTACAAGCATAAACTGTACCTTCAATCACAAAAAGAGTAGTCTAAAGATCATCAGATAGAAACATTCAGACATTTAATTGCAGTTCAACTGAAGAGAAGTTTGTTTCAACTCTTAGTATATTTCTATATATGAGAAATACAAATTGCTATCAAACCAGTTCCTTGAGAAACCACAACCATATTTCAGGAATTCCTTCCCCTATTCCAAAAGGTCCACCCCATTAAACACCACACTGGATACACATAGATAGCATTTCATTCTGCACAAAATGTAAAGGCCAAAGACCTTTCAAATACACAAAGTAAGGGGAGAACAATCTGGGACCTAGGTTACTATCTGCACTCTTAAAAAAATATCTCTATCCTGTACATTTTGAACTACGGACTTTGGAGACTCCTTGCCACCCACAACTTCCTTCTCCTCCCAACCAGGTTAGTTACACTCCATGCTTTTCCCAGCCCAACAAAGCTCTTTATCAAAGGCCAGCTCCCCTGAAAAAGCTAGGAGAGCAAGGCACTCCTCTGGGAAGTAAAAAGAGGACGATAAAGGTCTTCAGAATGAGCATAGTATTGAGCAGGCAGTCTCCACCGCTTCGGGCACTACTGTAGTCATCTGCTGAAGAGAAATTAGACTCATATTTGACATGTTTTTAGGGGAAAGAAGCAATTTCTTTTTGAAAGACAGCTTACTAGGCTAATTCTGTCACAGCATTGCAAGTTGTTACTCAGCACTGGTGCCTCGCTGCAGCCCAGTCTGAGTTAATGATGGAACAGTGCACTTAGAATTCTGTTACAAATGCCTGAACCAAAACATACTTGATAAAGGGGTATTTTATAGGATACTTGCAGCAAACAATACGCTTTTTCTAAACACTGATCCCAGGAGGTCTCAGGAAACAGAATCATTTTGAGCTGTTGTCTTTGATATATCTTGTGTTGGAACATTTCCCTAGGCAAAATAATTCTGAACAACCTTTAGACACAATCATTTAATTTTGTATCTGACTGCCTGCCTTTGTGGTATCAGGTTCGTGAGCGCCTGAATAACATACTTTATCCTCAACTTCAAATTCTTCATTATACCTGGAGAGCAAAATCCAACAACTGTACTTTGAAGCTAGTGATACTAAACAGAGCTTTACTGTCCCATTAATAGCAAGCAAGAAAAACAAACAAACAAACAAACAAA
>VXBW01004351.1:802943-812997 GCA_013400375.1 Thinocorus orbignyianus
AAAAAAAAACAAAACAAAACCACACACACCAAGCCTAACATACCATCCACACTCACTCTGACAACTTTCTTATTTATTCAAACTTTGTTCACTCCCTTCTTTTTTTTCCTGGGATGGAATATCAAGGATTCACAAGACTTGGGGAAGTCCTTTCAGTCTATCCTCATGTCTAGAAATAGAAAATAGGAAGGAAAACTATGAAAAGGGTGTGCACTGGGCAAGGCTATGGTAATTTTCTTCAAAGCAGCCCCTAAGACTGATAACACAGTACTGTTTTGGCTAGTGCAAATAGCATGAAGTTCAACTATGCCAAGTGCAGGGTCCTGCACCTGGGACACAGCAATCCCAGGCACAAAAACAAGTTTGGCAGAGAATGGTTGGAAAGCAGACCTGAGGAGAAAGTCTCATGGATGAGGAGCTCAACATGAGCCAGCAGTGCGCGCTGACAGCCCACAAAGCCAACCCCATCCTGGGCTGCATCAAAAGAAGCATGACCAGCAGGTCACGGGAGGTGATTCTCCTCCTCCTCTCTGTGCTTGCGAGACCCCACCTGGAGTACTGTGTNGTGCATGGTATCAAGGCCTTCGCCAACTCCTACTCTGCCCTCCACCCGCAGTGAACAGACTGGGGGGTACACAATAGGCTGGAAGGGGACACAACCAGGTAGAACGACCCAAACTAACTACAGCAATATTTCATGCCATACAACACCATGCTCAGCAACTAAAAAAAAAAAAAAGGAGGGTTTAGTTATGTTCCATCGTTGCCTGGGAATGGGCTGGTTACTAGTGTATGTGCAGGACATGGTGAGCAATTGCCTCAGCTCCCCTGCTTTTCAGCTTTTTCCCCTATATTCTTTGAGTTCTCCTTCACTTATTAGACAATTTTATCTTGTCTTCCAAGTTTTCTTGTTTTCCCTTTTCCTTTCCTTTGTACCACTGGGGTTGGGAAGAGAACGAGTGGCTGCATGCTGTTTAGCTGCCTATCAGGGCTAACAGACAACCGGGCGATCTAAAAAGAAAAAAAAAATATCCTGAAAGTGGTGTCATCATTGTTTTAATTTGGCATAACTGAAATGTGGATTTATTTTTTGTTTGTGTTCTTGTCCTCATTGCTTATCAATCCCGATTCACCTCTGCTGGATCACCAGGATTTCAAACAACCTCCCCATCTTCAAAATTAGTTAGAGAGACTTCAAAGGCAGTGCAAGGAAAGGAGAGTCAATAAAAATTGACAAAGTATTTTAGAAAATTGTCAGAATGGAAATTGAAGACTCTTAAAAAAAACAAAACACCACTTATAGGCTAGTCCATCTATGTTGTCCATTATAAAGCTTGAACTCTGACCTCAACCTTTCATACCCTTATCTATTTCATTTCACACAAACTGCTTCACTGTTTCACTTCAACACGTTTGCAGCAGTACGTCCTTGATTATACTACCTACCTATTACAATCTACTTCAATCCATGGTATTTAGCTTTGCTTTCCTCTCACAGTATTTGATATACTTTCACAGAATGTAATTGACGTCTGAATGAGATGCCTCATTAAGACTACTGCAAGTAGAAAACAATTATGATACCCTCATATAATAATACGAACACATGCACCTATTTTGGCAACTCAACACGGAATTTGCAGTACGCTAAAAACACTTCACAAATACATGGCTGCCTAAAAATGTCAAACAGCAATGCTTCAGTTATACAAGCAGTTAAGGCCTGAAAAGCTGCATCTGCTGTCAGAAGCAGCAGTCTTGCTCCCACCTTATTTCCACCCCCACACTGTCCCCTTTCTTGTGCTGGTACAAATAGTCATGCAGTTACATGTTGAGCAGGCTCAGATAGCTAATCCTTCTTAAAATTAATCATTTCTGGTTGGTTTTTCAATGTGTTAGCTTTAACCCAAGTCAGCCCTCTAGCTTCTCAACAGAATCCTTAACTTTCCTGAAAAAGGACCAAGTGATACAATGGCACCAGCAGAGTGGTATTTTAAATGTATAGATCATATTACAGATCAAAATACTTAGTACCAACATCACCTGGATATACTGAAACTTTCGTTGGTATCCTGAAAGATTAAAATGACACCCTCCATCCTTAGGTATGAGTCTCTGTGAACGTCAGTGCTGCTCACAGGATAAGAAGAGTAACTCCCCCTTCTATCTTGAATGGCCTGAAAGAGCAAAAAGTGCATTACTGCAGCAATCCTACTGCTTTTGCCTTCACCTCACGCTCATGCTGCTTTCCAGGCGGCTGAAGATAGAGGATAACTGCTATCACGGAAGAAGGCTGATGCCATACTGAGACTAACAGCCCTGGCTGTATAAACCATTAAGAATGCCTCCCTATGGTTGATGACCCAATGCAGAAAGGAGAAGAGGTACAAACCCAAAATTCTATAGCAGGGCCTCCATGATCTTGATCTTTTTGGAACAAGAGGTACATGTTTTACTCTCTTCTCTGCCTCATGTAGATCATGGATTCATTTGTTGCTTTCAAACACCACCTCCTCAGAAATGCTTCTCTAGTAACAAAATGTTAATTACAAAAATTAACAAAAGTGTTTCCGCCTCACTGAAACAGAGTTGCATGCCAGCTGTTAACTGTCACTCCTGTCAAATGAGTATAGGAGAATTATTTTAATAATACATACATACTTCAAAGCTGAATACTTCCAACTTTCTAAACATGTCCAAAAATAACACTGTGCCTCAGAAATAAGTATGTTCTGAGGCTAGCATTTACCATTGAGAGTTTATTCCTGCTATTGTAGATTACTGGGTCATTTGCAAAAAGTATTTATAAAATAATACAAATGACAATCAGAAAAAGTTGATATGGGGCCAGAAATAAGTACCCATATCCAAGGTGTTCAAAAGACTATAGAAAATGATACGACAAAAGAGAACGTGTCTGGGGACAACTGAACTAGAGATCAAAACATTTACTTTTCAGTTTTACAGAGGGTATTTTCCATCTAAGTTCTATATTTTAAAATACATATACTTCAAATATGCCTTACTTAAGAATGTCTGGAAGAACCAGTCTTCTTACCCTTAGCTCCTAAGGGACCTTTAAATATGGTAAATTAAAGGGATTCAAGATTACCTACTTCCCTTAAAAGAAAAAAAAAATAAAATCAAACTAGCAACTGTCAGTAATGAAAGAGTACAAATATTTCCTAGTCACTGGTCATCCTACAGATCACACAAGAACTCTAACAAACTTTCCTGCTACTAAATTAAGGAAATGAAGGGATAACAAAAAACACTTCCACAGTGGTAACAGACTGAGTTTCAAAATCTAAAGTTTTCTCTTAACTACTGGACAATTAAGAGTATTTCACTCTCTTAAAGGTTGTCATTTCAACCAATTGTATTTCCTTTCATCCTATAACCCTGAATTATCCAATTTCCAGAGGTTTTTGTAACCGGACTAAAATAATTGGGAGCATTAAATGCAAATGAAGTTCTACACGTTTGCAAACTATCTGCCAGCCTCTATGTATTCATCGCAGTCCAAACTTTATATCTGAAACAGCCTCATCTCTATATGGCTTCCTTCTGTTTGCATCTGTATCCACCTTCTTAAACACCATGCTCCTTGTTTTTCCTTAAAAAAAAAAAGTATTTGAGAAAATTAGATACTTATTGCACTTTTACCTATAAACACATAATTTGTTTCCTATGGAGCCACAAAAGCAGTGGCTATGCTTTCCTATTTGCCTTCCATTCCTTCAAGTACAAAACTACCATGAACTTTATTCCAACATTTTCCTATACTGGTAATATTCTAAAGGACTTTCTGCTGAATTGTTACAAACATAATCTTAGCATAATATACCAGAGTTGGAGCAAAAATAGTAAGAGTTTTCTCTTTTTGGACAATTTTACATGAAAGCTGATTTCACTACAAAAATCACCAACAGACAGGTGTGCTAAAAATTAAATTTGTGTACAGTTTAGAGATTAAAATATATGAATGGAGGGGTAATTCTTAATTCTGTCCTAACTCTTTGATTATAAACTGTCCACCTGCTGCTGGAGAAAGATAAAGAAAAGTTGAATAGTGAGGTGGATAAGCAGTGTTTGACTTCTGTGGCAACACTGCAGAAAATGACGGACAAGTTAAGAATATAAGCACCCATGAAGCCTGGGCATAAACTCTATCTGCTGCCACTACTGCAGAGGGCTCCAGGGAGAACACAGAACTCTGAAGCGTGTCTCCACAGAAGGTATATGTATGACAATCTATATATGAGGAAAGACCCAGATGATTTTTCATATAATGAAAGTGTTTTCTCTACACAAAAAAAACCCAAACATGTACTACTTTAAGTTGTTATATTGCCATTTTTTTTACTTTCCCTTTAGTAATTGTTACTGATCTCAACACAATACCCATACAAATCAGTAAACACACCTGCCTTCCACCCCTTTAGCTTCTGCAGTACTTGGCCCGAATTCTTAAAAAAAATGCTACTTCCATCTCCTTTCACATATTATTTACAGTGAAAACTTTCATAGTATATCAATAATCTCTCATACGGCTTCAAAATTAGAGCATTCACCAATCTTATGGAATTCATGCATAATGATGTTACTTGGAAGGCTTTTACCGCATCTGATTACTGAGAAGACACACCTGAACTGGAGCACAATAACCAGTTCTAAGATATTCACAGAACTGCCTACCTAAAAATAATCTGTTGTCATTTTTCAAAGCACCTAAAGTATCCTTGTGGTCATAATCTCAAAGATTAAATTGAATTAAGTGATTTAAACCCCTAATTTTTTAGACCATGGCCAACGTCCTTTTCAGAAATTATTTCAGCTGCCAATGCTATGCAAGACAATTTGTTCCATGCAAACTGACTGCATGCCAAACAGTGCAAAAACAAAGAAAACACCACACATTTCACAGTGGTTGAAACCATAATAAAGTTGGTTATCATTTCACCAGTTTACAAAAAAGTTTACTACTATTTTCAATTATTAGTTCTTTAGTTACTAGTGGCATTGCTTTAAGAATATTTTGCTCAAGACAAAAAAAAGGCAACTGAACAAAAATCTAAATAGGCAGCTTACCTGAAGGTAGACTATAATAATCCTCAAAGGGATGCAGTGTAAAATACCAGCTTTAAATGCTGACAACAGGAACAAAACACTTCTCCAAATTTAATGAAAAGTCTGAATACGTATATGTAACTCAATCACTCTATTTCCTAGAAACATAACTTTCACATTTAGTTTCTTATGTAAACTCCAATACATTTTCAAATACAACAGAAAGAGTGAAGCTGTAACTGGATATATGAACACATGTACATATTTTAGTGCATTACTGCATCAATTGTAATATACTTGGGAAAAGGTTTAAAATAATACTTCCCTCCCTGCCCAAGTTTAATTCTGACAGAACTAAAACATGTAAGTCAAAGGTAACACAAATTTAATTCACATGACTATTTCAGCAAGTATCTGCAAGTTTAAACCTTATATTAATATCAATACATTATATCAGAAAAAGAATGTTGGATAATAATGTTTTTCATTACTATTTGCATGGTAGGACAATTCATATTTAAAAACTATGATGCAAGGCCACATTGATTTAAATGCACACAGGTACTTAGGTTTTAAAACCAACAGAAAATAGAGCCAGTGGAATTTATCTGTTTAAAAAAAGCAACAAACAAAGCACCAGAAACTTTTTTCTTGTATGCTGAAATCCTGAGCTCAAGAAAGACAGTGTAGAACATAACACAGACAGCCCTTGAAGTGTTGTCTGCCTCTACTTCACATCTTAGGAAAAAGTTCATTACTAGCTGGAGGAACTGTGCAGCTGCACACAAAAACAACAACAAAAAAAAGAATTACACTAGAGAAAAATGCATTTCTTGTTTGTGGTGAAGTCCAAAATGTATTATCCTCAGGAAAAATAATAATAACACAAAGTGATATGTTATTGAGTTGTCATATTACTGTACTGAGTAATAACTTCAGCTAGCAGCATTTGAAGACTGAGGTTCCAGTACCAAGTGCTACCCAAGAGGTAGCTGGTACCTCCTACGAGAAAAGTTTTTGTCGGATGATCTCAAGCTGCTATTAGATTATTATCCTGATCACCTTCCTCATACCACTATTAAATAGCCAGATGTACACAGCACGGGGAACTAAACTGCGACTGAGAAGCCCAGTGGCTGAAGTAAGCAGGGAAAGATCACCAAACTAAATATGAATTCACCTGAATATCATTCAGAAAGTGTCTGTTTGCAAGGAATACATGACTTGGTGTAACCGTGTGTGGATTTTCTGTTTGGTTCCTAAATTTGATTTCCAGGATATCTGCTCAGTCTCCATTTGCTACAATCATACCTTTTGGAGTGCACCAAAAGGAAAGCAGGAAAAATACACAAGCCGTAACAACTCGTAGAATTTCTTAATACATAGGAATGAAAGAACAAGGATGTCATCAGTGTCGATAAGAAGAGCATCCCTTTACTAAACAGAACTGCAAAATATCTTAATCAGATTCCTGCTCTTCTAATGAAGAAGTTAGAGCGATACCCATCAAGAATCTTTTATTTGTTCAGTGCAGAAGATTAAAATGGATTCATTAGTGCAGGGATGAAAAGACTTGTGTTAGTTAACCGAAAGGGAACTCACACTACCTTCTTTGATTTCATGGCAGCAAGTACAAAGTATATATGCATTTATTCTTACAGGTGTACTTTGGATAGTTCATGCTGGAACATGCTGAGAAAATATCTGCAGAGCATTTATTTAATTAGTAGCACACATACTTTAAAAAACTTCATAGCAGAACATACTTGTTATATTCTGACTGATTCTTTTCTATATTCTAACTGATTCTGGGCAATACTCGCTAAGTTCTGACACATCTCGATTTTCAAAAGTCTTCATAAAGTTCACTTACATTACCAGTAAACAAATCTATGCATCTATTTTTCTCATCAACTGTGTTGACTAGAACATTTTATTATTTTCTATTTGAGGTAAGATTTGTCCAATACAATTTCAAGTCTACCTTTCCTCTCAGAAACACTGACAGCCATAGAAGCATTTTCCCTTCTAATACCACCATTTTCCACTTATTTCCATTATTACCCAACTTTTGCTATTCCCCCTCTCTCACCAGGGTTACTGTTTTACTGAACTAATGAGAGAAAAATCGACACCTAGTAACAAAGTAATTTTCAAAGAACATGCTTAGCATTTACTACCAGGGTACAGTTATGTCCTGTATGTTACTCAATGCCTCTGTTCTATTGGATATAAAAAAAGACTAAATTGAATGACTTCTCGTTCAGATGAAGAGAGAAGAGGAACTGAGGACTGGAAGGAAAAGGAACATGGAACAGTCCACACTGAACCCCAGACGTAGTGAACAGGCGTTTATATTGCCCCCACCATAAGGAATTATTGGTCACATAATTACAGAAACAGCTGGGAAAGCAACAGGCACTGGTAGTGATGCAAAAACAAATTTACTAAATGCCTGTATAACTTGGGGAAAAAAGCTCAATATAAAAAGAAATCCCGATACTTAGCTCTTGGCAACTGTTTTCATACATCTGTTCCAAATGCAAAAGAACATTATGCCAAAGTTATAAGTGAGATAAAATAACAAGGCTCTGATTACCTGTACATTAGAGATGCAGCTGAACTTATGCAACAATCAAAAAACTTTTTTTTGGTAAGAGACTACTAAAAGACAGCCTAAGTGCAGCAGTGAAACTACCAGTATTTTGTATCCATGAAAACATGTTATTACTCTTTACAAGAGCTTATGAAAAAGTTGACAGAATATACTTTAGAAACAGCAATCTGACTGCCTGTTAGCATACACACAAACTGAAGACTTATAAACAATCTAATATCTATCTTTCCATTCTTAAAACAGAGGCTGTTAATGTTATAGATAGCTCATACTACCATATCTGCCACAGCATCACGTACACTTGTAGACAAGAACGAAAATCCTTTACACCATTAGTCATCCCCCAGTCCTGTCTAAAGCAAACAACATTACATTTCTTCTTGCTCTTTTAGGCTGGTATGCAAAGGAAAAATATGGTTTTGTCCTCATCTTCAGCAGACATCAGTTCACAATCTAGTTTAATATTTGTAACAGCAAAAAGACTGTGAGCTATACAAGGAAGGGCTATATACAAGCTATATTCAGTCTCTTGGGAAGGGACAAAAAACAAGAACTGTAGTCATTTATCCATCCTTAAAGGGCAAGACTGAAAATCCAAATGACCTGCTTTGTCTCCAGCTGCTGATAAAGGCATAACAGGAATATATCAAAGGCTTTTGAGAACTCGGAGACCTAGAGAATTCTGTTTACCCATAACTCACAGTGCTCTCTGCAATGAGATTATTAATAAACATCAGAAAGACTTAATGTGAATGCTGTAGCATAAGATTTGTTAAACTTCCCATCACTGAAATAAAAGTGAGGATTTACAGGAAAACACTGGAAAACCTGAAGATAATCTTCTATTACAACATATATAAAACCAGATAGGTTTAACAAAAATAGTTAATCTGTTTTCTTCCTCAATTTGAGGAATAGGGGCACAATGAAGAACTTGAGAAAACTTGCTGAGAAAAACAAACTTGCAACGTACAAAGTTCATAGATTTCACACTGTATATTTAAGACATTCATATCTATAACAACATGTATTCATCTTCCTTTACCCACACTTCCCTCTCTACAGATAAAAGTGCATTCACAATCCTAGTCCAATGAGTCATACATATATTCTGAATGCAACTTCAATGCCGACAGGGATACTATTAATACTTATAACTGAAGAAAACAGCCTCAGCTAGCTGCTTTTATTAATCACCTTGTCTGTTGCAGTTAACTACACTAATGCCACAAGGTTTCTCCTGTCAGTCTCTTTTATCTCTCTGTTTGCCTGTTTTCAAAATAAAATATTTAAGTATACTAGCTACTATCATCTGCTCTTGGTCTCACGTTTTTGGAGATTTTTTTTTAAAAGCAAATATTTAAGCATAGTACCTACTACGTTCCATCATTTACTTGGAGTCCCTCGAGGTTTCTTTTTCCCATTAGAAGACTTAACATACTCCTTTTAAACCACAGGATTTTAAGAAAGGAAACAAGAGGTAAAGTTTACCTTTGTCCTACATCCATCCTGTACTTACCTGTACAATTGTACACACAAAAAATTTGTTTCTAAAATACAATGTCGGTATTTGTTTCACAATTCTGCTCAGGGATACCATTTAAAGATCACCATCTCTTTTTGCTAAAATCTACAAAGTTTAAGTCCTTGCCCCACAAAGCTTTCCATAAGAATACGCAATGGAACAAGGAGATGCAACAAGCCACTGACATTTGATGAAAAACAACAGAAAGATTTGAGTAATTTATTAGAACAGCAAAACTACCAGAAAAGTTGGCTGAATATGTAAGTTTACCAGCTCATGAACTAAAGTTTCCACTAATACTACTCTAACAAATAACCGTTTCCAACATTTCACGCCATCACTCAAAGACTCTCTCGTATAAACAGTATCGCTCTTGCTTGACACGTGTCATTCGCCTATCGCTGCAGGACAGAGGCTTAGCCTTCCCCTTGCACGCAGGCTCTTATCTTGAGCCTATGGCAAAAAAAAAAAAAAAAAAAGCCTTCTCCCTTCCTCCTGCGGCAGAGGAGCGATGAGAGGGGCCCACAATCAAGGAAACTCATCCCACTGTCGCGCCGGGCCACACTGTCTCCGCTCCGCACAGCGGGCACTACCAGCCGCTTTCTGCGCGGCCTCGAACCGGCGCCGCGGAGGCACGGAGCCGCCCCACAAACTCGGCAGAGTCTCCCCGGCTGCCATTTCACAGGCCAGACCCCCTCTCCCCCAACCGAGGACGCCCTCGGGCACCCAGTGATGCGCCTCCCCGGCGGGGCCTGCTCTCTTCTCTGCCCGCTCAACTCAGGCCCCTCACCCAGAGCCTCCCCCCGCCAGCCGGGCTGCCCTCCCGGAGGACTCCGCACCAG
>VXBW01004351.1:813125-890622 GCA_013400375.1 Thinocorus orbignyianus
GGGGCGGGGGGCCCCCCGCGCCTCCCCCCCCCCCGCCACCGCCCCAGCCGCCAGGACAGCGCCCGCCCCCTCCGCCACCGCCAATCGCGGGGCAAAATGGCCGCCGCCGTTCTCGCGAGAGCCGGGCCGGCTTCGGCGCTGCGGGGCGGGCGCTGCTACCGCCCTCGGCTTTCCCCGGCCGCAGCTGTGGTGGGCGGGGATGGCTGTGGGAGCGGTAGCCTGTAACCCCCGCAGGGCAGAGCCGCGGCCGGTTCTCCCGCCGGCGACCGTAAATGGTGCTTGGTTGTCGCTGGCTCCCTCACACCTAGCTCCTAAGAGTAACCACTGCCCGTGTGGAGGCTGGGGTGGGCTCTGCTACAGCCCTTTGCCTCAGCACCCCGAGCGTGGCGGGGCGTCCCTTCTCTCGGATACGGGAGAGGGTGGTTAAAGTTGAGTGGGAGCGGGTAACTGCGGAGGAGGCCCGGCCTGCAGCTGTAGGAGAGGGTTGGCGGCGGTCTCCCGCAGACCTGGGGGCCTCCCTCATGACCGCAGGGCTGCCACCGCGCCTCTGCCCTGAGGGAAGGGGAGCCAGCGGCCTGCACCACGGGGGTCTGCTGCCCTTCACCTCTCTACGAGGTGAAGGGCAGAGCCTTGCCAGAGCCAAGGGATGCGAGGTGCAGGTTTAGTTTATTTTACTCGTTATTTCCCCCCTCGTGTCTGTGTGTAACTTGTTGGTGCTTGGTTGTGGGGTTGGGAGACCAGTGGGAGAGGAAGGGCAAGTGTGGCCTGGTCCTTCCCAAGGCACAGGTGTTTCTTGGTGCCCAGAAGTTGTTCTTTGAAGTGAAGCACGCACTTGCTTCTCTAAATTTAGGGTTATTAGTGCGTTGTCAAATGAAATACAAGACTATTCTTATGGCATCACTTAATTGTTGATATTTGACTGCAACAAACTTAAATCTATCTGGTTTCTGTGTCGCCCAAGGCACACTAAGAGCTAAATACTAATCACTAGAATGATTAAAATGTCATTCACACTAGGAGAAAAGTAATTACACATTCGTGTCTACATGACTGACAAATGGGTTTTAAGTGAAAATCATTCTGCTTAGCTAACGAAGAAGAATGGTACATTGTAGTCACACATCTTTATACAACTATTTTTATCATTATTTTAGTGTCCTCTTGTGGAAAAGTGCAGAATTGAGGATACTCTGTGTCCAAGAAGCTTTCTGGTCTGGTGTAGTTTTTGAAGCCCATTGTACTGACAGTTATTGGAAATCTATTGTGAAGGTTTTTTTAAATTAAGTGATCTCGTCTACCTTCTCATGTTTGAAGCATGTAGTATGTATGTCTCGGGTTCCTTTCTGTAATCCTATTTTCTCAAAGGTAAGATTAACGTGTTTTAGAATCATGATATGTTAATGGTATAGTTTAGTATAGTATTTTAAAATTTTAAAAAAGGCTTTGAGGGAGTCATTTCTGGGAATAACAACGTCAGTAGTTTTATTTTCATCTTTCAAGTGTGCTGTGGTAGGCGATAAATTTCTTTTTTGAAGGGGTTTTTTTTCAGTTCTGCTCCCTGAATGAAGTACAGAAGTCCCTGCCTTGAAAACTTACTTGAAACGATTTTTAAATGTATTTCTGACCCATTTTTTATTACGTAACTGAGATCAAATTATTTCTATAGCAAAGGTCAGGAGGTTCTCTAAGACAGGAGCTCTTGCCCTCTGGTTTTAAAATATGTTGTACCTGAAAGCCGGTCCCCATTTGAGCTCTAATACAATGAAATCAAGCATCAAGGCAGAAAACTGGGAGTCCCTTGCTTTACTTTATGTTAAGCACAGAGCTGTGTAGAGCTACTCTTCTATAACAGGTTAAAGTATGTAGAATGGTTGAGACTTTTTTATAGGAAATATAGTATGGAATTAATAAGCTCACATCTTTTAGAAAAGAGGGGTCTTTTATTAATGCTTCTCAACTGTGGTGTTGATTAAAATATTTAAGATTTAGTTCAGGGTTTTTTGAGGGGGACTTTTGTAAGTCTCGGTGTGAGAAAAGGTNCCCCTCACAAAGACAGGCCTTCCCTCCCGCAGGGCCTCGCACCGAGACAGCGAAGCCAGCCGGGTCGGGCCTCCTCCGCCGGCCCCGGCACCGCGGGCCTCCCAGACGCNCCCCGAGCGTGGCGGGGCGTCCCCTCTCTCGGATACGGGAGAGGGTGGTTAAAGTTGAGTGGGAGCGGGTAACTGCGGAGGAGGCCCGGCCTGCAGCTGTAGGAGAGGGTTGGCGGCGGTCTCCCGCAGACCTGGGGGCCTCCCTCATGACCGCAGGGCTGCCACCGCGCCTCTGCCCTGAGGGAAGGGGAGCCAGCGGCCTGCACCACGGGGGGCTGCTGCCCTTCACCTCTCTACGAGGGGAAGGGCAGAGCCTTGCCAGAGCCAAGGGATGCGAGGTGCAGGTTTAGTTTATTTTACTCGTTATTTCCCCCCTCGTGTCTGTGTGTAACTTGTTGGTGCTTGGTTGTGGGGTTGGGAGACCAGTGGGAGAGGAAGGGCAAGTGTGGCCTGGTCCTTCCCAAGGCACAGGTGTGTTTCTTGGTGCCCAGAAGTTGTTCTTTGAAGTGAAGCACGCACTTGCTTCTCTAAATTTAGGGTTATTAGTGCGTTGTCAAATGAAATACAAGACTATTCTTATGGCATCACTTAATTGTTGATATTTGACTGCAACAAACTTAAATCTATCTGGTTTCTGTGTCGCCCAAGGCACACTAAGAGCTAAATACTAATCACTAGAATGATTAAAATGTCATTCACACTAGGAGAAAAGTAATTACACATTCGTGTCTACATGACTGACAAATGGGTTTTAAGTGAAAATCATTCTGCTTAGCTAACGAAGAAGAATGGTACATTGTAGTCACACATCTTTATACAACTATTTTTATCATTATTTTAGTGTCCTCTTGTGGAAAAGTGCAGAATTGAGGATACTCTGTGTCCAAGAAGCTTTCTGGTCTGGTGTAGTTTTTGAAGCCCATTGTACTGACAGTTATTGGAAATCTATTGTGAAGGTTTTTTTAAATTAAGTGATCTCGTCTACCTTCTCATGTTTGAAGCATGTAGTATGTATGTCTCGGGTTCCTTTCTGTAATCCTATTTTCTCAAAGGTAAGATTAACGTGTTTTAGAATCATGATATGTTAATGGTATAGTTTAGTATAGTATTTTAAAATTTTAAAAAAGGCTTTGAGGGAGTCATTTCTGGGAATAACAACGTCAGTAGTTTTATTTTCATCTTTCAAGTGTGCTGTGGTAGGCGATAAATTTCTTTTTTGAAGGGGTTTTTTTTCAGTTCTGCTCCCTGAATGAAGTACAGAAGTCCCTGCCTTGAAAACTTACTTGAAACGATTTTTAAATGTATTTCTGACCCGTTTTTTATTACGTAACTGAGATCAAATTATTTCTATAGCAAAGGTCAGGAGGTTCTCTAAGACAGGAGCTCTTGCCCTCTGGTTTTAAAATATGTTGTACCTGAAAGCCGGTCCCCATTTGAGCTCTAATACAATGAAATCAAGCATCAAGGCAGAAAACTGGGAGTCCCTTGCTTTACTTTATGTTAAGCACAGAGCTGTGTAGAGCTACTCTTCTATAACAGGTTAAAGTATGTAGAATGGTTGAGACTTTTTTATAGGAAATATAGTATGGAATTAATAAGCTCACATCTTTTAGAAAAGAGGGGTCTTTTATTAATGCTTCTCAACTGTGGTGTTGATTAAAATATTTAAGATTTAGTTCAGGGTTTTTTGAGGGGGACTTTTGTAAGTCTCGGTGTGAGAAAAGGTATAGTTACAGAAGAAACAAAAAAATATTATCGATGTTTGTAGAGAGTTGAAGAAGCACAGCTGCCTGGTGATCTTCTGTTGTCTGGTGGTCTCCAAAGATCCATGAAATTGTGAGCAGGTACTTGAGGTGACGAGCCAGAACAGAGACATAAGCTTGCAATAGAAGGATATATATAATCATAAAAGCACTGGTTGGAAGCTTCTAGCAGAGGTATGTGCCTGGTGTTACTTTGTTGAGTTTTTGTTCCCTTTTTTGAGGGGACACACCCCTCACAATCTTCTGTAACTTGGGGGATTCTTATTCCATTTCATAAAAAATCCAGAAATCAGGAACAAGAAGCTTTCAGAGATGTAACTTCTGAAAGTTCTTTTGACTTTCTAAAGTGTTATGTTCTAATAGGTTTAGTTTTGCTGCGATTTGTGCTTAAGAAGGGGCAAAGCTATGGGACTCAGTGACTTTAATTAATATGTATTGTTCTATTGGGATAAAGAGGTAGCTACCACAAATGCCTGCTAGATAAGAATCAGGAGTTTGATTTTTAAAGAAATACTTGTTAGATTCTCCTGCCAACCTTTAAAACTGTGCAAACATCTAGTGTAGGCTGTGTGCGTGAAACATCTTTAATGGAGTAATAATCTCTAGTTAATAATTAAATTTCCAGGAGCTTGTGGATGCTAGACTATTTAATCTCTTCGTGTGAGACTTCTTAAAGAGGAACATTCAAAATTTAAGTTTCATGAAAGGAATCCTAGCCTTATGTAAAGACTGATTTAACGTACCACAGGTTTAGCTTATTAGTGGGAGGAAAAATTGGTATTTCAGACTAAAAATTGTGCGGGAGTTTTGGTTACAGGTAAATTTCTTAAGGAATTGATTGTCAGCCTGTTGTTCAGAAATGCATTAAAGTGTCAATATTCATGAATGGCACTTGGCTAGTTTTAGTCAATACAGTATTTATCACTAATGTCTGCGTTGTATTAATGAAAAGGTAGTTGTGCAACATCAGTTTAATTAATAGGCCTTCATTATAAGAGATGACAAACTTTTGAATTAGTTTGTGGGAATGGGTTACCTCCCCCCCTTCACAGCCTGTTTAAAGTTTATACTTTAATCATTTTACCTTCTCTATAAGAATTCACACACTTCTGTCCCAACACCTGTATGCAAGATTTGATGAATAGTGGAAAATGTTTGAAAAACTAAATGTAGTTTCTTTTATATGCACGGCTGTATGCCAAGAACTCTAGAGGTCAAAAATGTTAAGAAAACAGGTAAATGTGAGCTGATGTTTTCTTTCCTGGAGTAACAGTATCCTACCTGTTTGAAATACAAAGCGTGTGTAAAGAGGATTGTGTAAACCAGTACCATTGATTTGGGGATGTCGTCTCTGAAATACTTCAGTTCTGATTTTTCAGTTAGGCTGCTGGTGGGTGATCTGTTTCCTGTTTCAGAAGTTGGTGGTCTTATTTGCAGAGCCAGCATTTCAGTGCTCACTTTCTTCCGTATTATTCTGTCAAAAAAAACCCAGACAAAAAAACACTAAAATCACACACACACACACACACAAAAAAAAAAAAAGCCAAGAAAACCAACCAAAACAACACAAACAAAACTCTAAAAGTCCCTCAAAACCTGAAGTTTGCAACCCTTGGCAAGTTGCTAATGAATATTAAAATGATACAGCCATTCCGTATTGGCCAGCAGTAGAAATGTAGCCGTGCTGATGCAGCGTTCTTTTGGAGCTCTTCTGCATTGTCAGCACTTTAAGGAAAACCAGCTGAAGGCCTCTCCCCTTTTCAGTCTTTGGCAAGTCTGCATCTACTGATAGAAGAGGAGATGTGTGAAAGTTCAGGATATCACAATCCAGCAGTTCATTGCACTGCTGGTTACTTCCCTGTTTGAGCCTCAGGTCAATTTTCCAGAATTGCACTTTTCCAGAAGTTTTGAGGCATTTCTCTGAAAATCTGCAGACTACTGACTGCACCATCCAGTCCTTGCAGTAAAGGGGGGGGGGGGGGGGGGAATAGGGGAAAAAAAAAAAATCAGTAAAATTGGCTCTAATATGGATGTTGTGAGGGGAGAACAAGTAGGATTAGTACAAGGTAAAGAAGGGACAATTGCAGTGTTCTGCATCTTTGCAAGTGATTTTTGCTGGATTTCTACTTCTTTGATTTTAAAAATATGAAGCAGGCCAATAAAAGGCATTTTGTACTGTTTACTGAATGTGTTAAATATTGGAATCAAACTATTAATTTAAAGATTAAGAAATCACTAAATAATTTTCTATGACCTGTATCTTTTACAAAAATAGAGATTTTAGTCTTCCATGTCTAAAGAAGTGTATGCATAGGAAACAAAATAATCATGAGAATGGTGTGGGAAATTAAAGCTTTAAATGGGAGATTTACCATGGAAAGAGTATTTTTTCACTTATCTTGTAGGTCTAGTAGGTAGATGAGCTGCCCTCTAAAGTTAAACTTAAAGAGATTAAGAAAAAAAACCTCTAAGTTCAGTGCTAAACATTGTGTTCTGCTGCTCTTAAGTAGTGTTTTCTACAAGAATCTTTATGAGCATGCAAGTACTTTTCTGTCCTCTGACACTAGTGCACACCAAGACCTTTTTAATCAAAACCGGTAGAGGATTATTTTAATTAATTATAAATCAGCAGCCAAGATCCACTGACCTTTTTGTTAAAGATTATCTTCTTACTCTAATTTCAAGACACCGAGTGTTCAGATATTAGCTTAAGAAGTTAGTTTTCTTTTCCATGACAGCATTAATCCCGTATGAATTCCCAAATGGGTTTGAAGGTGAAATTACAGTTGCAAAGAAATAGAAATCCTGCAGAGAATTTTGCAGGACCGTGGGTTCCTTTATTAATACTGAATTCTTGTGCCAGCTTGATTTAAGGTTTTCGGTATCGTGTACTTGGAGCTGCAGAGCAGTCTCTAGTGTCAGTAATCTGAACAAAACACAGTTCCAGGGTATTCAACCTCTCGATGCACTTGTCAAAGCCTTGCTGGTGTCACTGGGAGTAAAACACCTGCACTAGCAGGCCAGCATCCACTCTGTGTGGTGAGGGTTGGGAAACAGTGGTGGGCTGGTGTCATGGAGAGTTTGTGAGATCCAAGCAAATCTCACACAGAGTTTGTTGGCTTGGCTTCTGGCCAGACTGTAAGATTTCTATCTAAAATGTGTGCAATAGCTTGGAAATCTGCTGTCTTTTTTTAAATGTGCGGACTATTAGAAAGTATTGCATTCATCCTTTCTGGAATTGGGGCTAGTATGTTATCTAACCCCCTCCTCCCAGGCTGGGGCTTCTGGGAAGGAACTCATCTCTGCATACAGCAACATAGGAATGGTTTAATGTGGGAAAGTAAGCAGAAAGGAGAGTTGCCTTGAATGAATACCACAATGGTAATGTTAGTCACCAAAGTGGTTCAGTTATTTCAGAGGTTCAGAAAAAGCTCACAGTGACACAGGCAGTGTATTTGAAAACACTGAATTAACACTTTAGCACGCGTGAGGATTACTCTTGGAGGGTCACTGTAGGAGTGAAAAGGCAGCACTAAATAAGACTATGTCATGTACAAAAATAGCAAGAGTAGCTTGGCATGGGGCTGCTCTCAGTATGGACGTTCAGAGTATTTATAGCTGCCCTTGGCTCCAGGGGAGTTAAATAGTTCAGGTTTGCATTAGGGGTTCCCAATGACCCTGCAGATTAAATCTGGTGACGTTTAATATTATAAGCAAGTGCTAATTATACTGCTTACAGCTCTTTGGGCAAGCAGGAAGTGGTTTCCCATCCTCAGCGAGCCCTAGCACGTAGGCAACATTTCTTCATCCCAGATTTTACGTTCTAGGTGGCCTTCCCCTGGATGAGATGTGTTTTCTTCGAAAGGTGTCACAATTCCCAGTGTAAGGCTGTAGCTGACAGCTGCCTGGGCCTCACCCCATCCCCTCGCTGAGGGGAGGGAAGAAGTGCAGCACTTGACCTGTTCTGGAGGTGCTTTCCATGGCTGTGGGCATAAGGCCATACCTGCAGCAGGATCTGTGCCCTGGGCTGCTTTGTCCGCTCTGCGCTGCCAGCCTCCTCTGCTGGGGGGGCAGAAAGCAGGAGGGGGTTCTCACCCCTCTTCCCATTTTTCCAGGAGTGCTGATTGTTGACAGTGCTTGACACCACCCTTTCTGCTTTAATTTTCTTCCACTGGGCGTTGGAGGAACTTTGTATTTTAAGGAGTATTGGAGTGGGCTGGGTTATTTTATAGTTGTATTAGAATAACTAGGGGGAGGAGAGTTGCTCTTCGTTGGTGGTCGTTCCTCATGCCAGGGCTGACTCCTGTCCACGACAGGAGGGCCATGTGCCTGCAGCTTCCCCACTGGTGCAGTCTGCATAGCAAACATTGTGTCCCCTCAATGGCGAGCGCTCAGAGTGTCCTGCAGTGAGATGAGATGTCTCTCAAGTAGTTTTTAGGTAGTATGTGCACAGCTGTTGGGAGGCTTGGTCTAAAACCTACTGCTGGCTCTGTGGTTTTCCAAGCTCAACCTTGTTCTTGTTTTGCAACAGGCTGTCCCCTGAACATGCACAGCTTTCTTGGACTTTAAGGGCTAGTGTACTGTGAGGGTTGCTAAGCTTTTTCTTGCATGAATTAATGTAGCTTTACCTTTGGCAGCAGCAAAGGGAGCTGCCAGAGGTCTTGCATAGCATTTCAAATGTCAGCTGCCAGTCTGGAGCAGCTGCCAGCGCTGGAGCTGGGGGAACGCTGTCACAGGGCAAATGCAGGCAATGTCACTGTGGACACAGCATGAGTCAGGCTGGGCAGGGACTTGTGTACAGAGTATCCTGATGTGGGTAAAATGCCCTTTGAAACCTCCCAGCAAGTTGTCTCCTGTGTTGCTTGGGTGATATAGAAGGAAACGCTGACGGCTTTTTACTCTTGCATTTGTGTTCTGATTGGGCTGTAGGTGCTTGCCAGAGTGTGAGACCTGCACTGGTAAAGGAATCCTGGGAAACTGGTAGGCTCTTTTCTGGGTGAAAGATTAAGGAAAAGTGAGAGTCTTAAGAAAGAATGTAATTTCTAAAAACAGTCTCGTTTTCTTTATTTATAGGTAAATTTTAATGTGTTTTTTTTTTTTTTTAATTTACTTTTTCTTTTAAATGTTTGGAATACATCTGTTGGTTGGATTGATTTAACATGGAGAAAACTAATAAAAAAAAATTTGTAAATACTGTCCTTGTTTCTCATCATTGCCGTTGTGAGAAGATCCCTCTGGAGAGCAGGTGTGTTTCCTCAGTGTTTTGATTAGAGTGTTTGGCTGCAGAACTTTTAAATGTGTCTAAATTTGTGCTAATTTGAATCTTCCGTTCCTGTTAGTGTGGATGGTAAATTTCTTTTCACACTGTTACTTCTTTACAATGAGTTGTGCCAGCTGTTATGTTAGATGCATACCCATTTGCCTATCACCTGTGATTTAGACCAGGCTTGTTAATTGGGCCTGTTAGATGTGTGTCTAGCAGAGATGCCCAGATAGGTAGAGACAAATTCCAGATCATTTGGATTGCATCCAAATCCATTCATGCCACTCGGCTCTTCAGCAGAGGATTCTTTTATATGGCGATGTTAAAGGAAGAGGGCTCATTGGGATTTTTTCTTTAGCTAGTGAGTAATGTAGGGTGCATCCACGGAATGCAGGGGTGGATGAATTAGAAGGGTCTTGGTGCCAGGCTCATAGATATAATAATAGGTTGGATATTGCAGTATTTACCGCAGTGTTTTACGTATCTATACCCTTCTGTGCTCAGGAAATATGTGCTCTCATGCCCCGTGCCTTTGCATACATGCTGGTATTGTATTCCTAATGGGAACAAAAGATTTACATTAAGCACCCCAAACCAATTTTAAATACTGACAGACATACAGAACTGTGCTTTTGATACCACCAGTAATGGAAAAACATACTGGAAATCAAATTCTGGACTCACTGATGAGAATGCTTTCTACCAGGGTAAGAGTGAACCAAAAGCATCCATGAACTTTTTGAAGTTCTAGGTTTAATTCTGTGTGCAGGAATACGTGCATATGCAATAGAGCCCCCATCCTTTTCTGCATCCAAGATCTGGGTTCTATTGTAGATTTTTTTTTTTTTTTAAGTCTGGGAGGACTTCTGAAAAGGGAGAAGTGCAAGCCTCAAATCATCAGAGGGTTATCATCAAAACTGCCCAAGAAGTTATAAACAAAGATCAAGTCACTCATATTTTTTTTTAGATTTTTTTTCTTTTCTGTTCTGATCACTGAAGTCTAGAAAAAAAAAAAAAGCCTGACTATAGCATACTTTTTTGACTGCAAGATTTTTGCTAATACCTTGGCCATCCTACAGTCCGATCTTCGCTCTTTCATTGTAACTCCTTCATCCTCTTCCTGTTCTTGCTTATCTCAAATTTTTTTCAAAGACAATCTGTTCTTTGTATTCCCCTGTTACTTCTTTTCATGTCTTTGAATTTATTCAGAGTGGCACCAATGTAGTGTAGGTGTTTCAGACATGAAGAGGTTAATGAAGCTTTAACTACTACGGCATAAAAATATTCATATTCTTAGCAGCCTTGGGATGGTAGTTACTGCCTGCAGTCACATACAAGGATTATTATCCTTTTTGATTGCCACATTTCTATATAGCCAAAACTGATTTAAGAGAATCTTTATGGTACTTTTGTACATTCCTCAGCAGTAATAGCAATTTTATGGTGCCTCTTCTGCAAATTGAAAGGACAACTTTTAGTAAGTTAGTCAAACCAAGAATTTCTACGTTAAAAGAAATAAAGTAATGTTCATGAAAAGGTGTTATGAAGATGTTTTGTGATTTCATTTTTAGAAATGAGAAATTTATGACATAAGAAACAATTCTGAAAGCCTCAGTGCTAGCTGAATTCTGGTTCTTTGACTGCTTAAACCATGGCTTTACTTTAAGAAAAGTAACTAGCTAAATTTTATTATTATTTTTTTTTAATTTGAGAAAGGGGAAAACATGAAAGAAAAGTGAAAGGCAACGTAATTAAAGTGGACAGGCTTTTTTTTTCTTTTCTTTTTTTTCTTTTTTTTTTTCTTTTTTTTTTTTCTTTTTTCTCATTCCAGTGAAAGTGAGTATTTTGAGAAATTTCAGATTAATTACTAGCCATTTGTGCTGTGCTGGTTATTTTAAATCATCATGTCACTGAGAACGATGCCACTCAATGCTCTTGGATTGCTTAATGACTTTTTCTAGGTAGTGTTACATTGTAAAATACAGTTAGGTAAGGTGTTGCTTCAGCCACAGAGTTAGTTTGGTACTAACAGGCAGTATGAAGAAATTTTGTTAAAACCGTAATACCTGTGGGATGTTCACCAGCAAAACTGAAGAGCTACACATGAAGTTAAAAATCAGGCCAATGTTTCTTATACAATACTTTATCTGTATAAAATCTTGAGCTGTGAGAAGTATGATTTCAATACATGGTTATGTTGTTCGGTCACATTGTTTCCATGACTGTTTGCCTGTGTACATTTCAGGAGTCTTTAACTGTTATTGTTAAATATATCAGATATGTATCTGAGTGTTGCTGCAGGCTTAAGTCTTGGAAATAGCTGAGATTTATGATTCTTAACTATCCACTTACATTTGCATTTGCTTACGTCTTTTTAAGGGAGGAGTGTTTTTACTTCTATTGCTATTTTGCTAGCTTTTTGTTTATTATCATTACCCAGTACTAGTTAGCAAACAGATTCTGTCATAGCTGAAATATCTAAACCAAGAAGTTTGTATTAAGTATGCCAGTCCTGTGATAATTAGAGTATGGTTGAGCACTGTTCTTTTGAACCCAGAGAAGGAAATCTTTCTTTTTTAAAACTGAGAGTAACTCAGACTATCTTTTCTACTGTAAACTAGACCTATCTATACATTAAAAAAAATCTGGATGTTAGAATCCTATTTTTAAATGTTAACTGCAGCAAGTTTTGTAATTTTTAAAATTGATAAATTATAAATTTATGATTTATAATGTATCTTAATCTCATTAAAAACAAACAAACAAAAAAAAAAAACAAAACCAAACAAGAAAAAACAGACCAGCAACTCAAGATTTCCAGAGAACACAATTAAACCTTCCTCTATCACTATCCTAAGAGATTTGATGTGAGTAGACTAGCATTTCTCTGGATATGCAGAGAGACTATTCTTATTTTAATAATATGCTTTAACATCGTGTTAACAGTGTTTCCAGGTGCTTAGTAAACATGGTATCATCAGAAAGCATGTGAAAATAATATGGAAATTTCAGATATTGAAACAGCATGACATAGCTGCACATGTACGTTGGACTTTACTATGCATGATGTAACTCATGACACTTAAAATTTTGCAAGTTACTGTATATACTAGGTTTTTCTCACATTGAGCTTTGCTTGATGATAGAGGACCATCTAGAAAAGGACATGGTGAAGTGGAAGGCAAATCCTAAAAGTCTGGAAAACAATGGCAGACAAAGGGAGAAGGAAATAAAATTAAGACTGATCTCTGTAAAATAGAAGAGAACCTGGATGTGTGGGTAGTTGTGACACTGATCGTGAAAGGAATAAATGTCTTCAAAAAAACAGGTGTGATACAGTCCAGTTGCTTTTGTTTGTTTCTTTGTTTCTGTATCCAAAGAGATTCTGGGAAGAACCTAAAAACTTCTCCTATAAAGACAGGAAAGAAGGTAAAATCAATAAAGCAACTTCTTGGTACAGCAGTAGGTAGTAATAATTAAGAAAGCTTTTGATAAGAAAACCTACTATATTATAAAAATGTTAAAACATTAGGCTGAGCGAAGCCACCTCTGCCTCCTTTCTTTATCACAACAGTCTTTTGTTGCTGAGCAAACTGAACATAACTTACTGAATCACAGAGGCAGCTCTAGGTGTCAGACACGTTGGCAACAGGAGGGCTGGGATTCTGCTGTGAGCTGTTTCGGTGGTGGAATCAGCGAGAGGTTTGAGAAGAGCAGGAAATTGCATAAGGATGTCTCTGTTAGTTGTTTACAAGTAGCCAGTGCCACTGGAATAAACAGCTGTGCAGGCAGTACAGAGTCTCTTTTGTCTAGTCTAGCAGCACTGGAGATGAAAACTTAAAGCTCAGGCCTAGACTTCAGTGAAGGAAGCCTAAGGGGTAAGGGAGCTTGTCATATGACTTTGAAAACCAAAGCAATATGTAGTAGTTTAGATCACAGACAAGAGCCTTTTTAACCCAGAATATTTTTTTGCCAGTATCACTCTGTAAACAAGACTTTAATAGGCAAACATAGAAGTTGAAAACTTTCCCCGCTCTGCCTCCCACCTCCTGCCTCTCTTCCCTCTAAGCTGTAGAGGCTTAGGTTGCTTGTTGCAGGATGGCATCAATGCAGACAGAGACCTTTCTCAGTTCTCCAGCTTTAGCCAGTTCTTTATTAAGTAGGGAAAGATCTGCAGACTGACTCAAAGGGTGACTAGACCTCAGTTTACCTCACAGAATTAGAACAAGTAATGATAGCACAGGAGTGCTTTCCTCATTAGAAGCTACTGGTGATGGTTTCACATTATTTCTACGCATATGTAAACATGAGGAACCAGTAAACATCCTTCTGCTGGTACAGGAAAGGGACAATCATTATTTCACCCAAAAGGGACAAGCGTTATTTTGCTGATGTTTGATGAGGTAAACTATGTTTAGATACTGCTTAGTTCATCTTGTTTCTTCACAGTGAAGGTGATTCAGATGCTGTGCTTTCTAGAACACCGTGTGTGAATCCAGTGCCAGAAAACAAGTAGAAAAAAGCACCACCAGGAATTTAATAAGACTAAGACATCCTTGTTGTTCCACTGCTGAGCAAACTGAAAGGAATGTATTTACATGGATTCACTGGAGGTTGTTAAGGCTGACTTCTTATTTCACCGTAGTAGAATGTAGTGAGTGGGTTGGAAAGAAAGATGCTCTTGTATTGAAATTATTACACCTCTAGCAGACATAAAGAATGCTTGATTTACCTGAGGTCTGCATTCTCCCCAAACCTCCTGCATAATATTGTCCAGAGACCTCTGTGCTCCATTCTGTGTCATCAGCCACTTAAGATGTCTTCTAAGAATATAATTATTTTTTTTTTTAATTTCTGAAATGGGAATAGTTTGCTTAGGTTCTTAGCTGAATAACTGAAGTTCAGTGATGTTATGATATTCTGTAATTGGAAAGAATGGTCAACTATATAGGGAAGGATTTTGTCACCACTATAGGATAACCTTTATGCTATTCTTTTATGATACTGTAGGAATTGCCCTTGCTACCATATTGTGTGTGCAGCTTGGGTATCTTTACAGTCCAAAAATAACTACTGTAGGTTATATTTAGATCCCTTTTTTGTTATTTTCAAGGAACACCTGAAAAGTTTGTGTTTCTGTATAGCTAGTAGTGTTTTTGGGAAAAGAGACTAAGAGAGGCAGAAACCTGGACTGAATTAAACTTTGCTGGATTTAGGTCTAGCAAATCTAAAGGCACTTAAAATATGAGGAAAAAAATGCTGTATGTTCTTGCTATTTGAAAAAATAATTTAACACTAGTTCAAGAATAGCAAAGGTATTATGAAAGCATTTTACTTGTCTTGTTAATCTTTTATTTTTGTGGCAAATTAGGGGTTTTTTTCATTTACAAAAAAATCTTAATAGCTTTTGATTTAAACACTGCATCTATTTAAATAAAGCTCTTATTTACTGGTAATTATGTTTCCTATGGAGTTCTATGTTAATTTGAAATTCAGAATTTCATTTATATGCAGGGATCACAATCCTTCTTCATCTAGCAATTTGCACCACCCATATATATTTAAATACATCTAATCTTCAGGTGTAACCTTCTTAAATACTTAAGGCACAGCTCCAACACAACAGTGGTAAGCTGCTCTTCTGTTAACTTTGCAGTTTCTTTTCTAGGTCTTAATGAAATACTCAAGGTACTTTACTTCTCATAGTCTGAAGACCTTGCTATTGAGATAGCAAGGCTCTTGCGTTTTCTAGCCTGACTCAGTACTGGTTTTGAAAGTGCAAATAAATATTGAAGAAAGGATAAGGTGTTAAATGCACTTTGCTCAACTTGTAAAATACAGTAACTTCAGATTCCTATTTATATAGATCTATCGTATTCAATATTGCTTGTGAAAAGGAAATCATGTGCTTTCTCAGATGTTAAGAACAGATGGGAAGGCAACATAGGGATCCAGACAAAGGAGCAATTGGGGAGTGCAGTTTTGTAGCTCCGGTTTTGCGAATCTCAGTTGGGTTTTGTGTGCCTATTACATTTGTATTATGGAGACGTCTAACCTGTTCCCTTAAGCTATTGCTGATTTCTGTGCAATGTTTGTCTGTAGAAGGAATATGGAATACCTGGGATAGCGTAGTCATTATGGCCAAAATACAAACTTCTATAACAGAAGAATAGAAACATTCTTAGTTTGGACTGTACTGTAGCAGGTATATTCATTTTTTTTAATGTGTCTTTCTGAATCATCAGAAAATCTGCAAAAAGTCAGAAGAGACAAATTCTATGTATCAGATCATTAGCTTTGAATTTATTTTGTAAATTCCTTCTCATTTAGTAGTCTCTGTTACTAAGTTCCTACTGCAATTATCTTGTCCTTTGAAGGGCTTCTGGAGATCCTGACCACTTCTGTAGATGGAATTCTCAGTAGAAGGCTAATTAATCTGCTCAGCTATGTGAACTTCTGTAGTGTAGCAGAAATCTTACGCTTTATAAAACATCTCAAACATGCAAACATGTCCTCTGTACCCCATAGTTCTAAGGCCTTTTTAATAGGTTCAAGAAAGCAGAGTAAGCTCAGATGTGTAGGAGAGGCAAAGTGTATGAGGCAGGCTAATGTTCAGAAGTGAGAGATGCAAATAAAACATATCAAAACTAAAACCCCTTAACTTTAAGGAGACATTGTCAATGCTGACAATGCAAGGTTGCTTTGCAAGTGAAATATGTACATCTCCTGAGTCCATTTTCATAAGAGCTCTCAGACTCCAGCAAAGAAAATGTCACAAATTGTCAGCTGACTAATGAGTTTCATGAAACATAATGAGCAGTTTTGTTTGCAAATGTGGGTAAGCTCATGCATGCTTGTCACATCATCCCTGCTCTTTTCTTAGGCCAGAAGTATTCATATTTTCAGGAATTAAAATGGTGATGCAGAGCATTAAAGGACGCAGAGGCTTTTACCGATGAATTCAAGATCACTTTGCAGATGGAGAAATATAGCATATTCTAATCTCTCCTTAAACATGATTTGTTTTTAGAGACTCCAGACACCTGAAGTATATTGAATTAATAGAGAGTATTGTTGTAGTGAATAGAAGGCAATGTGTTTTACAGAGAAGTGAATAGAATACGTCTCTTGATTCAGTATACTTCCAAGTAATTACTAAAAGCGGATCCTGCTGCTAATTCAAACAACATTTTCTAATTATATCGGGCCAGATTTTCTGGTTTACAGTTTCTCAGTGGAGAACTCTTCTTTGGGAAGCCTAGGGTAGAATTTTTCCTCATCTGCCTGTGCTTTTGCAGAAACAGGGAAGTTGAAAAGGTGTTCTTGGCTGCCAGGCTGCATGCTGGGGTGGTGATGCAAGCTAATAAATATGTCACACCTAGTTTTCAACTACTAAATGCTAAAATGTCTGGTAATTGAGACTGTAGTGCCTTTTCTTCAAAGATGCCAGAGCATTTTATGTTTGTGTAAATAGCTGTGTTACTCAAATACGTGTAGCAAGATGGTGTTTTATGCTGTTTTTCAAAGGAGTAATTGAAGACCCAGAGCTGTAATAGACTGTGACAGGGCAAGAAAAAAAGCTAACGATATTCAGCATTGATGGAAACCAGTAGTCCTCTGTCTAGTAGTCTGTTACTTTCACTGGAAATTTATGGCTTAATTTTAGTAACACCTGCAAAAGGAATTATTTTAATAACCCCTTGTAATATAATAAATTTGAGTGTTGGGAGGGTGGAGAGGCTACTGTCTGTAGCTACAACTGTAACGCTAAATAGCATGAAGCTGTTTGTCAGATGTGAGGGGTTTGTGGGAAGACATGCATTTTGCAACCAGAAAGAATGGGTGACATTTTTCTACCAACACAGGAGAATTTTAGGCATACTAATAATCTTAGGAGATTTTCAATATTCCCAGATGAAAGGTGAATATGAGTGCAGAATTTATGGCATATGGTCATTGTAATGCTGTAAATTTTCTTCTTACTTTCAGTTCAATAAAAAGAAATGTTTTAAATGTGTAATGCAGAAAATAACATTTTTAAACATGGGAATAGAAGATAAAAAAATTCCATTCACAAAGGTGGAGTCAGAGTAGTTTGATCCTAATAAAGCTACTTTATTTGTTTTCAAAACAGATTCCTGCTGAGGGCGTGTGACACTTGTTGAAGTGACACTTTCACCTGTACAAACATTGTTAAAAAATTTCACTCAAGATTTAAAAGCAGTTGGTGTTTTTTTTGCCTATGCTAGTAAATTCAGTCCGGCTGTAGGTGATCATAGTTCTTGTCTTGGTATCTCTGTGCCTGCACAGGAGTTAGAATATAGAGGAAGGATGTCAGCACACAGTCCTGACTTTCTGGTGAGAAAACACAAGCAAAAGCATCTTTCTGTACACAAGGACCTGATGTTCAGTCAAAGACTTAAGAAAGGACTTTGTTTCCTTAAACTGCATGCTGTCCCTTCATGTCAAGGATGCAGCTTTGAGAACTGAGTTAAATCTCTGACATTGCAAAATCAGGTGTTTTTTTTTTTAAATTGCTCAAGTTTTCCATTCCAGCAACACAAGATACAGCTGCGTAGTGAAAGCTAAAAGAAAGGAAATGGAATTCACCAGCTTTCAATATAGAATGTCTGTAGTTCCTTTGCTTTCCTTGTCACCTGAAATGTAAATTCACTTAGTTTTGAGTTTGCCACTGCAATGCTGAATGTTCTGCTTGCTACTGGTCTAAGCTAAAATAGAACTTTAAGAATTCTTAGTATTTGGATAGTATTGCTTATCATCTCTACTATGAATTAGACAAAGACCTATTTATGTGGAGGGAGAGCAAATATCTGCTGGGCTTGGACCGTTTCCAGTTCAAATCCCTATTGATTCTTTTTACCTGTATGTCTCATAAGCCCTTAGTCACTTAGGATAAATCTAAAAACCTAAAACTTTGTTATAAGCGTGTCTCTCACAAGATGGCAGCATTGTTTCAGGGAAGAAAATTGCCTGAACTCCAGGATGTCTTCAAGTTCTTAGTGTTTCCATTTTATGCAGTGTGTGAGAGAAACTCTACAGAGGTGTTCACTTGTGTTATCTGAATTTACATATCAAAATCAATCATGGGACTGGATGGGTTTCATTCATTTGCCGCTATGTTTGCAGGCTTTGTGAAGAAAATAAGCTACCAGGACTGTAATGAGTTTTGTGAATTGTATTGAAACTATATAATTATTTTGATTTCTTGTCATTATCATAGTGACTCTAGTTAATAATATAGTTGCATTTCTGAGACTTCAGCTGGAAACCTGGAATTGGATTGTTTCAGTTGCACTAAGCAGAAATATCTTACAGGAATTTTAATTTCATATTCATATGTCATATGACTTCCTGTCCACTGAGTGTTTTTATTCTTTCGGGGTTTAGTGCTACTTTCTGTGAAGTCAAGGGCTGAGCCAGAATTTTAGGGTAAATCTTGTAAGGAGATAGGAACAGCAAATTAAAAAGGTGAATAAAGTAATTTTTTAATTTTTCACATTTTGTCCCCTGTTTAAATAATCAGGAATGATGAAAGAGCTGCTGTTTGAGCCATTAGAAGCATCGACCTTCAGTTATCTCCAGGCAATCCCTGTATTTGATTTCAGGGCAGCACTGATTGACTTCTAAAGGAATTAGGTCAGGTTTATTTCTGATTCTAAAAATTAGGTCTATCAATTTGGCCTTACCCGTAAGGAATAAAAAGCTTGAAAGTATGGGAATGCTCACTTGGATGCAGTTAAGCTTCCCAAGAATATAAATACATAATTTTTTCTTTTAATTATAATTTTGCCTGTGATTCTAATTTTACCCAATGAGTTGTGAGCTGAAGGATAATATTTTCTAATTCATAAGGCTATTTTATAGTTCTGTTCAGATATTCCACTTGGCAAAAATGCTAGCGAGACCATTTTCATACTTAAATCAGGAAAACATTTTCTATGATTGCCTGGAGAAGTGTCTTTTATGCTTGAAGTACTGAAAGAAATACACTGTATTATCCTAAGTAGCAATGGTTATAGTTCAAGGAAATACTGTGTAATATAATACTTAAACAAAAAAAGATTTCAAGCCTTCTGTTTTAATTTTCTCAAAGATTTTATGCTGAGCACAAAAAAATAAGCTTACCTTTCTTTTAATTTCTCAAAATGCAACATACTAAGACACGGTTTTACTGAAAGGTGGTCACTTAGTTTGGACTTCTGGGACTAAGGTAGATTTAGTCTGCAAGTATAACTCTCTACTAATAGCCCAAGTTGTTTGACTTGCTGCTTAGAGATATTATAACTCATATTTTTATACTTCCCAAATATGAAATGAGTATTTAATTTCTTCTTTAATGCACTTAGAGATTTTTATTGGTGCAGTTCTGCTAATCTTCAGCAATTCACAGTACAGCCTCCAAAACTTAACTAACCATTAGCATCATTTACTTCTGTGGCACTGAGCATGTTTTGTGAAATCGCTGCAGGAAGAAAGCCATGGATATAAATGATACCAAGAGATTGAAGTCAGATCCTGGTGTGACACAGAATGCTGAATTCAGCCCTTTCCTTTCTATTCTAACACGGAGTCTAAGTGAATAGAAGAAATGTACATGATGTTATCTTCGTTTGTAGAGGCTGGTGTCTCCACTTTAAGGCATCTTCTAGGATGTTGTAAGAACTGAACTAGGACACATGGATAGCAATGCGTGAGAGCTTCATAAAAGCAGGTTCAAACACTGGAAGTTGTTCTGACTCCTGCAGGTCAGCACACCTCCATCATTCCAACGTTCTTTGGTTAAAAAAGAGAGAGAGCATGAATCTAACCTCCTGGTCATGCGAAGCCTGTGATGCTCTCCAGGAGCCCTCTGCAGCTTGCCTCCTCACTCACTGGTCCTGGCAGTAAAACAAATTTCAAAGGAAATTGAAAGACATTCTGCTTTAAAGAGGAAGATAATTCAAGGGCTAGCCTGTAGCAGAAAATTAGGAAAGATTGTTTAAGGAAGCTAAATAATTGAGGTTATTGGTGATGAAATGCAATATCAATCATGTTCAAATCTAACCCACAAGTTTAAAAGTTAGAAGCTATTTTTTTAGTTGATTGCATGATATGAATTTCTCCTCTTCCTAGTGCGTATTTTATTTATATATATATATAGTTCATCACACTTGACAGAAAGATTGTAGGTACATACATTTAGTTACATAGTTGAAGATGATGTACAAAAGAGAAATTAAAACATATTAACTGTGTGTAGCAGTAAATTGGGAGATACTGGATAAGCTGAAAAGTCTCAGAATAGAAGGTAAATTAAGAGTCAAAAAGGAGTTTGCAGATAAAAATGAGACCAGGAGAAAGGCTCAATGAAGGCCGAAGTGTCTGCCTGAATCATGAGTAATGGAAAGAGTGGACAGAATTGATGGGAATATGTGATTGGGAAAAAGGTGGATTTTTGGACAGTACTGGGGAGCTTTGGGGAATCTGGGCAGAGGCATAAAGAAACAGGAAAATTTAGGAAACTTTCAGTCTTTAAAATGCAAACCTAAGTGAAAGAAATCTTAATGTCCCAGAATCAATACAGGCCATTTAGAACTCCATACAGTCCTAGCAAAGGGCAGATTATTTTGCTCAGTTAGTGTGCTGGCCTGTGTGGAAGCAATGTATTAAGGAACTGCAGGAGGGTTCTCAGCACATTTGGAGCATGAACGGAAATATATTTGAATGCAACAGTTTAATTGTTTAGGGCTGGGTTGTTGCAGAAATCCTAGGTTATAAAAATACCTGTCACTGAAAGATACTTGCATTGAATTTTCTTGTAGGTGAGGAAATAGAGGTAAAGCATCTGACGGGATCCTAACATTTCAGTTGAAGTAGGCTAAAAAAAGAATGTGCCTTACAGTGCTCTAGGGGCACTGTTTCTTTGCTTCTTTCTCAAATCCCTGTGCAAGAGTAAAAGCTGAAAAGCAGAACTGACTTGGCATTTGCACCAGAAATGGTCAGCAGTAGGTGCACACAGAAGGAGCAGTCAGAAGAGGAAAGGATATTTGTTTCTTGCATTAAGCATGGAAGGCTGTTTTATTTAGTTCCCACCATTATATTACATTATAGCAAGCTTAAGTGTTGTCGAAAGTAAAGGGCAAAGGTACAGGGGATGGAGGAAAATTAGAAGAACAGTTTGGAATAGGAGAAAGTAAGTGATATGTGAGCTGTTGAGGAATGATGAATTAGAAAATATGGGTAAGAGGCAAGAGGGTGGGAATCAGGATATTAACGGAAATAGAAAGAAGATCAAAAAAGAATGATCATGGAATGGTGAATGAGAATGAAAAATAACAACAGGGAGATAAGGAACAGAAGGTAGACAATAAACAAAGGTGCTATAATAATTTTATGTATGAATTAACAGTGTTATATGTCATATCATGAAGACTGAAGTGGAAGAGGACAGAAAAATCCAGAGAGTGTCCATGGATTAAGAGAAGCCCCTATAAGAATGTACCATCAAATAGTTCTAGACTGTGTGTAGGTACCACTGCTGTTTCTGACGTCTTCCCCTGCTGTGTTTTGATTTCCAGGGAATCCATTCCTGCAGTGTAGCAGTAGGATGCCCCCTGCTTTTATCCAGAACTGATCTCCAGTTCTGATTAGCTCTTCTGGTCTGCTGCCCCAGCTCCTGTCCTCTGGGATTCCAGTGCTGGGACTTCTGTCTTGAGTCCCAACCATGTGGTTGTGTGTACCTGGAAATGGACAGAAGGGGTTCTTCTAATAGAGTTAGTAGAGAGCACAACAGTTCTGACACAAGTTGGACACATCTTTGTTTCAGTTTTTCTACTCCCATTAGCATATTTATCTAAGCTAATGTTTTTAAAGTTATTAAAACTGTAGCAATATGTAGGCTCTGAAAACTATTCTGCAAGATACAGAGCTGTGCTACATGTGCAGGAAGGGCTTTTGTAATTCCAGTCACAGAAGGGAGAGAAACAGCTGTGTACAACCGATGTATATTGATGTGTGACCTTGATACTTACATTGCCACCAACAAAAGTTTGTAGGCAGTGTGTTTTGTGGAGAATATTTGAAGTGAGATTGGAAGAACACTCAACAGAAACCTTGACGGTATTGTAATATAAGCTCTAACACCTGCTGTGAGTCTAAGCCTTTAAATGTGTTTTTCTGAAAGATAAAAACTCCCCAAACCATCCAGTATCTGAAGTAACTTTCAGTATAATAGCACAGCATAAGCAAGTGCCTTTTATTTACAAATTAACTTTATGTTTCTTGAAGGACATTATTCCGAAGTATTAGGTGCATAACACGATACAGAATTGTAACAGTCTATGTAACATGCTAATCCCTTGTTAAGAAATGAATTGGCCTAAGAAGGCTGTGGCACCTTTATGATTGCTCTTGAATGATTAACATGTAGTGGTGAAAGATATGTATGGTGTTATCTCAGAAATTGCGGGAGGAAATCTCCAGTAACTTTTGCAATGGTATTTGCATGTATTAACCTGAAATTCTGTTTTAATGCTGACATACAGCTAAGATTTACTACCAGGGTCCTGACCTGAGACACTCGATATTTATATTTAATATAAAGTAGATTTTTTTAATTTAATGTTTTTGAAGACATGTGCTTTCCGTGTTATTTGGTTAGTTCAGCTCTGAAATGTGCTGCTCGATGGCACTGAAGTACCTTGTTTGGTTTTGTTCCATTTGCAGGTGAAGAAATATACCTTCTAATAGACCAACCAGAAATTCAGTGCTGGAACCAAAATTAAAATTAGTTCTTTCCAAGCTGGGTCAGGAATAAAGACTTTGCAAACTACATTTTGCCTTCACACCAAATCTTGTCTTCTAACTGTATTTGAATAGGATAGTATTCATGAAGTATTTGAAATCAACAGTGAAGGTGCTCTGAAGCAAGTGCTATGTGGATTCTGTAAAGAGTTTAGATTCCGAACTGTGGAGGCAGTAGCTTAAGAAAAATCATGTGAATATTTCTGCTTTGGTTCAGACCAGCTGCAGATGGGACACCATTAAATACATTGTTTAAATAGACTATAAAAACAGAGCATTACTACATCTGAGCCTTGTGATGATTCCAGCGAGCTCACTGAAACAAGTTATTTTTGGCAGGAAAGAACAAAGATAGGACTTGGTATCTGCACTGAGAACCTAATTTTCTGTTTATTTAGGGAACGGAAAATGAGAAGCAATGGTACAACACAGGATAAAGCTAGCATAAAACAATGAGGATGATAAATGGAGATAAAACTGATCTCTCCTCAGGGCAAGAAATCAGGCTTCTAGATGTGCCTAGTTGGCTTGGTGGAGAAGAGATTATTGGGAAGTTTGGTTTTGTTTTGGATTGGATTGTTATCTGGAAAAGGGGCCAGTGAGTTCCTTGGGTGGAATTTTGTTTAGCTCTCTTACCCATGTTTTCTATGTAAATGTCCTGTACTTTCTGAGGTCCCTTTTTAAAGCATTGCTCCAAATAACATTTATAGTCCTGTCACCTAGTGTTCGGAAGCCATGTGTGAAATTTTGATAGTAATGAAATGCCTCTTGTTAATTTAAAATACAATGATAATTAAGCTTATAGATTTCCAATACTCTGTGTCATTGAATGTTCTTAAACTAATCCATTAGTAAGGATGAAAGAGGTGTGATTCTCTCATCTATGCAATGTTTTCACTGCTATTTCAGCACCACCACTGAATTTGTAACCAGGAGAACTGGAGTTAGGAAATTAACTTTGAAGTAGAGCAAAAGGCTAAGGAACATAGAATTTGAAAATTGATCTTGACAAATTCAATGAATGAGTTATATGACTGGCTAGGAACTTCCTGAATATTTTAAATGCATTAGAAAGAGTTGTTAAACTGAGTATCTTTTGGGTTTAATCAATTATCTGTTAGGTGAGGATTGCCACTAATTATTTGAAAGATCAAAGAAAGATTCTTCCTCCTGTCTCTCCTTCATGCATTCTTATTTTTTTCATAGTTATATTTGTTGTTTCTTTGTTCTGTCTTTGCTGGGAACTAGCAACGGGAGTCTGAACATGCTATTCTGTCATTCCTATAGGAAATTTTCAGGATCCTGTTTATGTTTTCCTCTCATATCTGGCTTGCAGTTGCCAGGTTTGAGAGGATTAAGGAATTCTCTTCTCCCCCACCCTCTCATCCTTGTTTACACTGGCAGAGGCTGTTGGGATTTTTATTTTTCTGTGCTCTTCTGTTTTATGGAGTAAAGTTCACTTCCTGGGCTTAGTTCCAACTGTTTCACTGTAACTCTCTGAGAGTGAAAGACTTACAGTGCTACTAAACACACTTGCTCTTTATTTCTGTTGGATGTCTGAAGGGTTTGAGGTTTTTTTGCTTTTACACTAAAGATATACATTACATGCCATGAGGCTTTTTCAGCTGCTGTGTTGTATGTATCTATGGGCAGTGTGGGTGTTGTTGTTAAATTGAAATTTAACATTTACTACATACATTCAGGACTTCAGGGAAAACTCAACTCGCTGATCAAGATAGTCTCAGCCATCATTTATACCCCTTTTCTACTAGGAAAAGTGTCTGCCACAGTCACACAAGCAGAAAAACAAATATTGTGCTTTAATCCTGAATGTATTTAAAATCTTGTTTTGAAAAATCTGTCCTTTTAGAGTTTTTATTTGCTATGCAATACTGTAGGCTGTACACCCTCATTCTGGTTTATGTGATGGCACCACTAATAGAATCAAACTGTTTAAAGTCAGATTTCTCAGTAAAGGAACTAGAGTTCCAGGGAGAAAATATAGAAAGTTCAGTGATCTTAAAACTACTGACCAAAAGGCTTTAAAAAATCTAATAATCCTAGCATTCTTACTTTTCAATAAGATCAAAGCACTCCTGGCCTTTCAAATACCTTCCTGTGTGATTTAGAAAGCAAAGATTAATAGGCAAAGACGAAGACTTCAAGCTAATTGAGTATGAATTATGAATATTTCTGAATTTGCCACTATTGAGATGTTTGAACATTAAGGAAACTGAACATTACATAACTGATTAAAAAATGGTTCATTAATTAAAACAAGGGATTGCATGACTTGATGAGTGGCTTAGTCGTGTTAATTTCTTAATGGTTTTTGTCAGTGTAGAGTTAACTTTTGAGAATTAAGGTGATATTAGAGTGTTGGATAGGAGGTTGCAGCACATGAGAAAAGGTAACAGCAGCTCTGCCAGCGTTGTTGCTGCATTCAAGCACAGTGTGGTTAGGCAGGGCCGGGGTGAAGCAACTATTTTTTTGTGCTCTGCTTTCACCAATTCTTTTTCTATTTTTATACTGTGTAGTAGTTCTCTTATAAAAGTTATGAACATTATAATCTATTAAACTTCTACCATGCAAATGTGCTTGTTTGGGGAGTGTGCTGAGACAGTGAACAGGAGAGACCACCTCTGTCATGCAGCTCTGAACAGGACGCAAAGGTGGATTTATTCTTGCGTGACATGAAATCCTAACTTTGCCTGCCTTCCCACAGCCACCACATGAGACCTGGAAGCTGAGAAGAACCCGTGGTACAGCACTGAAAATGTGTCAGTTCCAAAACCTAAGCAAGAGAATGAGGCCCAGCTGGTAACTGTCAAATATGATTCTGGTGTTTAGAAAAATGGAGACTTTGGTGACTGTGATGCTTGTTCACTAAAAACTATATGTTTTCAGACTGAGGAAGGAGGACAAAATGAGCAGGAAGAACCTGTGTCGCAGATCAGGTGTAACTGATTTCACTGCAGTGAAGTCACAGATTAATTTCTGTTGAAATGGACTCCTGGAATCTGAGACTTAACAATCTCCTCTCTCATGAACTGGCAGAGTTAAGGAGGGAGCTAAAAAATCTGAATGATCACAGTGGGATCTAGCATGAAGATAACTGCCAGTCACTGGTTGGTATGGAAGTGGCCCAGAGGGGCCATCTTAATGTAAAATATATTTGCAAAGAGAGAGCTATTACATCATGTATCTCTTAGGTGAGTCAGATACTTCGGTGCGCAGAGGAACTGATGAGCAGCCAAAAAGAGCCCATTTGTATGAGAAGCAGCAGCACAAACGAACACCTGCAGTGACAGACGTTTAGAGCCAAATTCGCATCTCTCCTGTGAGTGTGCAGGCATGTGGTGTGAGAGCAGAGATGGCAGAAGCAGCAGCGTTGAATTCTTGCTGGAATGCTGGAAAGGCAAAGCAGAACTGCGGTCCTGCTGCCTGGGGGCATGGAGCCCGTCTGTGAGAGAGGGCAGGGAGACAGAAGTTGCTTTCTTCAGTCTCATTGGAAGAGATGGATTAGGGACAGAAGAGAGTCAAATTCTCAGCCGCTTCCTTGGCAAACCAGGGGAGTTGTTTTGTTTGATTTACCTACAGAAAAAACCTAACTGAGCGTTAATAGATGCATTACTTTAAACACGCTTGAACTGGACTCACTACGATACATTTTGAAGGTACGATAAGCCCAAATGCCGGGTCCTGCATTTTGGTCACAACAACCCCATGCAGTGCTACAAGCTTGAGGAAAAGCGGCTGGAGAGCTACCCGTCAGAAAAGGACCTGGGGGTGCCAGTGGACAGTCAGCTTAACATGAGCCAGCAGTGCGCCCAGGTGGCCAAGAAGGCCAAGACCATCCTGGCCTGTATCAGGAATAGTGTGGCCAGCAGGAGTAGGGAAGTGTCGGTGCCTCCTGTACTCAACACTGGTGAGGCCCCACCTAAAATACTGTGTTCAGTTCTGGGCCCCTCATTACAAGAAGGACACTGAGGTGCTGGAGCGTGCCCAGAGGAGAGCTACNGCTTGCAGTAAATACAGATTCTATGTATAGGTGCAGAAAATATTGCAATTATTGAACCTCTATTATTGCTTTCATTTTTGAAAATGTGACATTAGAAGGAAACGTGATATCATAGAAATATTTTTTTTAAATGAATGACTACATCAGAAGTATTTATACAGTGAAGCTGAAAGTTAAGTATGGACTCAGAGCAAGAAAACTTATCAGAAAATGTGTAGCATGTGTTTAATGCATACTGTGATGTGACACAGACATTTTTCTTGTTTCCTATTTCAAAATACATGCATAAAATAACATCTGCTGAATCAGGTAAGAATAAACTGGTAGTGCTATATAGCTGTCCTTGCTGAAGGATAGCCTTTATCTCACATAATTACATTTACAGTTGTATTATAATAGAGCATCCCATTAGTATATAATGGGATGATTTGGTTATAAATCTAAAAGCCATACTGAGGCTATTGTAATGTTGAGGGTGTCTTGTGTAAGTCTCCCTGTTGCACTTTCTGGTCACCATCTGGAAAGATGCAAATCAGCTTTTGTGGGAATAAAAACCTAATCTACGTAGGGGTCACACTCCAATGTGAAGTATGTATGGGTTTATCAGTGGGAATCATTACCAGCATACCTTACTGCTTCTTTTTTACCTCATTGTCTACACTAGCTGAAGTGGAAAATCAAGTGACAGATTAATGCTGTGCATTTGAAAAACTCCTTTGACAGGAGCAGACACTCTTGCCCATAAATTTAAACATTTGAAGAGGTTAAAATGCGTGAAGGTGAAACAAATATTGTTCTGCTTATCAACATATTGCCACACTCGACAGGGCTTGATTCTCTTCCCCCACTGAAGTCAATTGCAAGGCTTCTATTAACATTAATGGGAGCGGGCTTGGCCTATTCCTGGTCTATATAAGGGCTGCACAGAGAACTCTTCAGTGTTTCAGTTAAGTACAGAAAAAGAAATTGAAAACCAGCAGCACACACTACCACCGCCAGAAAAAAACAAAAAGAAAACACCATAAACAACCTACATGTCATTTCCAAAGCATGGTAATGAAATCTATTTTAGAATTAAAAGGGAGCTAGGTAGATGGTTGTTGATGTTCTGTTTTTTCCTGCGAAAAAAGTCATCTAGTAGGAAGGGGTGAGTTTCGCTAGCTGGCCTTGGTAGATTGTTACCATGGTGAGTTGCAAACAATTCCTGTCTGGTTTCTGGTGGTTTTGTTCATTTCCTGAAGTTAACACTTACTGAATGAATTATTTAGTTCAGATTTCCTGGCTTATAACTTGTTGGTTGCAGAATTCTGGCTCTAAAGGTTCAGGCTCTGGATGGTTGGCTCCTGATAAAGCAGTCTGAGGTGGTGTCCTATCCTTAAATATGTATCCTCTGGAAGGTGTGAAATGTACCAAATACGGGAAATGGAAAAGAGCCTCTGGCATTCCATGAGATTTTTGAATGTTCCCAACTGAGTGTTTGCCAAGACTCATTCAAAATAAATTGACTGGGTTACTTTTTAATAGCCCATGGGCAGCAAAGCTGCCTTCTTTCTGTCAGTTAACTGTCTCGGATGGGACAGGCTGACCTGGTAAGGTTTGAGCTTTTGTTGTTGGACAGATGAGCCAGGATATGAGCTGAAGGGCAGCAATCACAAAGATGTAATTAAATGTAGAAAATGGGAGCTGTCTGTACAAGGGTGAAAACTGGAAGCAATGAACTGTAATGTTTACCTGTTCTAGGACTGGAAACAGGCCAATGGAATAAAAATCTAGTTTGGAAAATGGCTGGTGACATCTCAGATTCTGGGTTAATGTACAGACCTTAATTTCCAAGAAAAATCTGGAAGTCAGCCCTGAAGCCAGCTATCCGGGCTGGATGGATATCCAGCTTGTAAGTGCAGTGGAGTTGCAAATAGTAGTGAACTTCATGGAACTGCTTAGTTTTGTTTTGTTGTTGTTGGATTTTTTTACTGTCCTTACAGATGAAAGAACTATAAATATGTCGTCTTGTTAATTATGCAGGACATTAGGTGTCATTTGGACTTGAAGAAGTGCTGGATTTGAGACAAATCTGTGGAAGGATGTATATTGTCTCATGTACCTCCATGGCAGTTCCTACTCTGATGTTTGAGTGGCTTAAATTGGAAATGGATTCATGACGGCCTGCAGTAATTGGGTCATTAAGACTTGAAAGTGGGAAGAAAACAAATAAAAGTTTGTCACCAAAGTTCATGGCTAGATAAACTCTTGATATGGTGAGGAAGCAGATATGTAAGTGAAATACTACATTCTCATTGTATAAAACATTTTCTAGATAGTTGGCTCTTTAACTGTATGTCCTACATTATCGTATGCAAGGAAGTCCTGAATTCAGGTTTTTATATATTTATAGAATGGTGTAGGGGTTTTTCTAACTTTTTTTCTAGGCAGAAGTGCATGTGTTCTCCCAGACTAAAATATTTAGGATACTATAACTTCTCAGCAATGCATAGTTGTTTGCATTAAAATGGAACTATGTGAGTAATGAATGTTGATTGGGAATTGCAGCCAGTATGGTAATGAAATAAAGCCCCATTAGATACAAATAACTTGCAAATTGAGTTTGTTTTCAGTTAAATGATGATCTCCCTGGCTGATCTGAGGAAAGGGCACGTCAGTCAATCAAGTACGAAAAAGGACGTTTAAACAAATGTAAACTAACATAAATGTTAAATTATGGATTCATTCCATACATATAGAGCAGTAAATCCCCACTAGTAGACAGCTGTTGAGACTGCCTAGGTAACCTTGGCTATAAGCTATATTGGCTATTGGCTCAATTTCCCTTTTTTTTCTTGCTACAAGTTTTATTTTAAATGTGATTATTCTCCTGCTCTAGTTCTACTTTTGGGAATTATATAAGTAACTCTATGTGTGTAAATTCCAACAGTACATCTTTTTATCACAATGTTCGTGTTAGTCAAATATACTCGCAATTAATAGCAAGTTATTCAGATGCTAAATAGGTGCATTTATTGGACATCTTCTAGATCAATTTCGACTTTTTTAACTACAGCCTTACAAAAGAGTAGGCATAGTCATATTTGAAAGAAGGCTCATCTAGTGTATTACTAAACTTCTAGTAAATGGACATTTTTACCTGAAGAAGATGTAGGAGAATCAAAATGCATCACACACATATGTGAACCACGAGAGTGTTTTGCCTGCTCTGTATAATCCTGGTTGTGTTCTGCTGGTGAGTTTCAAGCCAGTGTTTTGTTGCCACTGAGTTTCCTCTGACAGAAGATTTGACCAGGGATCTGTGTAACTATAGAGCATCTGGTATGTTTCTTTACATCCCTTAATTAAAATCAGATCTATTTGTTAGAAAACATTGTGGAAAACCTAGAGGCACCAGATGGGAACCTCCAATACAGAAACTCACTGCAACTCTCTGGAAACTCTGAAGCCCGAAACAATGAAAATCTTTGCAGCTATGGCAAAGCAGAGTATCGAAGAAGAGCAAAGTCACCCTGACAGGTCAGTAATTTGCAAGTAAACAGAACCTGAAGTCTCTTATTGTGCCAACTGGGTCCAGTAAACTGTTTTATTTTCCAAATAGAAATTTATCCTGTGATGTGGTTGATCAAATATACCAATGAAATAGCTACTCATACAAGAAGTATTTAGTTATTCTTTTTCAGTAACTGTAGCTTTTGCAAAATTTCTCTTCTGTCTACATTTTCCCCCAAGTATGACATCATATTAATGGTAAAAAATTTGGCTGAATACAAGTGCTACAAAACTGTCTGAGTGTATCATATGGGTTCCATAAGCAATTAGTGACTAGAACATGAATTTGGCTTCCTCCTAAAATATACCAGTCTCTCCGTAACTGTAGAAATGCTGATATAAGTTTGCTAGCCTTGACTTCTTACTGCCTCACTATTTATGGAGTCACTTATGCCTCCAAACAGAGTGTTTAAAATCCTACTAAATCAGAGCACTTCTTTGGCCACACCGGTGCTAGCGTGGAGGCGAGTAACTTTATAGGTGTGACAGTGGAGCATGGGGCTGTAATACTTTTTTTCTTTTTCAGTAAGGATATTACCTTTCAGAATTGCCTGTGAATTACTGGAAGATGGCTTAATGTTACCTCTTCTTTTTATAAGATCAAGTCAGACATCTGGTGCCAGCTGGGTGTCCCCTGCAAGGCTGCTCTGGGTTCCAGTGGTTCTCCTGTGCAGCTGGCTCTAAACAGGATGTGATGTTTGTTCACACTATTTCTCTTGCCATTGAATGCTATAGCTGAAAAGTGTAGGTGAAAGAGGAATTTGCTCATTGCCGGAGGAAACTCCAGAAAAAGGCTGATCGATGTGATTCACAGGAGGTTTTGTTTTGGTTATGGTTTGTTTGTTTTCCCTAAACAGTTGCCATCATCATGTTGAGGGTCCAAAGTGAGAGTACTGAACCAACTGCTCCTGCTCAGGGTGCACCTAGCCTGGGACTACAGTGTTGTCTTCACAAGAGTTTGGAGTTCCAGACTTATGATTTACATCCTCCCTCTAGACTTCTGTTCTTTGAAAAGTGATCAAAAAAACAGTAAGATTAACTATGTGAAAATTAGTGAGTTTGGAGTATTTGCTTATATCAGTATCTGAATGGTAAAGCTGAAGGGCTGATGTGTCATGTGTTTAACTGGTCACTTCAGTTTGAAGGGAGTATGATATCACCAACTGTGATATAAATTGAGGTTATGGCTGAATTGTGGAGAGTTAGGGAAAAGTTCAGTCAAACTTCAGATAATTTTTCTCTCCGCATATGAGCATGTATATTCTTTAAATATTAACTAAATGCTCTCTGTTATCATAGTCAAGGATGACTGTTGCTAGCTGCTTGTCTTTTGCTTTCTTTCATATAAAATAAGCAAAAAATGCAAAGCCTACGTTTTTAATTATTAATCTGAGGCTAGGTCACCAAACAGTTCTTTTGCCTCTCTCATGCTTGAGCTTCATAGTCCAGCAGAAGGTCAGGTAGCCTAGAACTACTGTGATGAAGGAAGCATAATCAGGTTTCAAGGGGTCGGTTACAGTGAAATTAGATAGTCAAATAATCACAGGTTGAAGGATACGCTTAAATGAACAGCATAGTTTGAACTATCTGTTGGCAGTTATTTTAAGATGCATAAAACACTGAGCTCACAATGTCCTAATTTTTTAGAGATAGGCTTTGTAGACCATAAATCCGATGCACACCATTGAAAAGGGGTCAGAATCTAATTTGCAGGTCTGATTCAAAGCTTTCTGAGGTCAATGGAAATATCTCTGTTAAGTTTTGTAGAGTTTGGATCATGTATTTAAAAAAAAAGCAAAAATAAGTGCTGAGAGAGTGCCAAGATTGCATGAAAGTAGTAAAAGTTTTCCCAGGATACATCCACTTTTTATGTATCTATTATTGAAACAGGAAAAAAAAATATAAGAGTGATAGACTGTCTTTTACAGATCCATTTTAACTTTATTTCAAAATACAGTGAAGCTAATCAGTGAAGATTTGCTATTATTCATTACCTGCTGTTATACAATAAATGGAGGTGCATGTTTGCCCCAGGGATCTGCATGAATAATAGACTTGGGGAGGCATCCCCTGCAAGAATGTCCTTTCCAGTACAGAATGAACCAAAAGTACTGTCAGAATTATTTAGCCCATTGAATAAGCAATCCTGTAGCTACACTCTGCCTAAAAATGCAGGATTTTCTGCTGATAAAATGTGTGCTGTTCCACCGACACTAGTAAGCCATATCGTGTTCTGCGAAGAACTTGGTCTGGTTTTATTTGCTGCTGTTGTTTAGTTGTAAAGGTCCCTCTCAGGACTCAGGCTTGTTTGCTGTACTTGCTGAAGAAAACAAATGGCAAGATGAATGCATGGAAAGGTGCTGTACCAAACCATCATTAATGCTGATCTGCATCAGCTTGCCTTAAAAAAGAAAAGTGCACCAGAAATAAGATCTGTTTAAATGAAGGAAAAAGAGTCAATTTTGAGTTTGCTCTTTTGCAGCAAAACAGAAATTTTAATGCTTCTATAATCTCAGACCAAGACAGACTTTGATAAGTATAATGGGACATAAGTGCATTTAGTTCTGCTGTTAGTAAGAGTAAATTGTATAGCTGTCAAGTTGTGGCACGTCTATGAAGTGCTGAGTAAAGCCAATGCTGTGAGTGATGAAATTAGTGTGCCGAAGGAGAGGGAAGAATGCAGATCCATCAAGTGAACCTGTTAAAATTTCGAAGCAAGTTTAAAACAGTACAGACGCCTTGACCATCTGCTAAGAAGTATGTGCGGACATAATTGCACTGAAAAGCTGTCATTTCATTTTTAAAAAAAACCCCTTGTTTTTCAGGAAGTATGCAGCCAAAGGAAGCAGCATCTCCTTCCCTCCAAAGCCCATGTCCTTGAAATAGCTGTATGTTCTTTGTTTCACACTCAGATCCAAATGATCTGATTTATTTGTGGCTCTTCTGTTGTAAGGATTGACATCTAGCCCCTCCTTTAGAAGAAGTTGGATCCTCTTGCTGTTTAACGCGCCTTAACCATACATCAGAGTTTATCACAAAAGTACCAAGGTACTCTTAACTGTAATGGTGCTCCTAGGGCTTTGTTCTTGTGGTTTATATCGCTAGAGCCTTTGGCATTACCTGGCTGCTTGTCCATTATTTTTCTTACAGAAAAAGAGTGTGTGGGCTTGGATTGCAGGAATATTGCTGTCCCTTTCAGTGCGTGCCAGAGCTGTAGAAGCCTCAGAGATGTATTTGTAAACAGATATGATTTAATAGAACCTAATGAAGGCAGTGGACATTTTCTTCTGCTCAACTATACCTTAATGGACGATTTTAAGTATTGAATTTCAAGCATGGCTGCAGTAAATTCCAACTACTGTTTTAAAGAAGGGATTTTTGACTCCAGCTTCCTGAGCACAGACACAGTTTTAGGTAGAAGCTCAGTTTTATGTGGCAAGAATAAAAAGTAAATATTCCATAACTGGCCTGTAACAAATTATTAAATGTTTCTGAATGTGGAGCATTTTTTTGTCCCTAGTTGCTGGATTTGTCATAGAGCCTTGGTTTATTTGTGGTTTGCATAATCAAAAAACTAGAGATGTGGATAAGTAGGTAAAATAGTATTGTTTGTCTCAGACATTTTTGCATTTATGTTTTACATTTCTTTTACTTGGGTCATGACTTCTAGTCTTCCTATATTTTTCTTTCTTTTGGGCTAGAACATGTATTTGCAAAGACGAATGCCTTGCGAAAGCAAGATTCATTGTAAGCATAGGAAATCAATAAAAAAAATGATTAGAGAAAAAAATGCTACAGCTGGAGAAAATGTCTGGCCTCACCCTGAGAGAGATGCTCTGGGGTTTTTGTTTTGTTTTCTTGCTGTCTTAGCAATTTTTCCTAGTGTTACTTTAGGTTTAAGCCACATGAATTTATCAATTTGACTTTAGCTTACTAAAATAGAAATACGCATAGATAGGTACATAAATTCTAAAATGATCAAACTGTTTCTTCCAAGATTCAGAAGTGACTCAGGAAGCCAATGGTCTGAGGCTCCATTTTTTCCATGTGTTTGTTTCTTTCCTTATGCTTTTTATAGGCATTGTCTTTTTGTAGCTGTAGTTGAATTATTTTAATTCCCTCTGAACCAAATGAAACTGCTTTAAATATTGTATTATAATATTGTTATTACTTTTTTTGGTCTTACTGAATTACCATTCTCTGTAATGCACTAAAGGAAGAGAAACAGTGAATGCAGCTCTTTGCAGTGCTCTAAAGGAAGAGAAATGGTGAGTGCAGAAAAAATTAAAGCCGAGCTGGTTTTCTGTGAAGGTGTCTCATGATACCAGTGACAGGGGCCCTCGTAACTTGAGACTAATTCCAATATTTGAACTTTCTGTTCAGAATTTTTTAATGAGAGTGCTCTTTTAGGAAGGAAAGCAGCAATGTTTGCTTCCTTTGCAATGTATTTGTGGCTGCGTTGCCAATATAAACTATCAATGGCTCATGGTGAGTTCTGCTGGTGTTTGTCCTCAGATCTGCGAGATGCAGCAGGTAAGCTTTTAAGGTGATAGACTTTTACCATGTGAATAAAGCTTACTGTTTCTCCAAAACCGTCCCAACCATGAAAACTTTCCAATAGGTATCTGGAAAGCCAAAGTAAGCAGTTGTAGATCCTGCAGAAGACAGTACAGAAATGAGGAAAACACAAAAGAAAAATCACTGCTGGCTTCCCAGTAAAGCAAATATACATTGATTCAGCCACTTGAATGTCTGGCTGCCACTTTATGCACCTTTGTTGAATATGTAGATCTGCAGACTTCACATTAAGCAGTGCTTAACTTGGAGGTTTTGTTTTCCTTCTGACTGTTCCCAAGGCACTTGAAGTGCATCAAAAGTGTCGGCACACTCACTCGTGAGCTCTGGTCATTCCTGCTGGAAATATTTAAAAGGTTACTTTTCCCAGCTCTTCACCACAAGCTGCTGGGAGCCAGTGCAGAGCAGGTGGCAGAAGGGCCGTGTGTGGGCTTCTTGGCTGCTGCTATTCCTAGACTGAATAGTTAAATTAGAATACCATTGATGATGTTATATATTAAAATACTGATCTGGGAGCTGCAACAGCTGGGAGATCGAATTTTCGTGGCCCCTGTACAAATGAAGTGATGCAGACACCACTGTTCCCAGCTGTGTCTACAGAGCCCTGTGGAAACAAAGGGTCCCTATAGGACGACCCATTTAATGCTTCCTCTGTGAACTTTGCCAAGGAAATGGAATTAGTATTAAACTGGTTTGGGGGGAAAAAAAAAATCATAAATTAATTGCAATGTGCATCATCCTTGCAAATCAATAAAACATAGAAAAACTTGCCTTAGAGTCTGCTGCATCATATTTACATGTGGTAATGTGTTAAATGAAGCAAAAATAATCTATGGAGATGTCTATGAAGGAAGTGCAAAAATCTCTTTCTATATTAAAATTCTTGAGACAAATTCACCTACATATATAAACAGTATCTGGAGTCTTGCAACAGAGAAATAGTTTGAGTCCTTCCTCTTTTCACTTTCCGCTTCATACATCTCTGTTCTTCTATTAATATGTGCTCATCCTTTAAAGATGATTTCTATTCCATTTAAAACCAGTCATTTAGATGCAGGTGAATTGCTATAGTACAGGCATGTTTGGAATTTCTGTTAAGTATTGAAAGAGGTTTGATAAAGATCTTCATTTACCAATTACATTGTCAATATTTTTTGTGAAAATGGTATTTTTTTTAAATAAAAAATTTACTAAAAACAATTTCCCCACTTCTTTAACAGGTCTAAATACCACATTTGTAGTTTGCAACATATCTAGGGTTATAAGGAAATGCATTTCATGCTTGAAATAATCTGTGTCACCATGTGCAGAGCCAGATGCAGCCTCCGTCTAAATGGGAAAATATGCACCCACATCTGTATCTTACACTGTGAGCACAGGCTGCACTCCTTGATGGGAGGGAAGAGGATAGAAAGTTTGCCCTCTGATAAGTTTCTTCCTGGTCATATCGCTCAGTCATGGGCCAGGTTAGAGACACATCTTCATTTCTCACTTCCAGATGGCATCTTGTTTTTTAAATAGTTAGTTTGTATTTTAAAGCTTTTTTCATTTACTTTCTGGAAACCCTTTTCAATGCCAAAATGAGCTCATTTACGCTTTCAGGCCTCATTGTTACATTCCTAGAGTACCATCCTTACTAAGAAACAGACAATACACTCTGGAAAGGTCTGCTCTGATTCTTAGCGGCAAAGATCTCTTACAAACACTGAATATCAACTGCTTAATAAGGGCTTTTTATACCATTTCTGGAACATTATTTGCTGGGCACCCTTGGAGATGCTGCACCAGCTGGACTGTAATTCAAATATGGGACATAAATTGTGTTGCCGGTTCTAAGATACATCTTGTTAATCTTCCATTCCCAGTATAGAAACAGGAAGGAAGCCTTTCAGTCTGATCCAACACAATTTAAAAAAAACTAAAATCTGTCACTAGTCACTGCCCAGAATGATTTCATGATTCCAGCTTTCTTTGTACTGCTTACTGCTGCTTATGACCAAAATCTGTGTCAAGGCTTGCCTTCCCCCTCACCTTCTTGTTAAAACTGTGTTTAAAGACCATGTTTAATACGTCAGTGTGTTCTGTATTTATAGCTATTAACTACAGAATCGTTCCAAGTTCTGGTTTAGGGCAACTTTTGTTCAGATTCTGTGTGATGCTCTATTTTTTTCCCCAGTGCAATGAGGCTTCTGTTCCTCTGCTGGTATTGTAAGTCTTGTTTTAAGTTTCCTGTAAAAGCTCAGAAGATGCATCTTTATCGTTACTGTGTTTATCTGACATGTTGAATAACTGCATCTTTTAATGTCTAGAAGCCAAAGCTGCTCATCAGGCTTTTTGGTCTAAACCTTCCTCTTCTCTTGTTGATCTTTGATACCTTGCTTCTCCAACTGTGTCTAGTATTTTGGTATTCCACTGGGATGTTTGGATCTATTTTTCATCTCAGGTTTCCCAGGAGGTAAAGATGACGTATTTACATCTAAAATACGTACCAGAAACTTGCTGATCAGGTTGTGGTGTGTACGTTTGTTCCTTCCCACAGGGATTATTTTTGAGCTAGATGTTTCCAGATCAAGTTACAGAATAGGCTCCAGATGGTCTGGAATCCTTTAACAATCTATGGCTAATTAAACTTTCAGCAAAAAGCTATTCTGTTTTTAAAACTGAGCACAGTCTTTCAGAAAAGCAGCATATTGATTTTTAGCTTCTCTTTCCATAATTTATATCTCTTGTTTAATTACTTAGTGTTTTGCATTGCTGGGCCTTGCATCTATTGTAGTAGTCTCTCTTCTCCTGTGGTGTAGGGGCTGCTAGGCACCTTGTATCTTACTTTACAGCCAATGAAAAAAAAAATAACAATATCTTTATGGGCTACAGCTTTTTGTTTTTCTAAGCTACTATGGAGGGGGGAAGAGTATGGTTCTGCTGTGGCCTATGCTTGCAGCAATGTCTACTTGCCAGTTGATATAGAACAAGAGAAAGGGAGGTGGATCTGTGCATCATGCTACAAAGGTGGAGCAGACTGTGAAAATGGCATTCGTTTACTTTCATGGGCATGATTTTAAGCTAAAAGGTAACAGCTATATGCTGGCTTGGACTAAGCAGTGTCTCTATTGTATATGAATGCAAACAGCGTAATGCAGTCTTTCTGACTACCTGTAATCAGAGAGACAAATCAAGGAATAAACACTTGCACTCATCTCTAAGGAGAGCAGATTCTGGTCCTTAATGAATAAATCAAACTGGGCTTCCCAATGAGGTTTTTCTGTCACACAGTCAAATCAGGTTTAAGTATTCTCTATTACTTACTGAACAGTAGAAGTTGCTAAGCAATGAATATAATTTATTCCACTCTGGAAGCATTGTTACAAAAGTGTTTCCTCGCTATTCTAGAACTGAGGGCCCAGAATGTTGAGGTAATATTTTTATAATGCAAAAAATAGGCCAATATCAATAACAGTTAATAAACATTCTTTCTGCTTCACACATGCTGAAAGATTGTTCATAGCACTATCATTACTGTGACTCCTGCAGCAAAGTTTGACTCAGATTAACTCTAGATCTGATTCAGTAAAATGGTATCAGGCTTCTGTGACAGAGTTAGGATCGTAGTTATGTATTTTGCTGATCAGAAACCAGCATGTTCTTAAGATAAGCATCAGAAACGGATATTGGATCCATATTAATCAGTGGGGTTTTTTCCTGTAGGAATGGTTAGGTGAGTTAAGAAAATACCTACTGGATGTCTTTACAATAAGGTCCTAGTATTCAAAAGCCTTTGGAATAACTGGTACGTAGCATGCTGTTTCTGAAAACTCACGTCTCTTCATGATATTTTACTGAACTTTGAAGCATGGTGTGCTCTGGGAATAACACTATAGTTTTGGAACAAGGTAGGTACACCGTCATCCCTCTACACATTAACTTAAGGCACTTTAGTAACACTCAGAAATTTTCCCAAGATTTCTTTTGAGTATGTCTGATACCAGCATGAACTATTTCTGCTGAACCAGCGTCAGGAATTAGAAAATGGTACAAAAGGATACCACCATGTCCAGAAAATCTTTGACACCAGGGTAATTTTGCGTCATTGCCACTGATGTTAATGGTGACTCTCTGGTGGTGATCTTTCAGGCCACAGGCCATTCACCTCCCAGAACAGCCATATTTGGCCATATATATTGCCATTAGTGTGGCCTCCTGATGTCATGAGCCACATCATTGCAATTTGTTCTCAACCATGTAAATACAGGGACTCCAGCAGCTGGCTCAAAATTTGCTGAGCTTTGAGGCCCTCAGGTTCCAAGCATGCCTGGAACGGATCCTCCTAGAAACTATATTAAGGCATGTGGAGGACAGGGAGGTGATTTGAGCCAGCCAGCATGGCTTCACCGAGGGCCTTCTAGCATGGAGTTCCCCAGTGAACAAGGGAAGAGCTGTGGTTGTTGTCTATCTGGATTTCTGTAAGGTCTTTGACATGGTCCCCCACAATATCCTTCTCTTTAAATTGGACAGATTTGATGCATGGACTATTGAGCGAATGAGGAACTGGCTGGATGGTTGCATCCAGAGAGCAGGGCTCGATGGCTCAATGTCCAGATGGAGATCTGTGATGAGTGGTGTCCCTCAGGGGTCTGTATAGAGACCAGTACTGCTTAGTATTTTCATTAGCAACATTGACGTGTACCTGGGTTGGGGCAACCATCAATATCAATATAGGCTGGGGGATGAAGAGATTGAGAGCAGCCCTGCTGAGAAGGACTTGGGGGTGCTGGTGAATGAAAAACTGGACATGAGCTGGCAATGTTCATTCAAAGCCATATCCTGTGATTCTGCCCCTCTGCTCTGCTCTCAAGAGACACCTCCTGGAGTACTGCATCCATCTCTGGAGTCCTTAGTACAAGAAGAACATGGACCTGTTGAAGGAGATCCAGAAGAGGGCCACGAAGATGATCAGAGGGCCAAAGCACCTCCCCTATGAAGACAGGCTGAGAGAGTGGTTCAGCCTGGAGGAAAGAAGGCTTGAATGAGACCTTATTGCAGCCTTTCAAGGCTTAAAGGAGGCTTATGAAAAAGATGAGGACAGACTTTTCAGCAGGGTCTGTTGCAATAGGAGAAGGGGTAATGGCTTTAAAATAAGAGAGGGTAGTTTCAGACTAGATATAAGGATGGTGAAACACTGGAACAGGTTGTTGAGAGAAGTTGTAGATGTCCCGTCCCTGGAAACATCCAAAGTCAGGCTGGACAGGGCAACCTGATCTAGTTGAAGATCTCCCTGATCACTGGGTTGGATTAGATGACCTTTAAAGATCCCTTTCAACCCAAACCATTTTCACAAGTAAATTCCACAGGAATACCTCAAACTGCATAGCTGCTGGAAAAGTTGGCTGGCTGTACCTGCAATGTAAATGTTTAGCTATATCATAGAATCATAGAATGGTTAGAGTTAGAAGGGACCCTAAAGATCATCGAGTTCCAACTCCCCTGCCATGGGCAGGGACATCTCTCTCTAGAGCAGGCTGCTCAAAGCCCCATCCAGCCTGGCCTTGAACACTTCCAGGGATGGGGCATCAACAACTTCTTGGGGCAACCTGTTCCAGTGCCTCACCACCCTCACAGTAAAGAACTTCCTCCTAATATCTAATCTACATCTCCCCTCTTCCAATTTAAAACCATTACCCCTTGTCCTATGTTAAGGATTTTAAGAATTGGACCTTGATTACTGAGAACCTGTAGGTCTTCCACATGGTGGAAGCTATATTGTAGTGTGAGTTAGCAGAACATATGTTTCCAAAATACAGTAAATTTGTACAGAAATACCTACAGCTGTATCTCAGGTGAATTTCATAAGGTAAGTGAAAAGGAAACAACAGAAACGCAAATTCTTGGATAAATGCCTAAATAACTTTCGCTTGCCAGAAGTCATTAATTACATGAGACGTTATTACCAGGCAGTCCACATTTGCTTCATCTTTATATTTTTACTATGTTTATGTGAACTGAAAGGCCTTAGAATTAGATTTGTAATGTATAATGCTTATGAGTCTTATTAGAAAAAAATATTATAAATTTACATCATGTTGGTTCATGTGATTTTGAAGGTGGAAGAAGGTCTCTGGAATTACTGGTAAAAATGGCAGACAGGGATGTTTATTAGTAAAACTTTCCTTCCTGTGGGTGTTGAAATATTGCTTTATGGGCTGGAGCATTCCAGTAAATCTCAGTGAGTGAAAGTCAAAAGATTACTGTTGTGTGGTGCGCTTCCAATGAATCTTGTCATCTGTAAATCCAAATTCTTACTTTTAAAGGTCAAAACTGCCAGGAAGCATTGGTGTACCTGCTATTAGCTTCCATTATTTCCATTGGCATTGAAAGAAGAGATAGAAATCATCAAGTGTTTCTAAAATTAGACACTATTACAATGTCTCCTTGGTCCTTGAGCCTCTCCTATGATTCATTGCTTTCTGTGTCCATTTCTGTTCACATTAGTATAAATAGAGCCTGTACTTGTATCCCATTCCTGATGAGATTCAGAAATTGAATTAAGCAGAAAGGGTGTATTTCAGTCTGGGCTCCTTTATTGTTTTAGCCCTGTTGTTAGGGGAGCGGGAGCAGTGGCTTTGCAGAACTCGCTCTGACAAATCATTAGATACACACTCCTTGCCCATAGTAGGGCTGAGCTGTTTTAACTCAACTGTAACTTCATCCCAGTGATTAAAATTATGTCCTCCTCACTGAGCAGAAAAAGGCCTAATAACAGGGTGGTTTAAAACGTTGTCCAGATATAATATACAGGAAGAAGAGAACTGATAAATAAAATGAAATACCGAGGGGTATTTCTTACTCTGTTCTTTCTAGTTAAGCTGCTTCAATCAGGTTGGGGAAATCTCTGCCAAATATTATCCTGCACCACTCTTTGTGGAAACAGTCCCATAAATCTGTGAAACTTGTACGCCCAGTTTTTTCACTGAGGACATTGGAGTACTCTAACCAAACACTTGAACCACAGTTATCACCTGGGCCATGCAGTCTGTCTGAATGTTCTAAAAATGATGGGCTTACTGCTCTGAGCAGGATTGGCAAGAGCTAGCTGCTACCAGTGATGGAGTTTAAAGGTGTAAGCCTGGGAGGCTCTTTAATGGCTTTTCTCCTTTCCAGTTTTAATCAGTAAATTTCATTCTTATGAATGAATTTAGATTGCCTTTGAAAATCCTAACTAACTTTTTTTCTACTTCAGTAGAGTTCAACTTTTAACACAGTTCCTGCAAGTATTAAACACCCAAAGACAAATTTAACCTCTTCAAGCACATCCTGATGTAACTGGTGTGGCATGTGCCACTTGGGAATTCACATGTGGATAGCAACTAATAGATAATAAGCATATCGTTTTAGTTGGATATGTTAATTTTAATAATTATGCAGTTAATACTTGATGAATGTATATAAAGTAAAAGGAGCATCACCATTTATTTTTTTTTTAGGTTAATATCACACAGATCAGGAAGAAGTTTTTCATAAGGAAATTATTATCTTCGCACACTCTCCACAGGATTTTGTGGTATGTTTGGTTTGATTGTGGGGTTTTGGACTACACTAGTCAAAACTGGATGTACATAATGGTCTTCATAACCTTGCTGGTCTAAGAAGGCATATGCACTCTGTTATTGATCCATGGAAACATACTGCTGTTCTGTATTTTTGTTAATACATAGGCGATAATGGTGTCTGGAGGGCTGCTAGGTATTTTAAGGCTTGTAGCAAACATCAGGGAAATATTACTGTAGACAATGTGAATAGCAGCTTGTAAGTGGGTCATCCTGTAACACTTCTGCCCATATGATTCTGAGAGATGTATAAAACACTCTTGTATAGCTTACAGGGTGGGAAGGTGATCAGCATTCGAACTCCTTATATAACCACTAGAACTAGAATTGTTTTCTCTGGGTCATCTTAAACAGAGAAGCAACAGCTCTGATGTTTCTAGGAAGTGTAACTTTACCCTTTTTGCCTAGAACAACTATGTAGTAAATGAAGAGTAAGCCCAAAAGGTTTCACCCTTAAATGAATATGGACATGGTATTATAAGCAGAGTATGTGTTGCAGATGTCCAGGATCTCCAAGGCATATTCTCTCCACCGAGTATGCTTAACTGTGTAGTACTCTCCAATCAGTACAGCTTCAACCCATCCAGAAACCTAGCAAAAGACATTAATTCCTCTCACTGTGGATAAAACTGGGGGAAAAGCATATGTCTGCCTTTCCCAGCAACATCCCTTCTGCAGTTACCAGAAAAAAAATACCCACCAACAAACTCCACCCCTGTCTTTTTACAGTAGTTTCATGTAACTTAATGATTCTTATTTTCTCCTATAGGCATTAACACCCATTTAGCTTTTATGCGCCAAATAGTTGAATGTAAAGTGGAGCTCAAGCTGCTGAGCTTTGCCTACCCTAAATCTGATTTCACTGATTATCACTGAGCTGAGTATTTTCTGCTTTTGAGAATGTTAAATTAGTTCTGAGCTTGCACAAGTGATGCTCACTGGGAAGCTCGCGGATATTTCAGTCTGACTTTCTTGTCTTCTTCCCTATTATATTTAGGGAAATGTTTCTAAAAGTGGTTGCCTATGAGATGGAAAAAATCATGGATGTTTGTGAAGGTGAGGCTTTGCACATAGTACTAGACTGAATCTCAAGATTTTAGTTCCTGATGCGAGTGAAGTATTGTATGATTTCACTCATACAGTCATTTCAGGTCTGTGTGCAAAGAACTTTTCTGAGAGTTGTTTCTCTCTCTTTCTGTTTATGCATCCCAGGTCTACTTTCAGAGATCTTGAAATAGTATATTCCCTGTAGGGTACTAACTTCTGTAAAAGCTTTGCGTCACCTACATATGAAGAATGAAATGTTGACTTGGAAGAAAATCCCATGCAAGTTTGTTTCAATAGTCAGTTAACCTCACATTTTATCTGCAATCCATGTATTCTTAGCCTTGTCTCTGAGCATATCTCTTGGTACTTGGCGTAAGTCTTGGATTAGATTCTTGGGGCTGGGTATTTAATATGTAGGGGTATTAACCCTGGACATGGATTTCTGTATTAAGATCAAAACTTTAAGATTTGCACTGGCTGAAGCAAACAGACCAAAAAAAAATTGCCGGTTGTTTTCCAGACCTTGAAGGACTCCAGATTATCACTATGTAGGGGTGCATTGATGGAGCACTCTCACAAATCTCCCAGGATGTAATGGTAATACATTAATTATGCCACATCCTTTTGTACAGTCTGAAATGCACAGTAATTTGCAGCTCTCTTAAACTCTCTAACTATTATCTTAAAAATTTAAAACCTTGACAATGTTTTATTATTTGGAGTGGTGGTGGTTTCTGTTTGTTTGTTTTATTTTTAATCTGGATTAGCCTTCCCTTCCCTGCATTTTAGAGTATAAATCAATCCCTGATATTGGTGATAATCCTACAGTGGAAGGGTTGGTTTTTTTTTTAAAGACACCTGTAATCTTAAATAGCTGAAAAAGGTAGAAAAAAGTTATAATGAAAATTAGCTGAGACCTTTTTGTATTGCGCTTTAGCCTGGAGCATACTTTTATAGCTGAGTTGTAAACCTGAAAAAAAATGTTTCTTGTAAAGCACAGCCAGTGATCTACAGTAGCTGAAAGCAGACTTTATGGTCTAAAACATCCTAGAATTGGTTTGAAATAATTAATGCATATTTTAAGCACATAAATTCTAGAGCTATGTGATGTTTTGGTGGCTGTTTGATTCTCTGGGGGACGGGTTTTGGGTGACTGATGATTATTTGTTAAAGTCAGCAAAAATTAATTCAGCTCATAAGAGATGCATTTATGGTGAGGGATTCTGGAATCATCTTTAAGAAGCATTATTCTTTAAAACAAAAAGGGAGTTTCTTATTTAAAATACACGCTAGACACAAGTCACTAGCTTAATATCACATCAGAGAAATTTTGGACATTGAGAGAACCTTGTTTGTCATGTAACTTACATTTTTCCTTGTTCAGCTGTTTTCTATATTTATTAGTGCTTTGCTAAAACAACTGTATTTTCTATTTGAAAACTTCTGATATTTTATTCACTGTTAATTAAAAGGTAGCTTCAAATAAACAGAATGTGTAAAACAAGGACTCACTCAGTTTAGTCAGCATTCTTTACTTGTTCAGAACTTCCACCAGAATCAGTTCAGTTTAGCAGTGCTCGGCTCAAAATGAGGTCAGCTTGAGTAGGGAGTGCAAGACTATGTCCTGCCCTAGGAAAGCTGCTTTACTGATCTATACTGATGACATTGACTGGCAAAGATTATAAAGCCAAAATCCCATTTATGCTTTAGCTGGGAAAAAAAAAAAGAAGGAACAGGGAGCCTTGCTTTCCCAAGACAGGAAGGAAATTGAGGACATCTCTTTCCACTGAATTTCTTAGCCTCTGTTCAGATTTGTGACCCAAACCAACAAGGATGGGAGGAGCAAGGGTTGAACAGACCTTAAATTCTACATTTTGTTTAAATGTTTTGATGAATGGTTTCTCAGAGACAGGTGAAGCAGGAGGAGGAGGGCAACATTAGTACAGTTTTTTACCTTAGAAAATGCTATCCCAAGTAAGATGATTTCAGAATGTCTGTAACAGCCAAGGATTCAGGCTAAGATAGTGACAAGGAAGGAATGATATTGTCAGTTACTTTTAATAAAACTTCTCGTCAGTGATAGATTAGAGAGATGAAATCATAAATGAGACTGTCGGCTGGCAAGGCTTTGCCTGCGAATGCAATATCACGAAGGTGAGCTTTCAGTGACATTCTCTACCGCAGGCTACCGGCAGATTAAACAAGTCATTTCTATTGCTATTGACACTGATGCAGTATTGTTTCCTTCTCATATCTTTTCTATGCCTTGCCAGTAAAAAATACAATAATTTCCTTCACAGTCACCAGAGGTGGCTCTACAAGGCAGCAGAGGGTGGTGAGTCACATTCCTTGCTTGTGGCAGAGTGGCTGCTCATGGCTAGAGCCGATGTCCAGGGTATCCCTGGTGTTCTGCACTGATGACATGAAAGGCTGTTACAGCCTCCTGCTTGGGATGCACATAGATAAAACAATAAAGGATAGCAGATACAAAACAATTTTCCTATCTATATTCTTTACATTCCATATATTAGTAAATGGCCACAAGCTTCTGAATTTTGTTTTTAAAATGCTCTTTTTTCCACTTTGTGATATACAAAGGGAAGCTTAAGTGAGGAGGATTTTTAAGCATTTTTAAAGAAGTTTTAGCAAGCAGTAGGGGAAAAATGGGATCTTGGCATAATCAGTGCCAATGAATATTCTCTAAAAATGAAATACAAAGGACTTGTATGCAAAATCCTCAGCTCTGGCAATATAAAAGGGACCTTAGGGAGAGGAAACAGCTTAATAAATATCCTTGCCTGTGGCTGTTTTTCAAAGACTGGAGAGGGTAACTTGTGTAATGGCTCACATCGGCCCTACTTCTAGCCCTGACATGAGGAACATATGGCAGTATAAGAAAAATAATAGCCCAAGGGTGAGATGGGAATGTAACTGGAGTATACTGTGCTGTAGCTGTTTCCCAGGGCTGGAAAGGGCTTCTGAGAAACAAAGTATAAACCAGGTCTAACTAAGGCTGTACCAGGGTCTAGGAGGAAACAGCCTCACCCACAGCCTGAGGAACACAAAGGGGGCTTCAGAATTGCTTTTGTCCTGCTCGGTTTCTGTCCTGGGCACCTCATTTGCAATAGAAGCAATTTCTTTCTTTTCCAACTCTTACTGCAAAACAAATTGCTTGAAGGCTCAAGTGTGTTTGGAGGAGCTGAAAGTTTTAATCATCAGATGAAATCTAACTTTGCACATTTCTATGGGAAATGCAATGGCAGAAAGATACATAGAGATATATTTTTTTAAGATTGGTAATATGCATGGATAATACCTTATTTTTGTACTTTTTTAAAGATTCCTGAGCTTCTCCATGTTCCGGTCTCCTGCAGTCACTGTGCTCTTCAGACAAAACTTGGGAGAATGAATCTGTCATAACATGACATGACAGGCCCATGACATCTGTATTTGAACAGTATCCTCCCGAAATGAGAAATAGTGCCTTAAGAAGAAGCCTTGTTCACGTGGTATACCAATCATCCCCTAAGAGCCTCCCTTTTAGTTCATAAAGAGACTATTAGGGACGGTGATGAACCATGCTAGCCCATTTACTAGCAAAACAGGAATTATTAACTCTAATAAATGTAGTATTATATAGTCATTAGGTATCAGTTATAAAACTGCTTAATGTCTGCATGATTACTTGTAAATGGATTTGGAAAGGAGCTAAATTGGTTATTTATTGACCATGCCGAAAGCATTATTTAATGACTTGGCTCAGTAAATTTTATTTTTTTCAAGTTGAAGTGAGATTCTAAGTTTGTAATGGTCTAGCCAGTGTGCAAGTTGATTCAGGCAAATGACATTTTTCTGAAAAACTACTAAATTTATGGTAAACTGGATTCTAGAATGATCTGAGTTTCTCTTTCAAGTTCATCAACTAATTACTTTTAAATGTGCTCCTGAGACAAGAATCTGAGAAACTAGAGACTTTAATACTGGCTACATCAAGATACTGCTTCTAAGTAGCACACAGTCCTGAGTCAGCAGTAGACAAGGCTACCAGGCGTACGCAGGCTCTCTCGCTGTAGAACTAGGGCACACATCACTTTTGTCTGAGCTCTCTGCTTTGTAACTAATTTGCTGTATCAATACTTTAAAATTCACTGCTACAATACTTTAAAAGACTGAAGCAAGTAAACAAGCTTCATTTCATGGGCTGTAGTCTTCTCACTGAAGGTGATCGTATTTATCTCCGCAATATAAAAACTGATTTTAGTCTGATCATTTTCTAGAAAAGAAAGGCTGAGGGTACAGCCTACTGGTTTAATTCTAACAGAGAAGAGCAAGGCAAGAAAAATACAGAAGTCATCAAGTGCCAGAGTTCAGTGTTTGCTTCTTCAGTAATGTTTAATGCTTGTTAAACATTTAGTGCATTTAATCTGATAGGTAGACATTGCACATGCATATGCTTCTGACTATCAGATGAAGAAAGAAGTGTTTTAGCACTCTTGAAGTATGTTGAGTTGCTTTTAAATACAGAAGACTGCTGACCATGGACATAACAGGGACTTTGGAAGCTCGGGGATTTTGGGGTTTTATTCAGTAGTAAAAATAAGTTGGTTTTGTGAAATGGATCAGTACTATTTGACTTCTATTTCCGGTGAGTACAGAGCTCAGACTTCTAATTAAATATAATCTGAAAAATTTCTACAAATTTTGGTAGGAAGGGGTACGCAGTTGACATCATAGTGAAAAGACCACACTTAGCATATTAAAGACCTTTGAGAGGTCGGAGGGTTTGCAAAAGCTAACGAAGGTTGATCTTTAAAAGGTGTTGCAGAGTTGAAACAAGCTGCTGGATGTGGTACGCTGGCAGGGTGAAGCCACTTTTCCCTCACTGCTCTTTTCTGATTCCTTGTTCTTGCCTTGCAGCAGGAAGCAGGGCAAAGACCATACTCTGTTGTGTTCTTTGCTATTACACCAGGTGTAGTAAGAACAATCACAGCTTTAAAAACAAAAGCAACCACAAGAATGAAAGACCAGTAATCTGAGGCCAGCCTCATGTGATTGGTGTTGTCTTATTTCTCCTGAGCTGCGAACAAGTTTGCAGAAGGTATGCCTGACTTGTTTCTAAAGCCACAGCTCCTGCAAAAGGATTTGAAGGTTTTACGGCCCACAGAGATATCGTGGAATCTCCATGAGTATTTGGCCTTTTACTTCGTGCGTTTGCCAGCATTTAGTGAAAGATGGAAAAGAGATATGGTGTTCCAGGTGTGTAAGACTTAGAAATGGTTGGAAATTTTTCAACTAAATGCTTCTTATTTTCAATTAAAGACTAGGCCTTTCACATGACAAAATTAGTTTCAGCCACAAAAAAAACCCAATCTATTTTTAAAAACGTTAGTGTTGAAATCTGATCTTTCCCTTCTTGAATAAAAGCCTATTATTATTTGCAATGAAAAAACATATCTGCTTCAATGCTGAAGCAAACCTGGAAAAAATGCATTGAACACAAGCTGAATATTTTCAGGTAATTGAAAACGAATACTCACCTGAAGTTAAACTCTCCCTGCCCCAACTTCTGTCTCCAAAATGCCTCAAGTTGTCCAGTTCTTAAAAACAGAATTTTAAATACTTGTATCATGGCTGAAGTTCTGAGGTTTTACTTAGAAACTGGTTTGTGTGTTACACAAATGTAATTAATCATGAGGGAGAAATGAATTTATCTTTTGAAAACCTTACAGATGTTTACAGGCTGAAGCCTGTGTGCAGCTGGCAATTGTTGGCTGCAGGCTGCTAGATAACATCTATCGTCTTCTGATACAGCCTGCTTTCTCTGTTTCATAGTAAAGAGGAGTTAACTACCAAAAGTCCTGTTATATTTGCAAGGATGGGAAGAAGGAAGGACAGAAATGGCATGACATGCCAGAAACGGAGTCTTGCAAAGGGAAAAAAAAAAATAAATGGCAGGTAGTATAGCAGTGATGTATTTAGATACATAGAGAAAAGTATTTAAGAAATCTTTTGGGAATTATAGAGGAATTATACCATTAACAGCACTTTATATATTGTACAAGCTGATTATAGACGTTGGTAGCTTTCTGTAAATATACAGAAGCACCAAGTGATTGCAAAGAATTTTGGATTTGCGGTATGCAGGATTCTTTGTTGGTTTAGTGCCTTATAGCACTGTTTTTAGCTCCCTTGTACTGGCTTCTTTCTGTTTTAAATTGGGCAAAATAAAATAAGAACCACATATGTTCTCCCTACAGATGAAAGTAAGGGCACCCAACGTTAATGTCACAAGGCTTTGTCACCAGAATTCAAGGACTGTGTTATGTAGCTGGAAATCATAAAGATCAGATTTTCTGTAGATTGCTGACAGGAAAATGTAACATATGCTGTATTTCATAAGTACTTATATTTTCAATTCTGCATCAGAGCTTGTTGCCTATTATTTGCTTGTAGTTCACTGTAAAGGCTTGAGGAACATTTTTCTCAATTCTATTAAACTAATACATCAATCACTTGTGTGAGGGGAGGCAGTTTGCTGGCATTTGCTTTGCCAACACACTGCCACCCACAACAGTATTCATGGGTCCTCAAGGATATGTAAGAGGGAGGAAGCTTTCCCTATAACTTAATTTTTAAAACAGAAAACATGTTTCTGGTGCTCTGAGCAACTTTAATGAGGATATTTTTGAAGTGCTGTCATCTGCTAATCCAATATTTAACTTGCTTTGTTTTTATAGTGCTATTTAGCAAAACAACTGCACTACATTTTAAGAGGTAAAAGGATTTTTTTTTTTTATTTTTTTTTTCAAAAAGCCCATGTTGAGCTTTTAAAATTCTAATTTCCAAAAGAGGAGAAATCAAACCAAATATTCTTGGCAGTTACACATATATGTTTGCCACTGGTTAAATTGTCTTACCATTGTACACTAGGATTTGCTTGTCTTTCCTTGAGTATGCTTACTTCTGGAACAAAAGTGTCAAGGCAATTATTTTTAAAAGTGTCTTGAGACTTCTGTCTCTGGTGCTTAAGTTGGCCTACTGTACGACCAGTGGTTTAAGTCATCGAAGGTGTGAGCTTACCTGAATCAAGTTGGTAGAGGTCACTATACTGTGCAGGACACTTCCAAGCTTTGGCTAAGGGCTGCAGAACAGCAGTGCCACGGTCTGAAGTAAAACGGAAGGATGTCTGTGGGAAAACAAAGTCCTTCTTGGAGCTTGTTGTCCAACAGTGCACATTACAGATACAGCAAAGTAAAGGTCCCTTCTTGTTAACTTAAACTGAATAAACACAGCCAGATTCCTTCTGCTAACACAAGTAATTTTGCATAGTCAAGTAGAAAGAATCATACATACTGTGCTATCTGTTCTAAAGCTAGTAGTCTCTTTCTTAGACAATATAGATAACTTTGGTTTAAAATTTTATTATTCTGATCTACTAGTTTCATCAAAATCAGCTTACTATTACATATTGCCTCTTAGGTAGTTAGAATGATTAATTTATACTGGCTTTATTGAAGTTATTCTTCTTTTGTATGGGTGTAATTGATAGCAGACCTGGCTGAGAGTCTGGGGAAGAGAGAATGAAAAAAAAAAACCCATAAAATGAAGAAGTATGTATGTACTCCGTCAGCAGGATTTTTCATATAAACAACTTTATGTTAAAATTATGTGTCAGCATTTATCATTATGTCAGGATGAATCCTTTCATGTTTACATAAGACAAAATTTATAAGAACTTTTGTATAACTTCTGTAGCAGCACTGAAGGGAACAAATGAATGTAATATGCATAATTATTTTCCTGTGATTGCAGTGAGAGACTTAGTTGTTGGTCCTTTATTTGCATTTGACACATAATTCACTTCTCTAATATTTTCCTGTGCCATTGTCCCAGTGTTCTGCATTAGACAAATCTGCATCTTCAGGTAAGTGCTATTTTCAGCAGTGCATTCAGGATATTTCAGAGAGCAAGCAGGAATGTCTCTCTTGGTCTCCTGGTAGGTTGGGTTGTGCTTGTATTCTAGGAGATAAAGCCCATGAGACTGCTTGAAACTGTGAGCTTAGTGACAGCAGTTCTGTTACCGAGATGGCTGTTCAAAACATTGGGATGGCAATTGCTTATTCTTTGTGTTATGAAACTTTCGCAGTATATTCCTACTCGATTCTGACAAAAATTTAGGTTGCTCAAAATATATTCTGTATATGCAGTCAGGAATGAGGCAAGATGGAAGACAAGAAAAACACCTCAAAAATGAAAATTCAAGTCTGCGTGCAATAAAGGGATGTTTTGTGCTGCTATATTTATTGACAGGCCTTGCTTGACTTTCCTGTCCGATTCAGTCTTGCAGTCCTTATGTAGAGAAAAACTTTCAGGGATAGCAGTAAGATTCTCAGCCCTTCTGACAGTCAAGAACATAAATAATAGTTTGTCTAACTTCAGTAGCCAGCTATGAACAAATTGTAGTCTGTGATAATATTCTAAAGTATTTTGAATTCTGTCTCGTTCCACCACATCAAAATGTATCATTAGATAGTGAATTGGTTTTAAATCCTCTTCTGTTCTGCTTCTTCACTCAGCTGCTCTGTTACTGTCTGTCCTAAACTGACTCTGTACACTGTGCAGTGAATTACATAATTGTTCCTTCTCACTGAAGATCAAACACAAGAAATGCTGTTCTACTGATTTTTAAAAATCTGCCAGTTTCTGCTGTGCCTTTGTGACTTCATTGCCAGTGAAGCTGTCAGAAGACCATGGTGTATGAAGACCTGTATGAGCTGCATCTTTTGCCATCTGCTCTGCTATTAAAACAAAAACTTTTGCTGCCTGACATTACTGGAGATACCATCTCCACAAGTGGGAACTCATAAACTGCGATCTTGTTATTTGACAGTATGTGTTTTTCTCTGATGAAGTAGTGACTCATCTCTTTAATGTAACTTCTCTGGGCTGTTGCTGAAAGGAGAATTTAGTCTTGACCACTTCATTCTGTCGCTTTCTTTGTGCTGGCATGAGCGTAGGTGCTATATAGAGCAGCTATGCAGAGTGATCCACGATCTGAAAAAATAAGTTGAGAAACTGGGATGTTTAATTGGCTTGAGCTCACCTCCCAGCCACATCCATACTGGAGCTTACACTGAGAAGATGGTGGGACTGAGCAGCTGTGCTCAAGGCAGGTGACAGGATCTTGCTTCTGGAAATTGTGTCATTGTGGCTGGAAAAATATGTTGCTGAGCTGGGCAAAGAAAGCATTGGGAAGAAATATGTGAAAAATGCCCAGTGTAATGAATGTATCTTTATGTCATTAACATTTTCAGGACAGACATCATGCAAACCATTTTGGGGGATATGCAAGAACTCTAAATTTGGATATAAAGACAATTTTGAAAGATCGAGAGTTGGGTATTGAGGATAAAATGGATAATACAAAAGATCTGAAAACCACTGAAACATTCAGCTCATTAAACTCTAAGACATTAATTTCATTCTTTGAATCAATATGTATATATCCAAGAAAATCCTTCCCTTATGATGTATGAGTATGATGTTGAAGTCAAAATGTACATGCTATCCTCAGGCCATATAGAAGTAACAGATGACAGACTCACCAAGGTACTATTTTTATTAAATGTGTGGTGCTTGAAAGGAAGGGGCACAGACTATAATTATTTTAATTTTATGGATCAGTGAGTATGTTTCCCTGATGCACAACAAGCCCTTCAAAACTGATCAGTCTTACTGCACTGTAGGTTTCAGATTCACCATTGCTTAAAGCACCCAGCATGGCAGTTACCATCCTGGAAAACGTCATTTTTCAAATACATTGTCAAATTGCAGGTCATATGTGAATCAATGCAAACCTAATCCCTTAAACAGCTCAAGTACTTTCTAGCAAAACTTTTTGAAATTATTCTTGGCCCATGAATGCAAACTGTGGTATTAAGACACAGACTTGCTTTCAAAGTTCTATCTTAGTTCTTGTTGTCATCATGGAACCAGTGGCATATTCCTACCAGGAGTAATGTGGTTATCTCACTAGACAATACAATCAGTGTCTGGCTTATCCTTTCCCCATTCTGATTCTTAGTTTGTATCAGCACCTCATCCAGGTGTGATGGAGGCTTTATGACATCTCTCCGTCATAAAGATGAGACCGTTAAGTCTACCCGTCTCTCAGAATACTTTCCGCAGCTCTGGCTTCCCTTACCTGTTTTCTCTGATCTGACTGATATGGAAATTCTTTTTATATTGCAATGGATACTCCAAATCGTACAAATGTGCAGATTGTACAGATGTGGAATACAAGTTTATTCATTCCTAGTGTTCATCTAGCCCATGACAGTTACTGTATGACTGAGCAGCTCTGGGAAGTGATTGGATATTTTCGAATGGTGTACTTTCTGTTGAATAAGATGATTTTTTTACTACATACCTTTCACATAGTAAATCAGATATGCCACCGTACACAGTTTGATGAATAACTCCACAAGTCAAACTAAAGAGACAAGAGGGGCAAAATAATTTGCCTGTTCTAGTCATAGGAATGGTAATTCTTTCAAGAGGTGCAGAGAAAGGATTTTGTTTTAAAGTTGAACTGCTGTTGGCTACAACATGACTGTTTGTGGTATGCCTTTGTACAGATGCTATACCTCTAACAGTCCTCCCTCTGCCGTTAGTGCCGGTGATTTCAGGAGCTAGGGTCCGAATGAGAACACAGGTGTGCAGCAGGTTAAAACATACCTGCTCTGCTCTTAAGGAACCATTTCTAGGATAGTCTTTATTTTTTAAGTACTAACCAACCAACCAACCTGAACTTCCCCTTCTACACTTGTGCTGGAGTGTGGTTGTCACTCTGTAAGATGAAGCTGAAGCACCAGTGACTACGGTTTTTGTCTGGTATTTATCTGAACTTTGCAAACAGGCAGTGGTTGTTTAACACCTTATTATACCCAGCTTCTGGATGCTGCCCCACATCCTTTTCTTCTTCTCTGAATGATTATAACAACTTGGCATGAATGAGGCTTCATGGGACTCGTTACAATCCCTTTTCCCTATTGGAATTTCTCCTGGGCGTGATGGAGATAAACGGAAAAGCTTGCACTACAGTGTTGATAGTATTATTGTCTGGATAAATAGGATATTTGAACTGTCTGCTAGTAATCTGGCAGCTGCCTGTTAACAACCTTTCATAAAATTCAAACAGTTTAAAAATTCTGTGTTCTGGCAGCAGCCTCATTTCTAATGGATGGGGAGTTTTTAAGGTGATAATGATCAATTGTTGTTCATGAACAGAAATTAAGAAAATATTTGGTTAGAAATTATTCAGTTTAGGTATTAGGATAAGAGATTTTACATACTGGGGAACAGTTTTGTCTTCATGTCAGAAGAGGAGGAACAGGAAGGACAGGTTGAAACCTTAGAAAGGAGCCAGGCTGATGGCCTGAAAAACTTTAAAAAGTGCTAAAAACTGTGAGGAAGCTGACAGATGTAGAGGAGCACAGATGTGAAGCGGCTGCAATACCCCAAAATGGCCGTGGCTAATGTTCAGTGCATGTCTGAAAAGGCTAGGAAGAAAGCAGCATAACTGCAATAAGTCGAGAAGGCAAATCACTTCTTCCTATGTCAGTTGACGATGTGTCCAATATAGTTGGCAACAGACCAAAGACAAAACTTGCCAGTACTAGAAGCCTGGAAAATGAGATGGGAGAACCAGGATATCTGGTTTCATATGATGAGTCTGACAGAGAGACAACTCAGAGACCTTGCAGAAAGACAGTAATCGATGGATGTGATGCTCCCAGGCTATCAGCTTTTACACAAATTGACAGAATAAGATGTGCATGTGGAAGGGTGGCATTGTTTTAGGAGTCCAAAATGAAGAGTAACAGAATGAAAAAGAAAATGGTATGAAATCCCTGTGGTTGTAAGTATCATGCTGTAATGATAAAAAAGTAGCATCAGGATTGTGTAATTGCCCCCACTCCCCCACTGTCAGGATATAGATAGAGGATAGAGATAGAGATCAGTGTTAAGTGGGTTTAGAGAACCTGAAAATTCAGGTACTAACATTGGGATGTTTCAGCCACCAATAGAATTAATGACTCATTATCTATAACAGGACGTAGAAGGGATTTTTTTGGAGGTAGTAAATAGCTGCTTTCCAAAACAACTGATCTTCAATCCCAGGAAAGATCTGTTCTGGCTTTGGTCCTGAACAGTGCGCAGGACAAGCTCAAGATGTAGGAGAGCTGATCTGTAATAGCAATTACAACATGATTAGGTTTAATACGGAAGTAGGAGAGACTAAATAAAATAAATCTAGAACAGAAGTGTTCAATTTAAAGGGAACTACATACTAACAAGGCAACTGGACAAAACGAAGAAAAAGCATTAAGGGAGGAGCAGGCTAGAAAGCAAGAAGCCTAGAGGTAGTATTTTCAAAAATACTGTATTAGAACTCAAGAAAAACTCTGTAATGAAATTTGAAAAGAAACCAGGGTGGTCCAGTAAAAACCCTGCATGGGTTTTAATAGAAAATTAAGGTGATTATTATGTAGAAAGGACTGGAAAGTTTGTCCTCCAGAACAGAACAGTCAGATCAAAGGTAACCAGGAAATTAAGAGAGAATTTGAGAAGCATCTTGCTTAGGCTGCAAAACAATTCATAGTTAAAAGTTATTTCAGTATAAAAAAAGCTGGACGATTGGAGAAGTCTGTCCTGTTCACAAAAACAGCCTGAGAAAGGATGCCAGGAATGATGGACCATGAGTGTGACTTCCATTCTTCAACAAATGGTAAACTTGATAATAAACATTAAAATTACTGAGCGTATAGATAAATTAGGGAAATAAGTTATGATGTTTCTCTGGGAATAAGGTCAAATAAGAAGGTAGTGAATAGCAGGGTACCTCTAATAGTGTAGGGTGTGAGTGGTGGTGGTGAGGATGGATTGGGTGGTGTGTAGACCAGATGACAAAGGAATTTTGGAGAATGTATCCCACACATAGGAGGAAGCAAAGCAGCTGGAAGGACAGATGGAGACAAAATCAGGTGTTTATGTGTGGCATATGCAGGAGCAAGGGGAGTGTGTAATATGTGAAGGAAAGCAATTCCTTAAATGGGCATTTTCTTCTGTGGAACTGTCATGGCTGTCCTTCCTACATGCAGCTGACCATTTGGCCTCCTAGGCTATTTTGTGCAAGCCCATGCCAGCGTCTTTCTCAATTGGTCTAACTCCAGATCTGTGCCTGTTGTTGCATGTGTGCATACAGAAGGTATGGATGATGGGCAAAAGGGATGGTGAACATTAAGCAGAGATTGAAGGTGGCTTCAGATGTATGGACAATAAGGACTTCATGTGGTTGGATCTTGGGTTTTCCCTGCTTTGAATTTACAAATAACCTCTGACAACGCTGAGCAGCTCCTAAGAGAGAACGTTTTTACATCTGTAACTGCAGCAGCTGCTAAATATACAATGCGGTATATTTACTGCAGTAACTAAATATACAATGAGATCAAAAGGTCTAAGCAGAGCTCAGGATCTTGGTGTTGTTGATAAATTTAAAGGAAGCACATTTGTAAAGTGTTTGGACAAAAAAACCAAATACTATTCTGCAGTTATTATGGAATCACCAAGCTAGCATCTCTGGTATTCTAAAACTTGCTCTTCAAATAACACATTTAATCCTCAGGGGAGCGTTAAACAGTGAATTCATTTGCAACTTATACCACAGACCCAAGAAAGCATGTATGTTTTTCAGTTGTCTGAATTATCATTCTTATCTAAATGGATCTATTGATAATTAATGATCTAGGAAGCTTTAGGGCATGACAAGCAAGTGAGAAAAATCCAATAAGCTCTCCAAGAAGTGAAAATGCTGCTATTGTGTCCTTATAGCATTCCTCTGAAACACTGCATCAATTCGTAAACAGGATTTTGGATTTTCTGAATGCTACAGGTTGACTTTCAGCTCTCTTAGCATATACAGAGATCTACAGAGTACAGTCATTCAGACAGTACCTATTTCCAAACAATATATTATAAATTAAAATTGTATTTGTGAAGATAATGGAGCTTGTAACATACAAACATAGTAACTGTGATTTAGGGCCTTAGGAATATATTTAACATGAAAACAGTATTCCCAAAACTTTAAAAATTGTTATTTAAAGCCAAGTCAAGAATTTTAAACAAATGAATATGTTCACTTATGTGAAATAAAGAAATTGCCAATGAAGACATATCTGAATGTCACTGTTATCTTTCATGCCTTAATGAGTTAAAAATCCTCATGTGTGACCCTCACTATATGACAGTGAATTCGATGAGAAAAACTTAGTTCGTTACTTCAATCAGAAGTCACCAAAGATCACAATTTTCTATTGGCTTTCCAACATTTAAGCATGTTTATCTGTTTATTAAGAAGCAAGAAGATCCTGTTTTAAGGAACTGCATTAATAAGAGGGCCTTTTAGATTTAACACTAAAAAAGTCTGGTGGCACATATATACCATGGGTTTTAATATCAAGAGGGATTGCTCTTCCCTGGTACCAGGGAAGTCACTCGAGGCCCGATTCAGATGGAGTGTATTATCTGCTGTCCAGTGTTTATCCAGGAATTTTTAATGTGTTTTAGACCAACAGAGCAGTCTCTCCAGCTCTAGAGCTCTACTGAAAAATCTCATCCCTTCCACCAGAAATGCCATTTGGATTAAATCACTTCAATTAAAGCATACTGATTTTGATCTCTTCCTTAAATAATGCTTTTTTTCTAAAATATTTTACTCTGCGGGTGTCAAGAGTATCAAAGTTGCTGTGTGGTAGTAGAGTTCCAGGGGTAAAACTTTCTGTAGATGTCATCCTTCCTATAATAACCAGGCTTGAGGCGAAGAGCCTGTCAGCCCTCTCTGTATCTGTGCGGCAAGGAGATACTTCTCAGCCACGCTTGGCACTGCAAGCAGGACAGCACGTCACATCTGATTAGCTGCACTAGGAGTACGGTGTTTTAGTGTGGGGCAGGGTGCTGCTCTAACCTGCCTTTGGTACCCAAGTTAGTTTATACTCTGATGTGGACAGCATGAGCTGTGTTTGTTGTGGAGTTACTGGCATAGTCAAATTAACCCTGCATTATGCTCTGTTTCATGGTACAGGCGTGTCCTCTGTTATGAAATCATTTGTATGTAAGAGGAGATGGAGGGAGACTCAGACCCACTAAAGTGCAATATTCCTCCTTTAAAGCAGTAATGGAATAGTGTCTGCTGAGTACAGTACCAGCTTTTCCCCAGCGAACAAATAAGAAGAAAATCAAATAGTGGGTAGCAGTTCAGTAAGAGTGCAATCAATCTGTCTTAACTCTGAATAAGGCATAGATCACATAGAAGAAATAGTAGATGTGCATGTAGTGAAGATGTAAATCATAATGAGTATACACAGTCTCGATCCTGGTGCTTCCTAATACATTAATATGAATAGTTTTCATATCCTTGTAAATTATTCTTATAAGTAATATATGTATGTATGTAAGGAAGCTTAACGATCCTGCATTCTTAATGATGGTTCACCTTTTTCTTAGATTTTTGAATGGTGAGCTGCATGTTTTTTCTTGTACTCAGGTGCATATATTTGTTTATAATATACAGAATAGCAAGTGAAACAAAGTTTCTGGTGTACGTTTTATACAGCTACATCTGGCTTGGGTTACTTAATATTTTGTCCAACATAAACAGTGCTTTTCAGGATTATATGCTCCAAATAAACTTGCCAAATATCTTTTGGACAACAGGCTAGAAAGAAGAACTAACCCTGTGAGTACAAATCAACCATGTTTTATTAACCTAACCTACTATTAAATATAGTGTAGAATAAAGCAGTTTAAAAACCTGCCAGGAATGAAACAAAATAAACAGAAAAAAGGAATAGGTGATAGGGCACAAGAAGCAAGAAATAAGGCTTGATGCCAAGGTGGACATGACAGAGTTCTCGGCTGCAGAGAGGAAGTGGGATCTGCACAGTAACTGGGAAACTTGAAGGAGTGAACGGTGATGAGAGTGGAGGAGAAAGCAGAGGGAAACAAATCCTGATCTAACAGCATCAGGAAACAATGCAAGAATTCAATCTTCTTCTTGCAGTAATTGTTAAATAAACTTGCTGTATCCTATACTTTTGATAATCGTCATATAGTAAGTGACATGATAAGCTGGAGCAGTGATTCACCCTGGTTATGAGAACTCCTTTGTACACCTCCATGAACCAGCTGGTGACTGGACAAAAAATGTTCCCTCTGTTGGCTGTTCTGGCTGGTGGGCATTCCCTTCTTCAGCTGGCCAAGTTGGTGAGATGTTGTGCTAATTACCTGGCATGCAATGCAATACTAACAAGGTCTTGTTTAATTTTGGATAATAATAAAACCGTATCCTTGATTAATGCAGGTGGCCAATTCATTAATCCATATCCACTGTTGTATTTTAAAAAAAGCGCGTGATACATACAGATTTCTGCTTCTTGAAGAAACAAGCACTTTCTGTAATCATTATTTCCTTACAAATTAATAACAAGTATTTTGCTACCTCTTTAATGTTGCTGGAATCAGATTTTGTGTGGCTTTTACTCAGATCACTGTATTTCAGGTCCCTTCATCTTGCTTTGATTCTGATAACTCAAGTGTTTTCCTTTCTAGTCCTCTGGTAAACTATTATTGTCTTAGGCCATCATCTTTTTCCTGCTTACATGCAAGCTTTAGGATAGACATGCTGCATTGGAGAAGTCTACACCTTTCTGCAAGTACAGCTTACTATAGCATTACAATGCATTATTAATTCTGCACTTAAGAGATTAAGCTAAATCATGCACTAGGTATTTTAATGAAGCTTTAGGATTTAAGGATGTAAGGTAGGTTGGCACCTGCTTAAGAGGGGTTACGAGGCTAGAGGGAGTTTGCTACTAGAGATCTTCAAGGAATTTTCTTTGGGCCAAATGTGATGGTTTCAATAATGCCCTTTGTGCAATAATGAAGAATTTGCTAGTGAAACACGCTGTTGGCATGCAGCTGGGAAACACTGTTATAGTGCAAGAGAATTACAGTATGATAAAGAGGGACTGCATAACCTTGAGGACAGGCAAAAGATAAAAAATGAAATGAAGTAGCTAAGAGGACAGGTTCATACACTTAGAGACTCTTCATGAGAGCTTTCTCATCTGAGACGGTAGCTGCCACCTAACCCAGTCAAGGTCAGGATTTGCCAAGTTTCAGTCATTATTCATGTGAAAAACTCCTTATGGCTTGAACATGATGGCATTTTTACCAAATCAGAGCTGTTGCAAGTTTTGCAAGTTACAGGTTTTCCCGTCTTTTCTACAAGCATAGCCCTCCTGGACAGACAAGGGAGGTGGCAACACTGAACAGACACTCGATAGCACAAGCTTGTTTCACTTGCTCAGCACAGGAAGAAGACAGATTTCTAATTCACTTGCTCATCCAAGTTGGAGGCAGAATCTGAATCTCTCCTGAGAGTACCTTAGCAAGTAGGATCAAGAGTAATCTGTTGCAAGTTTTCTGTAGTCTCAAGTTGAAATACTTTCACTCTATGTAAATTAACATACTACTGATTGAAACAGGAACTGCACTTGGCCTTACAAACAAATCATACACCTACCAAGCTGTGGGTCATTTTCATTTTCTGGCCAAGAGACTTATCAAAATGGGGGTTTTTTATTGGTTTTGACAGATAACTACCTTTCTCAATGTTAAAGTGACTGGCAAATCCATTCCTCAGCAGACAGGTTTCTTGAAGAAAGGCTTGAGTGTTTGAAACTGCTAGCTTTTTTCCCAGCTGCATTAGGTCATCTAGTAAAAGGTGTCATCTGCCTTGACAAACTTGCTTCCTATTTTCTAGGCATTAGAAAGTGCAGTTTCATAACTGGTTTCTGTGCTACTGCTAAAAGCTAGGGCCCAGTTCCCACTCGCCTCTTGTATGCTACTCTTGTAATTTATATTGCATTATGGTGAAACTCAACAATAACAACAAAAAAAAGTCACTGCCAGGTCAATTGACAAATGTTGATACTAGAACCAGAGAAGGGATGTCTAGTAGTCAGAATGATACTACCCCTTGGGCCAGCATTGGCCTCGTGGACATGATGAAACTGTTCCCAAAAGATCCTTGTTTATCATAGATGTGCTGGAAATGCATAGTACTATGCTGCTTATGTTCCTGTTGAATTCAGATCACAATCTTTGCATACCGATTTTAATTTAGAAGGAAAGATGGATGAAAATACATTTGAGATGTCCATTATAACAGCAACAGCAGTAACTAATAACCTCTGCCAACAGTAAGTACTGTATTGATCCACAAGGATGGGACCCTGGGAACAAAATGCTGCCCAAAAGCTGGGTACTTTTCTTTTCTGATTCTTTCTTAAATATCTTCCGGCAGTGATCCTGCAGTGGCATCCCTCTCTCGTTATTTTTCATGACTGAAAGGCTTTCTCCCCTTCTCATGAGATCTTTTGTGCTGTGCAATAGGTCTCGGGTTTACTGTTGTTTTGAGTTCCCTTGTGGATTTTTTTTCTTTTTCAAAGAGTTTCAAAGTAATCCTTACTTCACTGATCTTTCACAATCGCTAAAACATTGGAAGAGCATACAGACTGTCATAGAAAACAATAAAGTTAAGGCAATTCCCAGCTAAAGGAGATAGGCACCATACATCTATCACGTACATTTAGCCACTAGAGAGAAAATTAAGCTGCTCGTTACAGTGGCAGCATAGTGCCAGGATGTTGGAAGGGTATACAACACTTCCCATCATTAAATGAGGATTTAACATTCAGGGTGCTCAAATGCTCCTCATTTTTTCTAAACCAAACCTTCATTAGCATGTTTGTTTAAACAGTACAAAGTGTCTCATTCCTGCTGCACAACAGTTGCCTCCAGGGTTTGGCTGCAGCTGCTAGTCCCCTGCAGTAGGAACTTGGACAGCAACTGCACCATGTGCCTGCTTTGTGCTGGAAAACTGCAGTTTTCAAAGGGTCACATTACTGACTGGTGAAAAGTGGAAATAGGTTCATAAAACCAGTGGTAGTAGGTGCAAAACTGGGCCTCTGTTCTAGTTCCTTAATCACTTTCTGCAGAGTTTTATTTCTGCTTGCAGGGCATTTTTATTCAAGGGTAGTAAGATTCTAGAAATCGGTGTTTGTAATGGAAATTGTGACCTGACTTTAATGTTAGTCTTGCTGACTACTGAAAAAGCTGTACCTTAAGAAATACTGACTATGACAAATCTGTCTCCGCAGTGAAACACATAAAAAAGAAAACACATGTACAAATAATTATTTATAGAGTCCAGGGTGGGACCAGAACAGCAAGAAACTTGAGAGGGAAAACCTTAAATCTCTCCTGTGCCAGACTCTGGAAGTAACAAGTAATATTACCATATTAGCAACACTTTATCTGTACAAACTCTATCGTCTGTACAGGACCATTTTATGGAGTGCTCAAGACCCTGGCTTCAACAACTGCCCTAGAGGAAACACAACTTTATTTCTTCATTTGCAGTTAAGTTAAATTACGTGTTTGCTGAGGGATATCCAGCAAAATGCACTCAGCTGTGTCAGGGCCCCTTCCTGCTCCTCGCAGAGGCCCAGCTGGGCTAATGGCCAAGCCCACCTGACCCCATGCAGCCAGAGATCTCTGGGCTGCCCCTGCCTGTGGAAGGGCTCCATTGCTTTTGCTCAAAAAGGAAGTGACGGTTGATGAAGGTCTTGCTGCTTTGCCTGGAGCTGCGGAAGGATGGCTTTGGCCCAGCAAGATGGTGTCACATGTGACTTCAGGGGAGAGAGAAAGCAGCTGTGCCACCTGGAGAAGATGCTGGTAGGTGATGAGGCTAAATTATGGGCGGCAGTAAGATCAACCCTCCTTTAATCCCTAGAGCGATAGTGGAACGTTTTGCTTTTAAATTTTGATGCTGCTCCTGTGGTCGGGACTTGTCTGTATAATGGGTGAAGAGCTGCAGGTCGAGGCTTCACCTTTTACCGCCAGGGAGGGGGTGGAGGCAGCGTGCCTGAGGCGGCGGTGCCCGCCTCCCAGAGAAGGCAACTTCCCCAGGCACCGTGCCTGCTTGGGCCGCCCTCAGCGGGGCTGGTAGCCTTCTGCGGGGTGCGGACACCCCGGCCCCAAGGCGTCTGGAGCCGTGCGGGCAGGTTGTCGGTAGCCACGACTCGCCATAACGGCACCGGGGAGGCCGGAGAAGGGCCGCAAGATGGCGCCGGCGGGCGGTGCCGCCTCAGGGAGGCGTTGGCTTGGCTGGAGCGGGGGAGTGACCGTCAGTCTCCGAGCGCTTGAAACAGTACTGTGTGTGAGATCAGCCCGCCTTAAATTCAAACTGCTGCGTATAACTTCTAGTCTGGGATTCTGGGTTCGGCTTCCATTTCAAATACGTCTTTGCCTTAAAGCTGTAAGCAAGCGTCTCTTGAAGGGGATGGCAACCTAAGTGCTTCAACCTCTTCCAGTAACGAAAAGCACCTGACTGTAGCTTTAAAGCAAGGCTTTCCCGTCTTGTTTGTCCTTACCTAAAGACCTGGTAACATCAACATTCCCTGAATGATTTTTGGAGTGCTTTGGAAGTTGTATGCTGGTAGTACACAGGGAAAAGTGTTTCTCAGGGATAAAAGACCTGCTATCCTGTTTACTTCTCTAAGAGTTTTGAGAGAGGAGAAAGCTAGGTATGGAAGGTTAGGTTCTTCACCTCGCTCCCCAAAAATTTGTCAGGAAATGTAATGACAGGACAATGGGTAATGGTTTTAAACTGGAAGAGGGGAGGTTTAGATTAGATACTAGGAAGAAATTAATTACTGTGAGGGTGGTGAGGCACTGGAACAGGTTGCCCAGAGAAGCTATGGATGCCCCATCCCTGGAGGGGTTCAAAGCCTCCCCATGGCAGGAGGGTTGGAACTTGATGATCTTTAAGGCCCCTTCCCACTCTAACCATTCTACATGATTCTATGAAAATGTTTGTTTCTCACAAGAAGGGTCTTGGTGGACCCTTTGAATAGTTGGTTTAGCTGCAGAAGGAAGCCTATGGGCAATTGGCTGAATTCAGTCTTCACCAAGGACACCGAAACCAAGGATCACCCTCCGTAGTAGTTTTATTTCTGTCCTTACCGTCTTCATTAATGTGGATATGGCCTAGAAGACAAATTAATATTATGCCTTAGTGTTTATGAGGGATCTTGCTCCCAAAGGTAGGGACCCACAGCAGAGTGACAATGAGGTTGTACATCTGAAGTAAAACCAACTTCAGAGATGGATGGGAGGGCTGGGGAGGAAGATGTGAGGAGTTCTTTCAAGCCTGGCAAGAGACACTGGTCTGAAGTGAGGATAGCTTAAAAAAACCCAAGTCTTCAGTTATGACTGCCAGAGCAACACCAAAAGCAGCCATCTGATGTGAGGAAAATGCCCAAAAATGCAACTAGCTAATGGCATCCAGTCAGTTTTTGAAAATAATCTCAGTTAATGTGTCTGGACCAAGTTTCCTGTCATCCCTAGACAATCTATTTCAACTTTAAAACCTTATTTTAAGATTTAACTCAAGATTTCAAAACAAGCTGCTGAAGTTTCAGTGGTGCTGCAATTGACCATCTGCTATTTTTCTAATTCTAGCTTATGTTTGAATAAATCTGGCTCATTTTCACAAAAGTATGTTCCAGGACTTGCGTGTTTTGTCACTGCATGATCCTCTTGGTTTTATTCATAGATTGTGTGGGTACTTGGCTGACAGGGTCTCAGAACTGTAAAGGTTTTTGAGTTCTGTTCTTACCCTTCCCTTTTAACAAATTTAGGAAATGGTTCTAAATAGCACAGGCTTGATTATTCTAAAAGGGAAGCAAGAGGAGGATCAGTCTTGGTAATCTCTGCTTGATTCTTTGTAGCTTTTGGTGATACAACTTAGAGTACTCTGCTATCATAAACACATTCTAAGAAATAAAAGGATACGCTCCGGGTTTTCTTTCTCTAACTGCTTTAGATGTTGTTGCTGTTATGAAGGTGTGAACAGCATAACTGATGGGCAGATTTCCAGAATGCATGAATGCTTAGCAAGGTTAACAAACCAGAATGATAACAATGTGGATCATATCTTGATTCTGGTTAACCTAGCAGATGTCCAGGGTTGGGTCGGTCTCCTCTGCGTTCCAGTTTACTGTAATAATTTCCTGTATTTCTGGGAGATTTGAACATACCATCTTTTAAGTTTAAGGTATAATTATCCAATTAGATATGGGCTTATGTTGCACTGAAGTTTCACACAAAGAACAGGAATGCTTCAATCCTAGTACTTCCCTGGTGTGTTATGCCCAGTCCTTTGGCATCTAGGTCCAAGTGACTACTGTCTCTGTCTTTTGGATCAGCTACTTTTAGCATAACTGAAGTCTATTGTAATATTACTTACATTTTACTAGAGAGGAAGCATCAGGAAAAGCTGCAGGAAGGACGTGTTTTCACTCTGTTACAGGCAAACATCTAATCCTGTTTCCAGTCACAAGTTAATGTACTTTGGCCTGCCAGAGAACAGAATCCCAGTCATAAGAGAGACAGAGAAGGATCTGTGTTTTAACTGTTGTACTATTAAACTCTAGGTGCGTTATGTGTGAATGCTATTAATAGTTAAAAATTTAAATAGTAAACTTTGTCATACAATGAAGCAAAACAAACATGTTTTCTTCTTCCACTAAACCAAAGTGGGCTGTCTGGAGACTTGTAAAATGAGCTGTTATTAGGCAGCTCCTTGAAGAAAAATTAAATGTGGGGCAACTAATTAAGTTTAAGTAAAGTTAGGAAATTGTATTGCCCATTTCCAAGCACAGTAGTCTGTAACACTTAATCCATAAGAAAGCAGTGAAATTACTTGACCGTTACAATCTTATGTGAGATATGTTCATCATGAGTATGCTTTTTGTCTTGCCTTAAACCTGCAGCCGACACTGTACCTGCAAAACAATACGTCTTCACACTTGAAAAGGTCAGCCATAACTTTATTTGTAAGCTAGTACCCAAGACTGCCATGTAATTTACACCTGCCCCCTGATGGGGGAAGCTTGTTTTCCTCATACCTAGTACATGAAGTAGCAGTCAGGTTGCAGAGCAGTTGAGTCTGTGTGGTTCCACTGAGGCTTTTGTCACTGCTTGTCACCGTACAGTCTCACCCTTTCCTTTGCAGTGGCTCCAATGCATGGCTGACCATGCAGCAGAGAGCTGAACTGTCTGGCAGAAATCCTCCTGAGTAGAGGACACTAACACGCTCCTTGTGTTAGGTGGGTGCTAGTTCTAGAAAAAAAGCTGAGATTCATAGCCTGGAGTAGGCAGTTTCTGCATTCAGACATGTGTATGTACCCTAAGTCTTGTGCTGTGAACAAGGGATAATCAGACTAAGATGGAAGAGAGGTGACTAAGGTGGTCAATAAGGAATGCTTGCTGGCTGTCCTCTAATACAACTGGATGCGTAAGATGGTGTAACGTTGAGAGAAAGAAACAGAACTAAGGAGGGAAGCTACTCTGCGCGTATGCATTGAACTAATTTGTCAAAGACTGGGTCTTCTCCACATTCCATGTTATTTCAGTAATTTGGAGATTCAGTCGGGGCTGTAGAACACCAGAGCACCACCTTTGACTCAGGAACTCTGCCTACTGTAAATCTCTGGATGCTGGAAAAATATTTTGGGGAAAAGAAATACTCTGTTGTATGCTCCATATGTGCTCTTTCTGAGCTATTTGCTGTTGACTGCTGTACTGAGTCAAACAAGTTCAGACCTTTGTTGTTCAGACACAGTATGTTAAACGCTTAGTGGGCTAAGGGAAGGAATCGGACTTCCGGGAGTCCTTCTGCCTTAGTTGTAGATGATCTCCTGTAGTAGACTGGCTATATGCAGGTATAACACAACGGGCTCCTTCTGTACCCTGCAGCAGTTAACACCTGCTGGGTTTTGATCCTCTCAAGTGCTGAATGCACTTTATCTAGGGATAAGTGATCTCTGTACTTCAGACATTTAAAATAAAATAGGTGGCTGTAGATTGTACAAAGGAAGCAAACTTTGGCTGTAAGGAGGAAAAGGTTTCAGTCTATGTTTTCTTTCCCAATACTACATTCCTTGGTTTTTTGAGGGTTTTATGTAACACAGTGCCTGTGCTTTATATATGGACAAGCGTACAGGCACTTATGTGACCCCTGTGGATGGTGTGGTGCACAATAAAATAATATTAAAATACATAATTCTGAAATGCACTTCTGAATAGTACTCAGTACCCAATTGAAATAGTGCAAACCCCAAAACCTTTGAGATAAATGAAGATCAAAACATGAAATGAGAAGAGGAGCCTGCCAAATGCTGCTCAGTTGTGCTCTTTGGCAAGGTGATTTCTGTAGGTGTTGACCTTTCAGAATCTATTTTGAAAGAAGCAAGTGTTTTGGTTAGCAAGTGTTTTGGTTAGCAAATGCAAGGAGCACAAATACTTGCAGTCAGCAGGTTTGCAGTGTCAGGCTACCATGCAGGGGAACAAAGAATTCAGTGCTATTGATATTTCTTTTCATTTGTGAATTTTCAAGTGCTTTATATCATTTAAGTCCAAGTATTGCCAGGTGTTGAATATTTTCAACCACCGGTGAAGTCACTAGGATATGAGGTCAATTAGGACATAATGAGATGCTGAGCTCATAAGGTCAGCCCTATCCTGACTCTTCAGAAAAAAACTTTACTGAAACACAATTGTGTTACTTTAGTCTTCATCTTGTCCCATATTTGTTAAAAAAGTCTACTACCTAAGCAGAGAGAATCTATACAGGTAAGTATTAGGCAAAACAGAATGGTTATTAAAGAGCGGTTATTGTTAGCATTGTTGTGGACACCAGTATAGTCTGGATTAGCATAGTCATGTTGTGATTAATGGCCTTATCAAAACTCTGACAAATTACAGAGTTTACATGAAGGAATGCAATATCTGCTACCATCACAGAACTTAATAACAAGGCAAAGTATGAAACAGTATTTGATGTTATTAATAAAATCTATCAAGAGATGCAGAAAAGTATATGCCAGTGCATTAATATTTGAGGAAAAAGCGGATAAGAGAACTGTGGTGCTAGAAAAGAGAACACATTAAAGAAAAAATAATATATCTTTAGGGATCTTTTTAGGAGGAGGTGAAGGGAAACTTCTCTTCATGAGGAGAAACTGCAGTTGTATGAAAGCATCCTAGTTAGAAATCTTGGCTCTTCAAGCAAGCGTTCTTAAAATAGACCCCCCCTGACAGGTGCCTGCATATTTTCCCATCATGAGGGCTAGTTGTTCCAATAGTGGTTTCAGCTGCAGTTGTGTTTTTACCTTTGTGTCAGTCAGCTTCATATAAAGAATGCACCCACTGTTTTCCTCCTCTATTTCAGCTAATAATATCCTATAGTGATGGAAATACAGTGAATATTCAGGTTCTTAGTTTCAGCGAAGCCATACCATAAAACTTCTGAAATCTTCAGAACTTTGAGTCATTGTGTTCTTGTCCTGCCTAAATAGCTGTTGGGCTTTGCCTTTGTTTGAGCACTGAAATCTGCAAGTTTTGTGGCCCGTCAAATAGAATGTGTTGGCTTCATCCCCTTATGATTCCGTAATTGCACAGACCTGTGAAATAGAAGACAGTAGGCATACTCCTCAGGTCATGCAAGTCATGAGGCACAAGTATCAAACATGACATCTAGGAATGGCCTAAGATCGTCTCTGGAAGGAGGCGTATTTTAGAATCCTGCTGCTAAAATCACTTACCAGATAAGTTACTCCCAAACTTAAAGAAGTCAGTGTTGCCACTGGCATCAGATGAATAAATGCATTGAGATAGAAGCACACCTTTCACTTGAAATCTGGAATGAAATGAAGAGGCAGAGATTTTAGAAAAGGCACAGTTGTTGGCTTGCGAAGGTAGACAGTGCAAAGTTGAGAGAAGCAGGAATGTCTAGTATGCAAGATGTCTACAGACTTTTTTAATCCCCCAACATGAGTACAAAATATTGAGCAGGGGAATTGGACTAAATGATCTCTAGAGGTCTCTTCCAACTCGGACAATTCCATGATTCTGTGATAAATTCCTGGATTCCCTATGAAAGGTTCCTTCTCATTGCCACAATTTCTTAGTAACCTACCCACTCTCTGTATTAGTGCTGCTGATAATGATGGTCACTATGCATATAGTGTCCTTGTATTGGAGGAATGAATCCATTCACCTCAGCTTGGCTAATAGTACAGGTATGAAGAAGTCCTCCACTGGATGAGGAAGTAGATATTTTTGAGCCCAAATGGTCTTGTAAGAATGAAGTTTGCTCAGTCTAGTGGCTTTGGGCATTGGTGAGATCACCTTGATCATGTTCAGAGGAGGGGCAAAGGTCAATTTCCAGTGTTTCTTCTGTCAGCAAATTGGTGATATTCTGTCCTTCCTAACATTGTAACCTGGCACTCGAACATCTAGTTTTTATCTTACTAATGAGGAGATTTTTTTTTTTTGCTGTAACTGGATGACTTAAAATAATTGAGAGCTCACTAGGCACATGGCCAATGCTCTGAGCTAGAAAAATCGAATCATTTATGGATTTTTCTCCTTATTCAGCCTACTTCACCTACTGATGCAAGGCCTGGAGGTCACAGGTTGTCATAAAGCTGAATGTGAGATTATTTTAAAAGAATATTATCAAGTTGGCTTAGATTCATAAAAACTATGGTATTCCACTTACCCCAACTAAGCTCATCTTTCTGCAGAGCTTTCTGAGCTTGTCTTTCTTTTTTCTGCTTTCTGTTTTTGTCAGTGTGGATGGTCCAGTTGCAGTGAACTTGCAGAAGGACTATGTAAGTAGTTGTATTTTGAACAAGAGGCACCTCACAACTAATCATTAGCAGTCAAGCATGCTCTATCAGGAGGTGGGCTACATCTGTTGATTGCTTCTTAACATATTTCTTCAGCTGGGATCTGTTCACTGACTTTTGAGATGCTTGCCAGAAATACATGCCAAATGCTTCTAAGATCCTGAAATATGCACATTAGTTGCCTGTGATAGGATCCATTTCACTGGATATCTGAAGGAGGAACATCTCTCTGATATAACTATGTTCCTCCAAGGTAGTGAAGTCTCACACCTCTGTTATTTTGTCTTGAAGAAATTGCTGCAACCAGAAGCTGGGTTCTAGCTGGAGTGATGAATGATACCAAGGTTACTTCAACTCTTAGACTACTACTGCTAGCACAAGAAGGAGCAGAGTATAGGAGCTGTGTGCTGACCTGAAAATGAAATGCATGGATGTTCTCACTTGATTTGCTTATTCTGCCATAAATGTAGGTTTAATGTTTGTGGCTTTTTTAGTATGGCATTGTTCTTGTGCACTGAATAAAAACATAGTGCGTGTGTCCATCAGCATAATTCTAACTCATTCTCTTCCAGTTCTCCTGATCATTTTTCAGGAGGTTATAAAAAAAAAGTCTGAAAGGAAAATACACCTGCTAGGTGAAGACAGATTATCTGAATGTCAGGAGAGAACCTCCTCCATATGTACTGTAATAAAAGCAAAGAATCTTAAAATAGAGCTCTGTGACTTGCATAATAATTGAAATACAGTCTACTAGGGAGGCAGCATCAATTTAACTAGGGAATCTTCCTTGTCTGATGGCCCTGGATGAAAAATTGTGTATCAAAGTGCTTCGGTTACTGCTTGGAGAGTATAATCTGTGTCAGTCAGATTGCGATCACATTATGCACCCTCTTTCTCATCATCTGCCCAACAATCAGTTGAACTTAATCTATCACTGATAGAAAAGCACCCTTCAGTAACTTGAGAACATGACATTTATCACATTTAATATCTACTGAAAAAAAATGCTGTTAATAAAAGGGTGCTGAGTGTAGCACTAAAATAATAATGGAGAAGTTCTTTGGGCTTCTGTCTTCATTTTTATATAAAACCGTCAATGAAATGCTATCATCTTGCTTGTCAGTGTGTAATTGTCTTTTAATTATTGGCTGCTAAGTAGTAATTTTTTCACATTTGCTGGTTTCAAAGGCAAAATCTTTTCATAAGACTTTCCTAGCCTAGAGGAAATGAAACTGTTTCTCTGTCTGATACTGTAGATACATCTTAGGTGCATCTTGTGTTCACCACAGTGAATTCATTGTATGTTGCCTGATGACAAATGAAGGTACATGCATAGAATTCAGTCATTGCCATATCATGATGTCAAAACCTAGGTTTTCCAGCTGATTAATTTAGAGCAGGAAGGAAGGATGAGGGAGGAGCCCATGTTGATTTTTTTTACTTGTCAGCTATGGCTACCTTGCTAAGAATTCAACTTGCCTGAAACCCTCTATGTGAAGCAGTAGCATGACACTGCAAGGGCAGTTCTTATGGACAGAAGTCTTTGGCAAACAGGGGCATGTTCTGTTCCTTGCCTTTCTAAAGACTGGTGTGGTAACATTCTCTTTATGACAAAAACCAAGTATATACATTGATCTGGACTCTGAAAACTAGTAGGAAAAAAGTAAAAGGCATCACCATGAGACGTGTCTTTATGTGGCAATGTTTGAAGATTTGATTTATCAAGGATTTGAAGTTGGATGAGTAAAGCACTTCTTCATCTCCCAAGATGCTGACTCCCTTGTTCAAAGCTTCCAGAGTCGTGCCATGGTTCTGTAGTTGAACGCTTGTGCAATGTAGATCTGCACTTGGCATAACATTATGCGGTAACAGAAAGCAGATGGGAACTGATGGTAAGAGTAGCCATCAGCCGAAGTGGTGGGTGCACTCTTCTGCTTTATGACTGTGTTGTGTTACCTGAAGTACACTTATATGGTTAATGCCATCCATCCTTGCTTAACTGAGTTTTTGGATTTTTTTAGTTTTGCTTCAGAGGATACACTCCGAATATTTTCTGTAAGCTAGTTTGGCAGCTTCACAAATGAAAACTAACTTTTGATGGCTAGGATCAGATTCCGTTAGATACATAAACACAAAATCAGATCCTAGAAGGCAGGGAACTCCTGTTCTTCTATCCCATTATTGTGTGTAAGGGATGTATTTCAAAGACTTTTTCTATTAAGATTTACAGAAGAAAGTTCAGCTTGTTTCTAAAATCTTAATAAGTTGTCAATACTAACTAGTCAAATCCTGAAATTATTTTAATGAGACCTTAGTTGACAAGAAGCAAACATTCCATGTGGTGACCAGTGCTTTTACAAGTCATTCACCAAGAATAGTGGTATACTTCTGCTGATGCTGGATCCAGCTGCAAACATTGCTATAAGCTTCAAGCTCTTAGAAGGCCAGGAATGCAAAACTTGCAGGGGACTTCTTTTCATGGAAAACACTTGGACTCTCTTGATGAGATGACTTCTAGAGCATGATATTGAAGACAGGCTTAGCAACATTTAAAGCAAGTGATTCTATTGGGAAAAATTCAAAACAGTATATACAATTGACTTTCAGCAGTTTTCTTTTTTAAAAGAAATATTAAATTGAGTTCTTTCCAGCTCTTTGGAACTTCATGATACTGGCTCATGCTTCATCAGCTTCTCAGTATTCAAGTGAAATATGTGGCTAGTTTTGGTTTGTTCTTTTTCTGTCTAGAACTGCATATGCAACGCTGAATAGAAAACATCTATAAAGTTAATAAAATTCCTGAAAGAAAGAATGGCTTTCGCTAGCTCATCTTGAAATGTGCCAAAGGGCCCATCAAACTTTAGCTCTTCATCCATGATATCTGAAAATTCTTACTTTGTTGAAGACTGAAAACATAAAGCAACCTGTCTCTGTTGGGTCTGAGACAGAACCAACATATTGTAGTGAGTCAACCTTTCCTGTATGTTCTGGCTCCAGCAGGGCTGAAGTAACCTCAATATCCATGAATGCATGTGGGTGCACATGCAAGTAGTGAGAGTCTCTGCCGTAGATCTATCAAGAGCACATGTATGTTAACTGGAGCTACTGAAATCTTCCCCTGTACAATAGGAAATTTTCTGTCAGAGAGAGGTCCCTTTTGCAATTTTTGCTTGTGTTATTACGGGTCATGTCTGTGTCATAGTGACTTCTCAATATGGAAAAAAGAGTAAATTTTTTTGGGGGGGGGATGAACCTGCAATTCTTATTAACAGTCTTCTAGGTTGTTTTACTTATGATATCTGTCAAAAATGAACTGTAGAGGAAATGGTAGAGGGGAGTCTTAAAATCAAGATTGAGAGAAACCTAACGTGAGTGAAATAATTTGAGTGACAAGTTAATTTTCCTATTTCTTTTAAATAAGAAGGGTAAAGTTTCTGTTGCAAGTAAAGGAAACGAAGTTGAGATGCTCATTTGTCAGGGTCAGTCCTTACTGTGTGTGTAAAATTAGTTCAAGAGCTGGGTACTCCATATCCTCTGGACCTGTGCTACGGTTTGTGTGGGCACTCAAAACACAGATGTGCTTTATGACAACAAAAGTAAAAATAAGTGCTCTGTTGACTGAATGTGTAGAATACCAGATGCAACAAAAGCTAGGAGATGCTACTTCACATTTTGTAAGTAACTTTGATGTAGTCACACCTCTTTCCTCTTCTAATTCCTTGCAAGTTTTGCAAATCCTTAATTTTTGTTTGAGGAGGAGTAATAGCCACAGAAGGCATACTTCAAAGTCACAAAAGAAACGTAGTATGTAAAAAGGTAAGAGAGTCACAGTGTTAGTCTGTTACATGATAGGCTTGATTTGAAAGGGGATTCTATTAAAACAGGTTCATAAAATAGCAGGTTGGAAGGGACCTCAAGGATCATCTGGTCCAACCTTTTATGGCAAAAGACTGGTCTAGACAAGATGGCTCAGCACCCTGTCCAGCTGAATCTTAAAAGTGTCCAATATTGCAGAATTTACCACTTCCCTGGGGAGATTCTTCCAATGGCTGATTGTTCTTGTGGTGAAAATTTTTCTTCGTGTCCAGTCAAAATCTCCCCTGGAGTAACTTGTACCTATTACCCTTCACCTTGATGCTTCTGAGCAATCTCAGATTTAACACTATTGCAATTGTCTAATTGACAGACAATCCTATTAGTCTGGAATAAGAAAACTTCCTATTTCCAGCTGCAACTAGGAGGGAAAAGCAGTGATGCTTCCAGCCTGTGTGCATGGATTTAATGTTTACACGTAGTTACTGGAAACTGCCCTCTGGGAAAGATAGTGCTATGAGATGAAGAATTTTTTTATAACCAGTGAAGGACAAACATGTAACATTAGATTCCTGCACAGTACTTTTGCAGTGTAGTGATTGTAAAATCCCTTTCTTCATAGTTGAGCTCCTAGCTAAATATGTCTTGAAATTTTTTTTTCTTGAATAGATGCAATAAAACTTACTGTCCATTAAGTTTCTTTATGAATGAACTGTATTTCACTCAGAGAAAATTGTGTAAATATACACCCTCTAATTTACAGTCTTGCCAAGTCTTTCATGTTCCAACTCGACCAGCTTCAACCAGTTAATGAAATTATTGGTCTCTGATGCAGATTCATTGTGTTAGCCTACTGGAAAGAAAGCAGTCTGGTGAAATGCTCAGCAAAGCCCAACGGCAGTGATGCATGAATTAGTGGTGTTAAGCCTCCTTTAGCCTCCATCTGTATTCTCTTTCAGCTCTGCTAGACATCTATCTAGCAGGAAGGAAAAAAAAATGCAGCTTTTGGCAGTGGCATCTAGCAAAATTTCTGTACTGGTTCTAAATTTCTACAGCCAGGGACACATTAGAATGTGGCATTCATAGTGACTTCAGTAGTTCTTATGTTTAATGAAGGAAAGTAGATATAACTGCAGTTGCAGAGATTGAGAGGTTTTCCCTGAGTTTTGAGTTTTGGGTTCTGATTTTGGTTGTCCTTTTTGTTTGCTTGTTTGAGTTTTTTTGTTTGTGGGGTTTTTTTTGTGTGTGATTTTTTTATTTTTATTTTTTTAAAATTTGTCTCTGCTTAGCATAATAATTGCTATGGTTAGGTTTTATATAATTTAATTTAGCTTCCAAACTGGAACTCATTAAAACTCCTAAAATGTTGGAGGAATTTTTAATGGTGATGGTGGACAAAGTGGACAAAGGGAAGGAGAGATAGAGGAACAGATCATGGATTTTAAGGGAAGTCCTTGTCTTTTGAAGTGAAATTGGAAACAAAAACTCTAAGCATGATTTCTTTCCTAATTCTAAATCTTTAGTTAAGATCTTAAATGTTAGAACTCTCTTCTTGTCCACTGGTTTAAGATCAATAAGGTCCATTCAGGATAACAAGGCTCTGTCAGCCTTAAGGATGGTTGCTTAAGAATTTTACCCTCTCTCTGTTGTTCCAGAATTTTTTGATACCTGTCCACCTAATGGCATGGATGGACAATAGTAAATAAAACATTAAATTCTGTTAATGCCAATGCGATGGTTTTGCCAAGGGTAATAGGAGTTGCAGTTAGCAGAGTTCTTCCAATATGCCATGATTGTCATCATAAAATAGCATGCTCCCTCCTTCCCCCACAAAAAAAATAGAAATCCTTTTCAACCCCTGCCCTGCTTTTCCCCCCACCCAATATAGTCAGGACAAAAATCCCTTCTAGCTCTGTTGAAAGATTTATTCTCACTGGAAGAGTCAAACAAATGGTGAGGAAACAACTGCTTTGTTGCTCTGAATATTCTAGTCTGGACTGAATCTTGGCATAATGTGCACCTACGTGGCCCATAAGAGGATCTCTTCTCTACACTCTGGTCTTGGTGCCACCTCTCTCTAATAGTCATAGTTGGTGCTTTTTAGTTGCTCTCCTGTTTATTAACAAAAGTGGGATTTTGTGTGTGTGTGTGTGTGTGTGTGTGTGTATCTTCCTTTCTTTAGTGAGAATCTTGCTCTAGCAATTCCTCATCTTTTCCTGTAAGCACTCTTTATACCTGTACAAATACTTTGGGAGTTCATGTTATTGCATGTAGAACTCCATAAAGCCTTCTCTGTTGTAGGGATAAATTTTTCCTCAGAGTTTCTTGCAATTGGCTCATTTTGTATATTTTATATATGTGTTTTGTATATTTTCCTGCTGCAGCATCAATCTTCAGTGCTCCATAAATTGTGGAGAAGCTTTGACCTCTTTTTTTGCTTTTTTCTAGTTGCAAGCAATACCTTAAAGACATTTTATTCTTGTGCCCTGGTGCCTATATAACTCCTTCTCTAAGTCAAAAAAAACGAAACTAAACTGAGCTGTTTGAGCCTTTGCAGCCTGAGGGAGAGGACCCTGCTTTGTTGATCAAAGCAGTAAGCAGGATCAGTAATCTCTCTGTGGGGCAGTGCCATCATTAGGGAAGGACAGAATGACACACAGACTAGAGTAGGGGGGTTACCTTAGTTATCTGACCCAGATACCTTGCTTGGAAATCAGGTAGCAATGGATAGGTATGAGGGAACACCTGCCTTAAGTGACCCCTTCTGTGGGTTGTGACTGGCTGTATAAGAGGAGTCATAAACTTTATTTTAGCTAATTAAACTCCAGCTGCAGAACAAAATGTATGCACCTTTGTAATGTTGCCCAACACTGAAAGAGTGCAAGAACTTTATATCCTATCCAGTATGAAAAGTATTCTAGTTCTAGTTCATTAAGATAAATATGAATCCTGTGGTATCTAATGTCTTGAATTAAGCCATCTTTAATAGATACCCTAAGGGTTGAAAGTAAATATTTCAGTTATTATCTAAAAGCTTAGGTTTTGAGATACAGGAAAGAAGTGTTTTAGGCTTCTTTTTTTTTT
>VXBW01004351.1:913890-943016 GCA_013400375.1 Thinocorus orbignyianus
TTTTTAACACGGAGATGGAAGTTCCAAGTTGCTAGCTTGAAATTCTCTGCCTTTAAAATGCCAGAATGTGTCTTCTCAAGTCCGTAGTGGATTCTTACTATATTCTCTACTTAAGTATATGACCTTTTTTCTTTATTATATCTGTGACAGTAATACTGTGGTAGCTAGCTGAAATCTCAGCTGTCTTGTGATCAGTGCTGTACAAATATGTAGTGGAATTCCTGACTTGGAGATCTTTGTCTCCATGGATAAGATCTGCCGGAGCTGGGCAGAGGAGAGAAGAGAATTGATATGGCCAAATTTATACAGACTGTTGCTGGCAGGTTTGACTCGCTGCCAGAGTTGCTCAGATGAATCAGGCAGAAGGTCTTCTCTTCTCCCATTAGTAACAACCCAGAGAGAGTGTGTGAATCCTGCAGTAGGCAAACGTTGCACAGTTGTGTAGTAACCACGTCTGCTCTACCACTAAATCTTGGCCTCATTGATAGGAATTTGAGGCTGATGTGAGCTCTGAAATATGAAATTAGATATCCTTTCCAACATGCATGTTATAATTAGCATGTCTTAAATACCACATAATTGCCTAATTTTCTACTTATGTCTTGAAAATTTGTGATCTCAGTGACTTTGTGTCAGTTAAGTTGGTGGGGATATGGAAATCCTATTGAAGCTTTGGTTTGGCCATTTCCTACTTACTAAATCAAGGTCCTTATTTTAAATGTGGGCGTTTGAATTTTGCTTTTATTAGAGCTGTCACAGGTGATCTCTGAGAAAAGAGGATTTCCATAAGCAGCTTTGTGAAGAACGTAAGAAAAAGAGATAGTATTTCTGATTTTTTTATTCATAGATAAATGAATAGTCTAGTCTTCGTTTTAGGGAGATGTTACAGATTTTTAGACTGTGTTACTTGTCCGTATATAATCTGGATCTAGCTAGAGATCTATTTCATGAATCTTCTAACTAATACAGGGAATTATCTGTCCTTGCTTTCATAGTGGATTCAAATTCCTTTGAAGCTTTTCTTTCTGCATCAAGTCATGACTTGCCAAAGGCTTTGCAAGAAGGTTTGGCATGCTGTAGGTAAGAGAAAAACTGTCAGATAAACTTTTCCAGCACAGCAGATTCAGTGAGTCTGTACCCATCCATTACAGGATTATCACTGCAATGAAGTTATGGTTAGAGAAAACATCTTTTGGGATTTCTCTGTGCACAGAATAAATATGGCTCGCAGAAGAGAGCACAGCATAGTTTTTAAAATAACTTTGTTCTATTTGTTTTTCTCTGAGATATTTATAATTTTACCAGCTGTATATTGCATGATCACAGGAGGCCAGCATTTCCCTCTTCTACTTGAACTAGCAGGAAAATTTTAAGTTGCTCAAGTGAAGGGTGGGAGAGTAATATGTTGTAATTTTTATGGTATTTCTGATTAGAAGATGTTAACTTCATGTGTAACGGTTTGGAGGATGAAGAGGGACAGGGAGAAGAGAAGTATAGAAGCAGCTAAAGGCTGCATAAGAGTACCTAAATGTTTTATCCCTTTTTAGTTAATATGAAACTACAGTTATTGAGTGGAAACCATTTAGTTTCCACTAGTGTTACTGAAATTGGTGAAAGTAGTGCTGTTGAGTTTCCATGGGGTGTAAAAAAGCAATGCAGTATTTCTGATTCTGTTCTGAAAGCCTGTTACTTTCTTGTTGTTCTCAAAACGAGTTTCACATCTAGTAGATCATTAGAAATATTTGCTTATGTTAATTAAAACAAAATCTAGCAAAAACCGTAAGATTTAAATCTCTCTGATATAGTTTTTATAGACCTTTTAAAAGAAGTAGTATCTCTTCTCAAAGTAAGAAATATTTGGCTTGCATACAGCCAGAATATCATAAGCAAGATGCTGGTCTTGGCACCAAAATTGTATTGCTATTGGTCTCCAATATTGCAATCACATATTGTTGTTTTGATCCTGGTTTTTCAAGAGGAAAGTTAGCACTCTGTGACTTTACGACATGATGTCAGCCATAAAGGATTATGACATCCTTAAACTTATATGTAATTGAATGTGAGATATTTTAAGCTTGTGTTAAGCTAATATTGTCACATGGTTGTAAAGACAAGTAAATTCAAAATTAATTTTAAACTGTTGAACGTAAAAGAAGCACATCAACAATAAAAACTCCCCATGAGTTTCAAAGTGACACGTATAGCCATACGTAATGCCAGGAAGACTGTGCACTAACAGAAGAGAGGCCTGCAAAAGTAGTAGCAAAATGATGACATGAGACTTCTGTTTGGATAGAGCATTCCCACTGGCAGCTTTCATTTCGCTGAATGCAGGTGTTGTAAGAGGAATGCTTTTGGTATAGAAACATTTTCATGTCATTGATTCATTGTTATAAATGCAAGTGAATATGGAAACATATCTACAAATATTTAATATATTTAAATGTTCTCTATATAATGATAATAATATCTCTCTATAAATGTATGTATGTGCTTTTAATGGTTACACTAAGGATCCATGTGTTTCGTCTTGAAGGCAGGAAGGATCTTCACCATTACCTGATACAGGCTGACATGGAAGAGTTTGTAAACGGTAATAAAAGCACTGAGGCAAGAACTTGATTAGAGCAATTTGGGACCATGTTTGCATAATATCTCAGTGTGGTGGCAACAGGAACAGACTCCTGCAGTCTGGAAATGTGAAGAACAGAAGTGTTGCCTGAAGTGTATTAGTATCAGGTTTTCAGACAGTTGTTAGTGTTCTCTGTAGTAATTGAGTAATAGCTGATGGCTAGAGTAAATCTGGCACATTTCATCACTTAATACTGGAGACTGTTTTCAGGATGATTGGCTGCTGTAGAAGCAGGTATAATACTGGGCCACAGAGTGAGTGGGAAGCCATACTATTGATTTCTCATTTGAACAAGTAAGCGAATGTAAAGGTTTTTATGTTGCAGCTTTTACCTATTGAGAGTAGATTTTCAATTGTTCAGCCATGGATTCTTTCTTCATAATTACAAAATAAGCTACCATTGTAGAATTTTTATATTTATAAAAGAGTAAAATTTCTTGTCATAGGAAGACAGGAGACTTGAAACCGCGCAAAGGGAAATTTAATGTCATAGTGTGTGAAACATTCCTTGACTCCTTGCAGTAACAACATGTCAATATGTTTTTGTCTGCTTGACAATTTATAGGAAATGCCTTTGATTTTGTAAAATTGCATGTAATTTCTCAACATTTCTTTTGATTCTATTGATTCAAACTTTTCTGCCTTGCCTAAAGACATTAAATAGCAAACTGTCTGCTAAAAATGGATTGACATCATTCCTGAAAATTAACATTAAAAAAAAAAAGTTTATTCTAAATATATTTCAAAGAGTGTTCCTATTTGTGTTCTAAGATGAAGAGGAAAACAAAAGCTGCTGTTACAGCATGGCAAAAGGTTGCAGTACCTGGTCAAATACTGGTATTGTTTTCTCCGTATTGTGGAGAAAGAGATGTTGACTATACCAAAAAGCACATAAGTACCAGAAGATGTAGTGTTTAAGTTTCATGACAGACTCTGTCCCATGTGGCTGTGTGTTTACCACCTGTATCAGTTATGCAGGAATTGGTGAATAATCAGCTGTTTAGCCCAAAGTATTCTTTGTGTGACTGCCCGCAGTGAAAGATGCCGATTACAGTTGCTAACCATATTGATGTAAGTGTAGATTATGGAGTAATCCTCATCCTCCCAAGTTTTGTTAATGTAATGAGGTGGTAAATATAAAACTAGTATGATCGTGGAGAGTGATTTTCTTTTTTTTTTTTCTCCCCCCCCCCAAATTATACCTTTGCTGTTATCTTTGTGTGAGCAGCTTTTAGGCTATGAGTGGCTATGCTGAAGTTGCAAACATGCTTATAGGAATAGGAACTCCCAGTATGTTTTCAGTGTTGGGACAAAAATAAGGAGTATGTTTCTTCACAGATTAAGACAAAGAGCTTGCGCATTTAACTTAGCTTTTGTGGCTGGTTTTGCCAGTAAGAATGCCATGTAACTTCCATAACAAGTTGATTAGCTGCCTTAGGGAAAGAAGGTACAGGGAGGAAGGATTACTCAATACTGTGTGTGTCAGCACAGATTCAGTGGAAGATAATTCTGGATATTTGCTTCTTCAGCAATTTTATTATCATTTTAAGTGTTGAGGTGCAAAAATCTTTAAATAGTAAGGCAGGTACTGTGCATTTGTACCATTTCTGCTACTAAAAAGAGATGAGGTCTTTTGTGAAGGTGAGAACAAGCTAGTCCTGGTTGGGATTTTTCCCTTACACTTAAAACCTTAAGATATTGATGGATATTAAATTATTATTTTGGATTACGTTCTGTCCACATAACAAAGGGTCCCTGGATGGAGTTCTCAGCCAGTGTGAATGTACCTGTTGTTCTTGCTCTGAATTCTTTCCTCTGCCAGACTTACATAAATTAGTCAGTGCCATGCTGCAGTAATTCATATCTGAGATATTGTGGGGCTTGGAAGTGAGTGGGATGATCTGTGAACAGTATAAAAAGCAATAATTCATTTCCTCTGTTCCCTCTCTGCTGTCTCAGAATTCTGCTCAGTGTACCCAGGAGCCAGGTTGGGATCAAGATCACTTTCTTTCCTCATGTCTGTGGAGTTACTTTTCTTGTAGTGCCATATGTGGGTCTGAAGCATAAAGAAAGAGATGGGAAAGAAGAATCAAAATATCCACGAGTATAAAAGACGATGTAATTATTAAAGCGGTTATGTAAAATACTGTGTCAAGTTACAGGCAATGGTGAATACCTTACAGTGGACTCTCTACTGTCTCTCTGTTTTTACAACTTGTGCTTAGGCTCTTAGCTAGCCAGGCAGTTCTTCCATGTCAGTGTGTAGCCTTGTAATTGTCTGACTTTTTACAGTGAACATGGTACGGGGAATCTAAGAGTTTTAGCCACGATGACAAATTGTCACAGTGCATGGTATAATGGGAAAAAAAGATAAAATAACAACATAGGATGTAACAACTTTGCTTTACTACATTAAGCTAATAAAAACATATTTTTACTTTTAAAACAATAATTTTTAATGTAATTCTTTTACTCTCAATTTGCCATTTTTGCTCCAAATTTATTAAGACTGACTTTGAATTTACCTTTCTGCTATTTGTTGAGAACAGATGCTATGTTCTCCTGACTCCTCGACACCTGGAACTGACAAAATTCCCCAGGCTCATTCAATTATCATCCAACAAGCAGGGCTTATTCAAGCAATCTACCTACAGGGGCCAATTCAACACAAGGTGGAAGAAAAAATACCTTTTTCACTGAATTTAAAATAAACTCGGGAGAAATCCTACTCACTTCATCAGAACGAGTAGCTGTGTCTTTTTAAATAAAAAAAACAAAACAAAAACGAAAAAAAGACAGAAAGGCAAGTTTATAAAGTTGTATTCATGCCCTTCTTTGGTACATGAAGCATATAGAGCTTGATAATTTTCTCCAGACTCAAATTATAACATGATAAACTGTAAATTTTTGTTGCTTCTTAGGAAGGTAGAAAAACAAAAGCTCCCACTTTGTAGGGTGTTTCTTCTTGCTAAACTGCACATCTATATAAATACAATGCCTGAGTCATTCCTAGTTTACACCAGAGAATAGTGAAAGCAGTGAAATAGGAATTAGACATCTTGAGGTAAACTGATGAGATATTCACAAAACTCTGGCACAGCTTTAATGCTGTGGGGCTGTGTGAACCTCATGAAGTTCAACCAAGCCAAGTGCAAGGTCCTGCACTTGGGTCATGGCAATCCCAGGCACAAATAAAGGCTGGACAGAGAATAGCTGGAGAGCAGCCCTCAGGAGAAAGACTTGGCAGTATTTGTGTGTGAGAAGCTCAACATGAGCCAGCAATGTGCGCTGGCAGCCCAGAAAGCCAACGACATCCTGGACTGCATCAGATATGGTCAGCAGGTGGCAGGAGATGATTCTGCCCCTCTACTCTGCTCTCGTGAGACCCTACTTGGAGTACTGTGTCCAGCTCTGGAGTCCTCAGCACAGGAAGGACATGGACCTGTTGGAGCAAGTCCAGAGGAGGGCCACAAAGATGATCGGAGGGCTGGAGCACCTCTCCTATGAAGACAGGCTGAGAGGGTTGGGATTGTTCAGCCTGGAGAAGAGAAGGCTCCAGGAAGACCTTATAGCAGCCTTGCAGTACCTAAAGGAGGCCTGTTGGAGAGATGGGGAGGGACTCTTTATGAGGGAGTGTAGTAATAGGATGAGGGGAAATGGTTTTAAACTGAAAGAGAGAACATTTAGATTAGATATCAGGAAGAAATTCTTTCCTGTGAGGGTGGTGAGCACTGGCAAAGGTTGCCCAGGGAAGCTGTGGATGCCCCATCTCTGGAGGCGCTCCAGGCCAGGCTGGATGGGGCTTTGGACCTGCTGTAGTGGGAGGTGTCCCCGCCCATGGCGGGCGTATTGGTACTTGATGATCTTTAAGGTCCCTTCTAACTCTAACCATTCTGTGATTCCATATTGTCACAACCCTTCCTTTCCTTCCACGTCTGGGACCTGCAGTCACTTCAAACGGTGTAACACTGGGAATAGAAGGTCTTGGCTGAAGGAACATATACATTTAAGTTTTGCACTTTTCAGTTCAGACTTCATAAGGGAAAGCCATTTATTGTACTCAAGTGGACAAATGAAATTGTCAATTGCAGTATTTACCTTTAAGAAAATTGAGACCTGAGCATGGTGTTTGGCCACATAACTTTTCCCAGCACTGTCTGGAATACCTGTTTTCAAGATATCTCATGTCTAGAAGTGTTTATGTTACAACTTGCCATAGACCTTCAAAACCAAAATAGAAACTAAAATGAGTTAACAAGAGATATAAACAAGGTTTCAGTCAAGCAATTAGAATTTGGATGAGAATTTAAATAGTTTAAAACACTGCAGCAGTGTCATGTGGCAGGATGTGCTTATGGCCCAGTGAAGAGCATAATGACTTTTTTTTTAATTGCATTTTGCCAAACTCTGCTAGTCTTTGCTTTTTAGAGTGTTTTTTTACCTCTGTATTAACTCTACTCTTTAAATATTGTGCACCTGTATCGTAATAAGGTCGGAGTTTTCAGCTAATGGATTTTGGGAACCTGTGGGTAAAAGTGGTTATGGAATGGTAAGTTCAGTCATAGGATCTCTCTTACAAATGTGTAGGAGTTCTCCTGCTGCCTCTCTCTTTGGGAAAGGTATTAAAGACATTTTTGAAGAAAGACTTAAGTGGCTGCTATAAAGTGTGTTTGACTACGTAATCAGCCAAATTTCAATGAGCACTTATAACGTCAAATAGTGTAAGTGGGAATGAAAATCAATTTTTTCCCAACAACTTGATCCACTTTACTAAATGTCATGGTTTAACTCTAGCCAGAAACGAAGCCCTACACAGCTGCTCTCTCACCACCTACCCCTCCCCGGTGGGATGGGGGAGAGAATTGGAAGAGTAAAAGTGAGAAAACTCATGGGTTGAGGTAAAGCAGTTTTAATAAGTAAATCAGAAGCCATGCACACAAGCAAAGCAAAACAAGGAATTAAGTCACTGCTTCCCATGGGCAGGCAAGCGTTCAGCCATCTCCAGGAAAAGCAGGCCTCTATCACGTGTAATGGTTACATGGGAAAACAAAGGCCATCACTCCAAATGCCCCTGTCTTCTTCTTCCCCTACCATTATATACTGAGCATAACATCACGTAGTATGGAACAGCCCTTTGGTCAGCTGTGCCAGCTGTGTCTGCTCCCAACTTTTTGTCCACTTCCAGCCTCCTTGCCATTGGGATGGTGTGAGGAGCAGAAAGGGCCTTGACTGCTTAGCAGCGACCAAAACTATCAGTGTGCTATCAACACCATTCTCATCCCAAATCCAAAACATAGCCCTATACAAGCTGCTAGTAAGAAAGTCAGCTCTATCCCAGTTGAAACCACGATGTTAAAGACTCAGGAATAATCTTTAAACATTGCATGTGGTGACGTACTTCCTATGTAGTGCTGGAGGCTCCTATTGAAGAATTCATCAAAAGGACAATGGTCTTGCTGTAGTATTGACTTCTAATAGAATGTCTTTCTAGGAAACTCATATTTAAGTTAGTTTTACTTCTCTGACATATTTTATTTCTTAGGATTACCTTAAAATTTGTGAGTTTTCCTTCTGAGTTCACTAAGTCCCTGTTGAGTTCACAGTTTCTCTGTATAGAAAGCAGGCTGTATGTGTAAATAGGGTCTTTTTGATAGTTTCTCTCACAGACAGAATATAACATTAAGATTTAGCCCCGCTATTTAGCCTGCTGTTCTTTACCAGGTAGAGTACCTGTGTGCTGCTTAACCAGGAAACTCACTGTGTTCTAAAGAGGGAGAAAAGGACAGGGTGGATGTGGGCTTGGTTGGAGTTTTGCTCTGTGTGCCAGTTAGTGCAGTTGCCCCTCTCCCCTGTGTAACTTTATGGGGGTGGGCTTTTGCCTGCATCAACAAAATAGTTGGCTTTATTGCGATACTGTCAAATTATTCTGGCTTGTGTGTATGTGGTTCTTTCCGGTAGTCCAAATTACGCTCAGAGTTTGCATTAGTCATGGTTTTTATTAAAGATTTAAACTTCCGTTTCTTATGTGTTTGAAGGTAAGGTTAGTCTCCATATATTCTTGTTATAATTAATTTCTTAGAAGTTTGGAAGCAGCCTGTTTGTCCAACACATTTCCTTTTAGCTTCCTGAAGAATGCCATTCTTTGAATGCCTCAGTCTTGAAGCCCCGTGTAGACTTCTTGCAACAAATACTCCAAGGTCTGAACACAAGTCATTTTCCCAGTTCTTTGGTGTATGCAGCTTCTTAAATGAGCTTATTTATATGTACGCTTTAAATTGGGTCGATTGTTGTGGTATGTTCTAGTATCGCCTTTTACCTGACATAAAAAGTGCAGTCAAATCAGTAGATAGTGTTAGTAAAGACCTTAAAATTAGAAAGGATGACAAAACTCATGGCTGTCAGAGAAGCAGACTTGCAGTGTAATGTTTTCTTTAAACTTGTAAATTCCATTTCTATAGGTCTCTTAGATATGTTTTGAAATTTGTGATCCATAAGTGACTTTGAAGCCTCAACTGCTTAACCCCCATTAATGCATGAGAAAAAAAACCTGATCTCTTAAATTGCTTAAAGCATACCTCAGAATTTTACCACATGAGTTGCTGCTGTTGCAGTTCAGATGAGAGAGACCCCAAGTTATACCATTTGCAGTACTTATCTTCCTTAACTCATATATGTGTGTGTATATGTGTGCATATAAATATATTTGTTTATAGTCCATATTTTTTTAAATAAGCAGAAAATTTAAAAATTTACATAGGATGTTGATGCTTCCTTGGACAACTGTGTTATTATGGGATATTAGGTTCTACTGCTGTCCTGTTATTTTGTAACACAACAATGAACTTTCTGTTTACAGGCAGCTATTTGGTTTGTCTTGGACTAAATCAGAAGTAAAGGTGTCACTCCAACAGGAGTGGTCCCTGTCTCAGAAGGTGGACTTTTTGTCTCTGAAGTTGGTGGCTATCAGTAGTCTAGTTAGCACATGGTTAGCTGGACTGTGTACTGCTTCTGCCTCAACACATGCCTGAGTGATTAAATCCACACAGTTGTGTTTCTCTAGGCCACAAGGGATAACAGTTGTACTAAATATTGTTGCTTTCTGGGACAGATTCAGAGCTTCTGTCAGGAGAGTGTTATAATTCCATTGTGTCAGTGGAAGCATGTCTGCCCATGGCCCGTTCACATTCACTGCTTGCTTATTTGCTGACTTCAGATAAAATCTTTTTATCTCAGATTTGAAAGTTGTAAGTGTACTATGTTGCCATGCTATGCAGCTATTTCTATAAGGCAACTAGAGGTAAAAGGCCAACTAATAGAAGTTCTGAGGAATTCACACAATGAAATTTAGTAATTATGCAGTTGCTTAATATCAGTACTAGTAATATTGACATTAAAAGGAGGGAATCAAATACCTACTGGGTTATCTCACAACCTTTCCATCTTTTACTTCTGAATCTGAATTAATAGGAAAACAATGCTTCACTCATCTGTCTGTCTTTCTAGTGACTTTGGAATCTAGTAGTCCAGTTGATGGGAATCAGAGTTTAAAATTCTTGGAAATAATTATATCAATATGAATACTCCACAGGTAATAGAGGGAGACTGTACTTGTGCCAACTGAAAAGCTCCAGCTATTAATATTTACCATTAGAGAATGTGCATGGGAAAAGAACACCCACCTGCCCCCAATAATTTCCTAAACATTGGAAAATTTTGAGAAGGCCTCACATAACCCCAGAAGTCCAAAGGAGAACTGACATTATCAGTTCTTATGCTCAGTGATCTGATTTATTTAATTGTGTCCTAGGTCCTTTCTAAGCTTCTTGAAAAGAATTCCTGTGTGGAAAAGGGACTATTCATTCTCCTGATATGACTGCAACTTCCTGGTTGTACTGCAGCACATTTGCTTTTTTATCAGCTAAACTGAATTCTCATTGCAGATGGCCAAAAAACTGGGACACAGCAAATTTAGCAGGAGTATTAATAAATGAGACAGCGTACTTTGCTACCTTCATATATTGTGCAGAATATCTGCTGAGCTGATTTGTCTGTTTTCCTCAGCTTCAGGATTTCCTTTGATGATGAAAGGATCATGTGGTCTTTTAAAGGTCATGACTGGGAAGTACAGTGGTTGTTGGGATCCAGCATCTCTGGATCTCTTATTTATAAGCTTGGGAGTGTCAAAATATAGATTGTTCCTATGGACTGATTACCTTCAAATTATTTGATTCTCTGTGTGGCCATGCTTGCTTTAGGCTGAGACACACTTATTGCTGCAGTATGTCACTGTCATTTGATGATCATGCTAGAGATCTTTAGTGTAGGCGTTGATGCATACACATACAATCTGGGGGGAGGGAGGTTTTCTGGGTAGTAGGTAAGATGTAGACAATTAAAGAATCATTCTGTGCAGAAACTGTTGTGAAGCCCATGTGAATATTTATATGTGTGAATGTATGTATATATGTAATAGCTATGTAAAAACATATATTTAACAGATGTGAAACTTTGGAAGACCTAGTTTGGAAAAACATCTCCAGATGTGTTGTTCATTGGTCTCCAGAATACTTTAGAAAGGATTTGTTGGCGGCAGGAATGTGTAGCTGTATCTGTTTAGAAGGTAGAATAGCTACTATCACAATTAATTACCTTGTGGCATGCAAAGCCTCACATTGCTGTCCTAGGTGGGTATGATAGATTAAGTTTTGGTGTTTGAATTCATGGAGAGTAATTTCTTTCACCACTTGAAGATTTTTCCTGTTTGCTCAGCATTATGGTATCCTCATATAATAAACCAGCATTTACAGCTGAGATGGCATTTTGGCATACTTCAGAGCACTATTTTACCACTTAAGTTAGTTAAGTTTTACATAGTCATTTGCGATTCTACAGGAACCTGAACTTGAGAACAGATCTTCAGTAATGTTAACTGCCACTGGGCAGAGGAAGGTAAGAGCATCAATAAAGACCTGCTGATGGCCAGGCTGCAGTGAAAAAGCTTGATGGACTATTCCCTGACATCTGTGTTTTCTAATTATTCTTAAATAAAGGTCAACTTTGTAGGGCATAAAATTATTTTCAGTGTAGTGAACACTGTCTTGACTTTGTATTAAGGTGCAAATGCAGGCCCTTAGACTACTCTGCAAGGAAATTCTAACATTTGTCTGGATTTGCAATACTTAGTTTGTAGAAAGCTATTCTAAATTTCAGTTTGGATATTCACAGCCATTAAAGCAGGATCATTATCGTTAATAGAGCGATCAGTTACAGAGAAGATGAGTGTGTGGTGAAAACCTGCCACTTTGAATGACTAGGATCTGGATTAATTCTTTCAATTAATGGTCCTGCCTCCTTTTGATATTACTGATGGTTGTTCTACCAGCAGGTGGGTGTGATTTTTCTTTCATTCTGACACAGGTGACACGTTTGGCTTGCTGAGCTGATTAATATCCCTAAACAAAAGCTTCAGTGTTTACTGTTCTAGAAGGAGGCTTGTCAAATCCAATCAGTCATTATATTTACGTGTCAAGTTGTATTTGGGGTACATTATAATCAGCCTGTGTATGAATACTTCTGTGAAACAAAGCAAAGAAACTTGACGGTGTTTGGGGCCCTCTGCAATGAGCGGAATCGCTAAAAGAATGTTTACAGCAGGAAGATAAGCACTGTTACATCTTTAATAAGTACATTTTTTACTTCGATAATGAAAATTCTTTCTCTGTTTTCGTTAGGAATCGTCTTTGCCAGAGAACATAGTTATTTCCTCTTGCTTAGGGTCGAATTATATGCTAGCTGCTTGGGCAAAATGCCAGTTGACCTTGTGACAGTTTTGTATGTAGGCACTGAGATGGGCCACAGGGGCTGGGGCCCTTCTCTTCTTTTCTGTCACTAGTTTGGATGAAGTTCCTTTTCTTGCTTTATATTGCCCAAGGAGTATTACCTTAAACTTTTAAATTAGTAAATAAGAAAAAAGAATTTGCAAGAAGGGTGCTGTGTTTCTTTTTGAGAGCAGCTTTTTATGGTACAGATGTAGTTTCATTCCACTTCTTTGAAATTGTGTGCCATTTAAGGTGGTTAGGTGCGCACACTTGCAGGGCAGTATTACCGTGTCCTGTTCAGAAGTAAATAATAATTTTGAAGTCTGGCGTAGCACGAGAAAATCTCGTAGTCCATAATTTCTGGTGCTGTCAGTTTTGCTGCTTTGTAGTATGTTGGCAAAATTTCAGATAGCGAGCTTTTGTAGAGTTAAGAATTGTCTTGACAATGTCAAACTTCTAAAAAACATTTCATTTGCTGACTACAGTATGGCTGCTTTGTAAAGCATATATTTTCTATGATTTTCTATAATTTATTTTATTGCTATAGCGAAGTTTTTATATCTTTTTAGGAGAACTTCCTCAAATGAAGTGTGAAAAATCCCTGTAAAGGCAACAAAGCTATTAAGAACTGTAGTAGTACTATACATAAACACTAATTCCTGCTTTTTAGGGTAAGCTGATACTTTTCACAGTAAAAGCCAGTTTAATTAATGCATTAGTAAGAATTGCCTAGCAACTTATTGGCAAGAAGGCAATTGTTTTTCTTTTGAAATTTCACCTTCGTTAAATTCTTCACATGTATATCACCAAAAAACCCCACCCCCAAACAAGCCCCCAGATACCCTTAAATCTTTGACTAGAGGAACAATAAAGAAAATTCTGGTTGGTAACTTCATCATTTACGAAATATTCCACAGACTTTAAATATAACACTGTAAGGAACTACAGTTTAAAAAAGTCTGGAGGTTCACATTAATTTAATTTGATCCAGTAATGACAGATATAAGGGACGTAAATAGAAATTCTTATGTGTAAATACGTAACCTCTGAAGCTCACATTTGCCGATTTTTCAAGGAATGTCTGTTCTTAATGTATATTATTGATTGGTATTTCAGCCCAGAAGCTCTGTTTAATTATTAATACATTCCTCTCCAGGAATCACCAATTTCTAATGTGTGCTTAAATGCAGAACTCCTCCCACTGCTTCTGAAATCCCGGAAACACTGACCCTTCTACCTTCATCTGACTAAGATAGTGTTTACTCAGATTGGCAGTAAAACTTACAGAAGATCCGGATCACCATTTACTCTGTTAATATCTTAATTCCATTAAGCTTGTGCTAATGGCCTCAGTTCCTTGAATGCTTTCCTTCTAATGGAATGATTCAAGCTATTGATTCTTCAGCTGACTTTATTGTATGCATTAAGGTACAAACCAAGCCAGGGGTGTCTGCTCCTGCTTCTGGAGATTTATTCTGGAAGTCCTTCTGTGCAGTTCAGAATAAGTATTCCAAGTCAAGGCTGCCTATTCCCAAGTTTCACTGAGATTTTGGTTCTCAGGGAGTTTAATAAATGGGTTTTACTGAGGAGTATATTTAATTAATGGAAATGCTTGTTCTGTACATCCACTTCTTCCGCACATAGAGTTTCCCATAATGACTCTTCAGAATATAAGTATCCAAGATTTGCATGTTTGATTTTTCTGATCTGGAAAATGTATGTTGCATTGCTTTAACTTGCACAATTCCCTGCTAAAAGTTACTTATTTCACTGTATTGTCCTTGTATTGGACCTGGAGGTTTTCCAGATAAAATATTTTTTCTGAATTGTGTAGTACTTTTTCTATCATCCTAGTGGCTCCTGCAGTCCTACTGACTTGGTTATTAAAGTAGTAGTCAGCATGAGTGAGACTAGTATAATCTGCTGCACTGTGCATTTTAATAGAAATAAATTTCACTCAGGTCCTGTTGTTTTTTCCAAACCAATTTGTAGCTGTTCCTTGAGTAATTTTTGGAAAGCTATGGTTGGAGCAGTCGCTGCTGAGTTTTTATGAGTACAGAAAAGCCTGGGTGGTTTATTTTGTATCTTCCAGATTGTTATGAACATGTAGTATTTTCCTTCATACATGTTTTCCTTTCCCAGTCATGTAAGAATAAAAAAATTAATGTGTGTGCAGAATGTAGTTAAAATTTATTATGGCAGTGGGATTGATGAGTTCAACTTACCCCTGTGTGCCAGTTAAGATGAAGAGGGCCAATGTTAGTCATTCACCTTGGGGCAAAAATGTATTTATTCCTTGCAAAAATGTCCAAGGTAAACTTTGAAAAACATTTTTATGAAATAATGGTCTTGAGAGAGGATTCACGTACAGTGTTTCTACATCTTTATTTACTTGTGCAGCTGAGAAGAAGAAGGAAAGAAAAATATCCATGTGCAAATGTATTTGTACAACAAAATGGAGAAAAACACATACTAGGAGCTTTTTTTCTTCCTAGTACATTTACTGAATCAAATCAATAGTTTTACTGTGGTATCTTTTAGAATTTTGCCTGAGGTTTTTAAGTCATTGGCAATTTAAGGGGAAAAAAACCCAAACCACCCCAAATCCATAAATTTGGCCAAGAGTCTGTTGCCACCGTTCTTCTACTTGATGAAGCCGAGAATGTATTTTAAAAGGTATACTTAGCTTGGAGTTGACTTTTGAATTTAATTTCTTCTGGCTTGAATGCATGATAGAGTCGTCGTTTGTAGCTTGGGAACAGTATACGGAATAGCTTTCTGTGCGTGGCACGCATTTAATGTCTGTCACTTTTATTTGCATGTATGAAATTCAATGATTTATTGTTCCAGGCATCTGTTGAACTAAGATTATCAGTTGGAAAACAGGGTGTTTCTCTCCATTTCTATATAGCGTGGTGGTGTCCTGTAAGAGAAAAGAGTTTCAGTTTTGTAGATGGTCTTCTGTTTCTCTGTAGTCTCTTGCTTTTCTTCCTGAAAGTTTCTCTGAGGCTGATTCCTACCATAGTGTGAAGTGTTGTAACAAGACTCCAGTGACAATTACATGTACTTGGGTCATTTGCTAATTCCCTGTGTGAGTCTTCTGAATACTACCACACAAGCTGGGATTTTGTGTGAAAGAATAGAAGATGGGAAAGATCATGCAAATGATAAAACCTCATTTCTTGGTGTGTTTTTTTAAATTAAAAATAGAAAAGATAAAAGAAAACCCAAGAGCTTAATTTTTAAAGGAAGCATGTAAGTAAATTTACCTTCATTTTAATATGGTTTTGGTTATCAGTTCAGTTGACTGTGTCTCGTTAACACTTAACTCTTTTGTTTAAGTTGAGTAACTAATTATCTTGCATGATAACTTTAAAATTACTGGGTTTAAATCAGTGCTTTACAGGAACTCTACTGAAGCAGCAACAGCCTTTATTCTGCAGAATGAAAGAGTGCAGAACCATGCCCGAAGTGGATGCTTTTAAAAGGGCCTCCGCAGGTCTAGTGTGAGGTCTGCTTATTTTTCTTCCTACTCAAGAGATGTCTTTGTCCACAGTAGAAAAGAAAGGGAAAAGGCTGTGCATTGTATTGTTTTGCCTTAAATGCTAAACAGCACTCTGCTTTTCACTTCTGTTCCCCTTATCTGAGCATTATGGGGAGTGGGAGAAGGATTTGGCTGCTGAAAGTTTGTGTCAAGACTCCCTGTAAAGGAAGAGGCTTAACTGGACCCAACATAGAAGCATATAGATTTCTCCATAAAAGCGCCCACTCTCTTGACAAACTGTAAAGGGAAGTGAAGTAGATGTCTGCTATAAAAGGAACTAAATCTCACTAACTCACATGTAGATATCCACTTTGTGTTACAGTTAGATGAAATGAACCCCACTATAAATGTTTGTCAGTCTAAATCTCTTGAAATCAGCAGAGCTAATTATGTGAGCGAGGTTGGCCAGTTTTAAGCTTTGTCTTCTAGCTAGTACATGAAGCTTGGATTCTTTCTGTATGAGATACGGAAGGATTTTGTTATGGCTTATGTTAGACGTTAGGTGTTCATATGAGGTGGCATAGTCTTTGTGGGTTGGCTCTACCAGCCATATATATGCTGTATTGTTGAAATAAATACAGTCCCCAGATGTTATCTCAATATTTTAGCATGAATGTCATTGTGTGTTGTAGATGTGAAAGTACAAATAAATGCATTGGTGTAATGGCTCTGTGTTCTACTTGTCTGTATCACTGGATTGCCATGTCCCAGGTTCAGGACCCTATGCTTGGCTTGGTTGAACTTCATGAGGTTTGCATGACCCCACCTCTGGAGCCGGTTCAGGTCCCTCTGGATGGCACCCCTTGTCTCCAGTGTGTTGACCACACCACACAGCTTGGTATCGTCAGCAAACTTGCTGAGGGTGCATTGTATCGCTCATTCAAGTGGGCCCGTGTGAACCTCATGAGGCTCAACAAGGTCAAAGGCAATAATCCTGGAAGAAGGTATCTCTGGAGCCCTTTCTTCTCCAGGCTGAACGTATCTATATATCTGAAAATAGTTGCATAAAGCTTCATGGTGTTATTATCCTCTGAAATATGAAGAACTTTCGGGTAAAGTATTAACAGTTTGACAGCTCCCAGCTTGATGCAAAAGGTGAGATGGAAAGGAGCCCAGTAGTGGGTTAGCAGGGGTCAGCATATTGTGTTACAGTTAGGTTACAATTTAGCCTAAAAAAATCCCAATACTATAATGAAGTAGTCATGAACAGGAGGGATTTGTTATGCTCTGTTCTTTATTTTGGAAGTTACTAGGAATGGAAGTTTTTAGTCTGTGGTACAGAAGGGACGGAGGCAGTGTGTCCCACTGCTTGGCCACAGTGTGGGCTTCTGGTTTGTAACTTAAGGCAGAACTGGGCTTCCCTTGCCAAGGTGATAATTTCTTTTGGTGGAGAGTGGCTGTGTGAAGTTACCATGTGGTCCCTTCTCTGGTAATGGGGGAAAAGTGAAAATAAGAAGCACAAGGGATCAGGACCCTTGACTCCAGCAGGAAGCAGATTTTGTCTGTTACGGGGTACCTTGGTGCAATTTGGGCAGTTGCCATCCTCTGGTTATATAACAGAAAAAGGAAATCACACTCTGTGAAAACAACTTAATTAGACTTGAGTCTCTAGGGCTACTGATGCCTTTCACAAACACTAAATAATTTATTCATTCTATTAAAAAAGGAAAGCAAGAAAAATAATAAAAATGGAAGGAGAAAGAAAGCATTTAGATGCTGCCATTTAGAAGGAATTTGCAATGTAAAGATTATGGATTTTTTTTTTTTTCAAAGGCTTTATCTTAAGTCCCAAATGGAACAAAAAAAATTGATGTATGAACTGTTTCACAGGTCACCTGAACCTCTCTTAAGGTTGTGTTAGTATTTTGTGTGTCATCTCTTATTCACTGTAGATCCGAAAGGGCAGCTGTTCCTCAAGCCAATACCATATGCTAGCATTTTAATGTGCACATTGTTTTTAAGGAGGATAAAACCTCCACAAAACAAAGATGAACTAGAAGCAGCTGATACACTGTAATTAGCATATTTTAAAATTCTTTAAATAGACTCCATCTCTCTTGAGATTAAGTGAAAAAGAAATTTTAGTCTACATAGTTAAGAATGTGTTATGTTGGGTGTAGATCAGTCTGCCTTTTTAATTATCAGGATTTTATATTATAGTCATCTCAGTGGTGGAAAATTGAAGCCTTAACTGGGTCAGGTCTCCTTGTTCTAGGCATTCAGAAATATATCATAAGTACCTGCTCCCAGAAAGTTAAGGCTTTGCCCACAGTGTGCAATGTGGTGGTGACAGGATACCTGGGCTGATTGTGCAGCTCTGATACCAGAGCGGAGTTGCCGGCTTGTGCTGGTCCATGCCTGGACTAACCAGACTGAGTTCCTGGCAGGCTGCATTCCTAGTGGAGGCCATCCCTGCCTCTGGAGAATCCAGCCCTGCCCTGTGCTCTATCAGCAAACTAGCCTGTTAGCAGGTAGTTTGGGCTTCTCTGCATTGGGTTTTAAATACTACTTTAAATATTATTCCAGTAGTTACAATACTAGCCTGCAATTTAGAAAGCCTGGATTTAATGAAATTCTAAGGCATATATGTTTTTTCAGTTTACAAATGAAACAATATAATGAGCTGGACTGGGTAATGAAGAGATGAATACAAATAAGCTTGTGCTTTAAAATAGCATAACATTATCTGCAGTTGCCAACTGGTTGTCACAACTTGTTACCTGCCTTGGCAATGTCAGATTACAGTTTTTGATGTGTTTATGACAGGAGAGAGTCTGAAGGTCATACAGTTCTCACCGCAGTGCCTTTTTATTAAATATTTATTTTTCATATTTTTTTATTTCCCCAAAGATCACTGTTAAAGTTATTCTGTGTCAGATTAATTTTATTCAATATATTTATTTAATTCTAGAATGGCTTCACATAAAATGGGAATATTCAAGGCAGAAAAAAGAAATAAAGCAAAACACAGATAAACAAGATTCTTGCACATTGTATACCTTCAAGTTAGCTGAACATATAATTTGAGGCATTGGGCAAATTAAAGCTGGTTGGTTCTGTTTACTTAACTGTTCAAACAGTTAAACAGTTGATGCTTGTTATATGTAAGATTCTAATTGGAGCTGGTTAAACTATGGGGGAAACAAAATATAGTATGTTAACTTATAAAGGAGTTTTTTCTGGCCATAGGATTAGTTTCATATTTAATAAGAATATGGATGGCCATCACAGAATGGGTTAATTAAAATTAATTTTAAGACTCTATGAGATTTTTATATGTGACTACAGCACAGGTGATTGTCCAGAGGTTGCTGCCAAAATTTTAACGTAAAAGTTTTGTGAGCATGCAGCCTTTGACATCTTTTTTTTTATGATTTAGGACTTCTTTAGTGCTCCAAACTGTAAACAACATTAAATACATCATTGGGAAAAATGTGTGTGGTGATGTTTGCTGGTGTGAAATTAAGGTCATCCAAGATATTTCATTGGAATTCCATAGAAAACAAATAGACTGTTTTTCAGAGGCAGGTGTGACATCATGGCTTCATTTAATTTTATAAGTATTGTTGATTAGGTCAGATCATTAAATTCTGCCCCCTTTATTTGTTTCCTAATTGAGGCTTCCTGCCCCACTAGTTTGAAATAGGAGAGGGAGAAAAGTATGTCTGTGCATTAGCTGGGCACTTGTACTTTAGGCCGCCAGATTATTTTTTTTCTTTTTTCTTTTCATTGGCTGCCTCTCTCTTCTTAGAAGATACAGCAAGATACTGTTTTAGGAATTATGATGTTTAGGAATGAACTATATAGTTTAAATTCTACTTATGGTAAGGAATGTTTGTTGAATTTCTTGGTTTGATGGGACTGAAGAAATGTAGGCTCTTTCTGAGCTCTGGGTGGAAGAATGTGGTAGTAAAAGGATTTTAGTCCGGAAATGGGTTACACTTTTTGCCTGTGACATTAAGAAAGAATAGCTATTCTTTACCTATGTAGCCATACAGAATAAAATTGTCCCCAAATGTGATGGGGACTCCTGAGAGTATCATGATACAAAGAAACACTTTGTGTTAACTAATTAATTCTGCACAGTTGGGACTTTCCTGTGAAAATCTTGTGGAATGGCCAAATTTTGGTAGATGGACCATGGTAACAGACTGTCTTTGGTTATTTTGAGGCTGGCAACTGCAGTTGTCTGGCAATTTCCAAGAGCTGCTTATCACAAAGTGTTTTACCTTGTGCCAGCCGTAAAAGTTGTTATTGAAATGAAAAATGTTACAAAGGTTCATCAGGAGATTTGCTATCCTCTGACTTTATTGGATTTCTCACCTCAGACAGACAATGACCGATGTACTAACCTTGTCTCATGGGATTTTCTGTAGATTAATGTCTTCTGTGCTTTTTCTCCTTCTTTCATCCTTTATCCTTACTTTACGTCCCGCTAGCTAACTGTCAGTGCATAGAGATATTCATGGTTGATAAGCTCTTGAGATTTTTTTGCCAGCAGCACCTGGAAAAAACAAGCATCAATTCCGAGTTTCAGACTGGTGTAAAATATAATTAATGCCTCTATAGACAAAGTAAAAAACCAAAACGCTGTGATTGATGCAGGGTTTCCTTTTATTTGCTTCCTCCTGGCTGATGTATGTTGATACTTGCCTCACTGCTGAGGTCTTAGGTTAGGTAATTGGGCAGTGCTAGCTTGTAGCACCTGCTATTCACAGACCCCTGCCTTAATTAAACAAACCACCTGCATTGACCTGCAAGAAGATACGAATTCTCTAAGAAAATTAGTTTGATGCTACAATTTTGTCAAACTGAAAAATCAAATTCTTCCTGTGTGCAGAATAGGATTAGGAAGAAAATGGCTTCTCTAAGGAAATAATTCAAAGCCTGGGAGCTGTTAGTATTTTTATGGTATTGATTATTAATAAAGTCAAGGAGAAAAAAAAATACTACTATGTATTTGGTTTTTAAAGGAAGTTCAGGTTGCTTGCAAAATGTCACCGTTATTCTTATTAACAGCATTGGCACGATCCTTCTGGCAGCTAAGACTGTCTGCACGAAAATAAAACCTGGGTTCTAATCATGCTTGTAATATAACAAATGTCCCCAGTCACTGTCTGCCAATTTTTTGGTATTTCTAGAGTGCAAATCAGATAAATCTCTACATGCTGCAATATGTAGGTTAGTGCCTAAATCCCTAGTCTCTTAGTTTGATAGCAGTGAGGACATAGTAAAGACGGTTTTCTTTGAACCCTGCATTTCCCTTGTCTTTGTGCATTTCCCTTTGTCTTTCATAGGGTCTTGGTTTTGCAATTAAAGTATCCCTTTTATCTGCAATGGAAGTAATACACACAGAGAATGAATGACTGCTCTTTAAGTTTGTGGTTTTAGAGCAGTCTGAATCCCTTTTTATAAAGTAAAAGAAAATTGGATAGAAATATGATCTGACAAATGCTTCCTGTTTTATCGAATATACTAATATCTTATTTACGAGATCTCAAAATAGATAGAATAATCTTTATTTCATTTAGCATTCAACAATTACAAAAACAGTGGAATTCCAGATTAAGTGTAGGTGAAGTGATTTGAATTGTAGAATAGAAGAAGATAAAAAATCAAGATGTATAAAGTTTGAGGATGTTGGTATCTTCTTACTACAATGTCAAAAATCTTTTAGCAAGCTTCTTGAGATTATCTTGGAATTATCTTGTTCTGCTTTCAGAATTCAGTTTTGTATAAAGTGCAAATTGACTAGTGTTAAGGGTGGCACAGAAAAGAGACAAGTTTGTGTGGATTCAACATTTACAAAGTGTTCTACTGATAAATGTGCAAAATATCAGAAGCGAATATCAGAGCGCAGGTAATCTGGAAGAAGTAAGTGCAGCATTTATTTGAATGTAAAATAGACATTAGCTGATCTTGTCACGCCATATTTATATGTATTGGAGGTTCAGTCTTGAACCACAGGTAAGAGTTTGCAGCTGTTGCGTGTTCCATGGGACCAGATTATCCTGTGTGGATCTTGGGCTTCAGCAAAGTTGCCCCAGCTCAGTTTCTGATTGCCTGGAGTACAGTTCTGGAACGTTTTCTCATGTGGAAGAGTTGCTTTTCCTTCCTGACCTCTGACTCACTCTGTTCATGTTTTGGAGAAGGTACTTGACCAGTTTGGTCTTCTGTTGCCCAAGCTGGCTATGCTACTGGGCTGCTGTCTGCACTGTTACGGTATTTCTACTTAAAAATGCAGGGGCTTGGTCATTCTGTGCTTTTTCTTGTGTGCGTGCTTAGAGTAAAAATACTTGCATTGCGCTAAACAGCTGTGGAAGGATAATGGTGTTGAATTGGTCAAAATAATTATTTTAGTGTGCTGTATTGGTAGATTGGGTTTTGAATTATGTCTGTCTGTTCGCTGGTACCATTTTCGGTTGAGGAACTCTTCCTTTCACATGCATGTGTTGAGTTCAGGAGCATATGTTCATATTCACTCACAAGTGAATTAATGCTGACATTATACCATTCTATCTGGCATATCTGAATAATTAAAGTGTGTGTGTGTGTGAGAATTGTACAATGGAGTTTCTCTTCAGTTGCCTAAATTTAAATATCTACTTTTGAATTTATCACTGTACGTTCAGCTTCATCCCAGTCTCCTTACAAATACTTTTACTTCTGGTCATCACTACATAAAATTGGTAACCACATAGCCCTACCCTAACTCCAACAGGGTGAAATTCTCTTAGATTTAAATGCTTAGGAAATAATTTTGTTTCAATGAGGAAATGCAGAGTGAATTGAAGGGGAAAATTAAAAAAAAAAAAAACAAGTTGTCTGTGTTGTGTAACATTACCCCATGGAATTCTTCTAATTTTTATTGTGTGGCGCTGAACCTTGGAGTTCAAAACACATTATGTATGCAGGTGTACACATATTTCAATATTATTTTTTAAAAAATATTATGATGCCCAGAGTGACATGCATTTGAATGAGGGCTGCACTTTGGGTTGACTAGCATTGCTGGTAGGAGGTTAGGATGGAGGAATGAAGAGTGGCTCCTTCCACACAGCACTGAGATGACATCAGTTTGGGACCCTTCTGGAAGGAGCCCAGCATGGTGGGAAAATGGGTCTGTGATGGGACAGTCTCTCCCTGATGCAGCTCTTGAGTTGAGAGCATGAAGGCTGTGCTTCCTTCTTAGGCCTTCAGGTAGTCGTGATTCAAACCTTCAAGACTAACCCAGCTCTCAGTGGGAGATACTTCTCAGCTGCAGTCTAGCTTCGAATCTTACTATGTCAAAACTAAACTCTAAATCTCAGCAAAAGATGCTCGAATGTAGAGCAGGCATCCTCATGGTCTTAGGGGATAGAACTGGAATGATAATTTGTAAGAAATCTACAGTGAACAGGAATTATAGCACATCACTGCATGTGCAGTCTGTATTTTTTATATGAAACAATACTTTTTTTTTTTTTTAAGTTCCTTAATTTGGCCAGAATAATAATTTTTAAATAAGGACAGTTAAAGAATTTGGACTAGACAAATGTTTGCACTGCAGTGCCAATTTTTCCTTGGACTAAACGCTCCTCTGCATGATGAGAGTAGCTCCTGACAGCTGTAGAGCCAAACATTTTAGTGATTCTTCATTCAAATTTATTTGAATTTTCTATTCAGTGAAAAATACTATTTCAGCCTTAAAAATTCAATTGTTGATCTGGAGTGAAAACAAATCTCATAAATCAAACATTTCCTGTGTGACAGAGATACTAGTATCTGTAGTTTTACCCAATGCATTATAGAGTGCCAATGTCTACTAATTTTGCAAGTATAAACAATGTTTACAGCATAAACTGTTAGGCTATGAACTATGTATTGCTACCAACGCCGTAGTATGAAAGGAAGAAAGATGCAGCTTAGTTGGGAAAGCCACTGAATATTTGGATGAAATTTAACTTACAAGATTCTGGAATTTTGGGGTTGGTTTCTTCTGTTAGATCATACTGACAAACCACAGGTTTTGCCTGTGAGAGAGATGGAAAGGTTTTATGAAAAAAAATTCTGTAGGCAGTACACAGAGGCCTGGAACAAAATTTTAAGTGAAATATTATACCTTTGTCTGGTATTTGTTAGTTACAAGGGAGTGTGTATTAGACTTCGCCAGTGCTAGAAAGACTTATTTAGTTTGTATTCAACCAGCAATCAGTTTCACAGATTGGGATGGCTAAAAAAATTGTTATTTCAGTGTTATTTGTCAAAAATGCGTACTGTGCTATTTTTCCAGGCCTGTCTTTGAATTTACTGAGATATTGGACACACATCTCGAGGGCAAAAGAAAAATAAGGTTGACAAGACTGCGTCATTCATTTTTTATAATTGGAATTCATTTAAGACTCCTCATTTGTTCAGCCAGCTCTGGTAGAGATGTACCTTCTTTGCAGGGTATTGCAATTTAGAATACTGCCTGTTAAAGCCTCAAGATTTCTACTGCTTACGAATGAAGACATTTGGGCTTTATGAAGAGGACTGCAGTTCAGACCTGCGGAATAGTCTCTATGCACCAGTTTTTCTGCTGCATGATCTTTGTATTCTGCTCAAATGTCCTTTTCAAGTTTTTCTCTACATTGAATTTCAGTAATTAACAATTTTTTTTCAAGACTGACAGAGCTGTTTATTTCATAGGGGTAGCTTTGAGGAAGTGAAAGGAAATCTGCAGTGTTAACAACACAAATATATACACTTGAAACTAAACATTAAATGCTACGTAAAATAATGTCAGAAGTAGAAACTTGATGAAGGCTAGAGGAAGAACATTTTAAGAAACAGCACTGTTACACCATTTGTGGAGAATTCAAATAGTTAACAGGAAAGAAAACTGTGCTTAAATAAGATGGTGATAGCAGTAGCTATATTAATAGAACATTTTTTTAAGCCACTCTTGCTTTTATGTAGTTGATCAGCAGTTTACACAGAGGTGACTCAACAAAAATGTATGTAAACACAGAGTTTCATGAATAGAAGGCGTTATTGGAGTATTATGATATGTACAGCATGCTGTATGCTTTTCTGCTGTCAGTCAGTGTGGCTAGAGGTAAGATTGTTACCTACAGACACTTAGACTTTTCTTACAATCTGTGTCTATCCCTAGTGGGAAAATCACCTAAACTCTGTTCATTGCTGTGTTGTGCCTGAAAAAGCAGAGATGTTTTTCTGTCTTTGGTTTAGTCAGCGTGGGATGGCTGGATGATGAGGTAGGTTTGATAATGTGGGATCTTTTTGAGAGTGCTGTTTCAGAGCTCTGGAGTAAGAATGGTGATGTGATTATGGATCTCTAATTTTTCTTCCATGGAAGACCTATCTAAAAAGAAACACGTACCTTGTATTACTAGTGGTGAGTTCAGTTCTAGCCATTGTCTTTCAGGTTGTAGAAAAGTGGAGCTCAGTCTCTTCTCCCAAGTAACAGGTAATAGGACAAAAGGAACTGAAAGGGTTATTAAGCATTGGAACAAGCTGCCCAGGGAAGTGATTGACCCACCATCTCTGGAGATATTTAAAAGATATGTAGACACCGTACATAGAGATATGGTTTAGTGATGTTTTTTGTCAGTGTTAGGTTGATGTTTGGACTAGATGAACTGAAAGATCACTTCTAACCTAGGCAATTCTGTGATTCTGTGATCCATTGGTATAATTCAAAGTGTACTGAAAGAATGAAAAAATTCCTTCTATGTATTTGAATGAGTTCTGAACCAGGTCTTAGATGTGTCACTTCAGCCACTGACTTTGGTTTTAGTAATGATTAGCAAGAGGAGCGTTTAAGCATTTTAGAGGAAAATCATAATGTAAAAAAAAAAAACAACAACTTGTGAAACAATACACTTTATCTATGAAACTGCATTTATTCCTGTGGGGAAGTAGATTTTTCAGATTGACATGGTTTAGTTAGGGAATACTTTGAGGCAAATTGAGGCTCTGACTTCAGAAGATGCTTCATTGCAGCACTGCAGTTCCTACTGATGGGGAACACCTCTGATAGCCACATTTAAACTTTTTTAAGCACTTGCCTGAACTAAATGCTCTCAGGAAGGTAAGAGCTGGGGGAGAACTGAGTTCTGGGGCTTCTGAAGAGCAGCTGTGTTAGTAAGGGGATTATGAGGCATTGATTGAGCCCAATAAACCAAAGCTGCAGTTTGATCTCCTTTCTGCCCTTCTGCACTTACTTGCATTTTCATTTGCCAAGATGCTTAGGTTTCAGTGGTTAATGGGGTGACTGCTCTATGTAATTAGAGCTCAAGAACTATATTTTTCTAGTGTTTTGATTTGAAATTTGTTAAATGTTAGGCAATCATCAATATATGGCCCTTGATATGTTAAAATGCATGTTTTAATCTTGTGCTTGTCCTCAGTACTTTGAAAAATACAGCAAATACTTGACTTTTTTCAGAAGTATTAATTCATCCTCTTAAACTCTGTTGAAATTTGGTGCAGTGTTTTTCTTAGTGTAGGTTTTCAATTTCTAATTATAAAAAGGTGGCTAAAGAAGGTGCTTAGTATATTAGGCTTCATAGTAGCAATATCAGCAGGTATCTGTGAGTCTGGCTTCTGAAAATGTCTGTAGTTCCATAAGTAAGCAGTGCAGGGTTTTTTTCTGGTTTGATCAGTTAGTGGGTTTTTTTTTCCATTTAAATCTTGGTAATCCACACCACCAGTGAAAATAAATTGGGGGAAGGGAAAGAGTCATCAAAGTTTAATATTTTTATCGATGATCTGGGTGAGGGGACCCTCAGTAAGTTCACAGATGACACCAAACTAGGTGGGAGTGTTGATCTGCTTAAGGGTAGAAAGGCAGTAGAGAGGGATCTGGACAGCCTGGATCGATGGGCCAAGGCCAGTTGCATGATGTTGAATGCTGGGTCCTGCTCTTGGGTCACAACAACTCTGTGCAGTGCTACATGCTTGGGGAAGAGTGGCTGGAAAGCTGCCCAGCAGAAAAGGACCTGGGGNGGCCTGCCCAGGGAGGTGGTTGAGTCACCATCCCTGGAGGTATTTAAGAAACATGTAGATGTGGCCCTTCAGGGCATGCTCTAGTGGCTGAGATTGTAGGGGTTTTCTGCATGTATATGGTTGGAATTGGTGGTCTCAGAGGTCCTTTCCAGTCATGAAGATTCTGTAACAAAAAAAAAAAAAAGCACGAAATACCGTTCACCAGTATGAAAGACAGGTTCCTTGCAAAGGATTTTGACCTTGTTCCTGTTGGGTAAATCGTAGAAGATTTTAATAGGTATTAAGTATGCACTCCCATAAGCTTACACATTGATTGAAGGGACAATACATAAAGATTAGTAGCACTTCTGGGTGACAGAGTTTTCTTGGCATCTGTCAGCAGAAAGGGCAGCTGTGCTTGCTATATCATATTCGGATAAGCTCAAGAAAGACAGGGACTATATTTTTGAGCAGCAGATTTAGATGTGATAGCTGAAGCAGTAATGGTCCCTGACTGTTGTGGAAATCACTATGCTTTTAACAGGGATGGTGGAAGAGATGTGTCCATTCCTGAGAGACCACAGGCTGTTTGGGGGTATCAAATGCTGGGAGAGAGATGTGGAGAATAACTGGTTCTGTAACCACGTCAGCCATCTCAGAATAGTTGTCTGTGAGTTTGGGTTATATTACTCTGTAGTGAAACTGCCCAGATGAATTCAAGGAGAGCTGGAAACTTGGACAATGTGGAATTGTGCCCTAATTTTAGAGAGACAGTGTCTCTCTGAAACATGCTTAGCAGTTCAGAGGTATAGGAATGGAAAAGTGTGGACAAGTACCATACTAACTCTTCCACCTGTTCGAGGGATCTGGTTACTTCTGCTCTTATGATGTCTGAATGCCTTGCATGTTTGCAATGTATTTATCCTCACACCATTCCTCCTGGAATAAGCCATTTTTCTGATAGGGAACAGAGATGTATGGGTATAGAAGCCATATGCTTGAGGATGTCTATGAAAGTGCTGCAAATTCAGTCTGAGTCTCTGGACTCTGAGGTGGATACGTTTAATTGCTGTCACATCTCTCCACCTTTGAGCTACCCTGTGTTGCTGTGAAACCGTAATCATGTGTAATTGAGCTTGTTTTTCTGTTGCTTTCCAACCCTTCTGCATGTACCTGAGCGTTGCTAAAGTACTTACAGTCAAAGAAATGATTCATGCCAAGGTATGCTATCTGATATTCTATTTCACCCCCTTAGATGTATTTGAGAACCTAACCTTAAATGCACGTTTTGAACTGAGCTGAGAAATTCTCTTTGCTGAACTTGGTTTCCACCAAATTGCAGAACTTCTCTGACTGATGAAATTCCTTTTTTTCCGGGATGTATCTTACATCTTTATGTGCTTTATCTTCCCAGTTGCCAATTTAGATTCTTTTATTTACTTATACTAACTTGTAACAGCTTTTTTTTTTTTTTTTTTTGTCCTTAATGCGCTTAAATGCGGGTCTTAGCTTCTTACCACCCTGTAAATGGAGAAAGCTTCTGAGAGTGAATCAAATTAGTGACTGAGCAACCAGTCTTCTTCTTGGGTGTGTGAAGCTACTTTGATATTACAGAAGGAAAAATACTTCCATAGCAACCTGCTAAAAGCACAGAATGTTTTACTATATAGAGGTTTTGTTGTTGTTGTTACATCCTTACAGTGGAGAATTTTGACTACTGTAACTGAGTCATAAAAAAACATCTAGTGATAACAACATTGGTTTCTTTAATTAGGAGTTTGTATTGCTTATATACTTTTATAAGTAAATGTAAACTGTTAATAATGAAATTAGCTCAGGTTTCTGAAACATTTCGGGTTTTTTTACATTATCCAGCATTTTCTTTGAACCTGATACACCAGAGTCATCAAACTTATGGAGCAGAAGATGATAAAACAAAAGGATGTTAACCATTCATAGATAATGTTCAAACAGCTAGATGAGCTACTCAGGACTGTGCTTCAACATTTAGTTTCACTAAGGAGTGAACGTGTAGCTAATCTACCTGTGGTATAGTACCTAAGGGCAGTGGAATAAACCTAAATGTTCAGATTCTGCTTTGGTTACATGAGGTGGTAGTGGCAGCCCTGTTTAATCTTTTTTTTTTTTTTTATAATGGTGT